>MU968411.1:15843326-16259741 GCA_034641835.2 Pinus albicaulis | reverse complement strand
ATTACGACCGATGTCGTTTTTCAGATCCCTACATGACCAACTGCTTCAACCCCTAGGGTTTTTCTTCAGCTTCTTATTTTTATTTTCTTGATGTTTTTTTTAACCTTTAAAACCCTAAAAAATTAAAAATTCTAACTTACGTGTGTTTCTGGGCCTATTGCGTAGGTGACAGGTACCAACTGCAGCTGAGACGACACTTTTTTTCTAAAACCTACTCCAGAGAGTGCCAGAAGTGCAGGACATACTTTTTGGGCCAAAACCTGCAACCTCAACCTTTAGGGCACAGAAAACAGCAAGAAAACAACGACGTCAATGGAAAACAGGTAAGAACCTATGACCTGTCCTTTTTATGGGATTTTTATTTTTATATTTCTGGGTTTGTCTGGGCTACTGTTTAGTGTTGTTTGACCTCCGTCCCCACCTATTTTGGACCTGTAATTTATATTTTTTACTCTATGAATTAGGAACCAAGCCCCTTATGGCTTCAGTATGCTTCCACCTTTTTAGGAGGCTTTTAGCTGAAGCAGGTTGTCTGATATTTCAATGTGTTCAACCATTTTTCAGATCTTATCCTGTACTTTTAGATCCATTTCAGATTGGTTATTCATCCATCCAAATCACTTATTTTCAAATTTTTTTCTCCTTCTTTAGGGTCCCCTCCATTTCCCTTCAGGTTGTAACCTTTCACCACCTCATTTGCAACACTTTTCCCTCTGGTTTGTTGTTGTTTTCAGAACCTATTTCCAGAAGATATGACCTTTAGATCCCTGCCCTCCTAAATTTAGATCCATTGGTCATTTCATGTGTTTCGACTAGATTTTACCCACCCATAGACTAGTTGTTGGGAAGCCCTCCTCCTTGGGTTTAAGTTGATCCATATTTAGCTTTTTATTTTCTGTCATATTTCAGTTTACTTTACTGTTATTGTCAGATTTATTTACAGTTATACAACACATTTTTTATTTTTTCTCTACACACGTTTGGGTTTAATTAAAATTAACACACTTATCACATATACACACACCCTAAGTGAAGAGCGACTTGTTTACATCGCCAGGCCAAGATTATAACATTGTAATCAATTGATCCTACACCTCCCTCCCCTTGTTTTGACATTCTAATCATTTGATACTACACCTCCTTGCCCTTGTTGGTCTCTCTTCATTCTGTGATTTGTGTCTATTTTTCCATCATCGCGTCCCCAAGGCGTTTATCCCAGCGACTTCTCGTCCTTCATCCTTGGTTTCTGTTAGGAAGACTTACTCCTCTGCGTAGGGTTCGATTTATTCCTCCACCGAGTCCTAATTCTGACTCTGCTTCTGGTTCATTAGGTTCCCCTTCTCATTCTATCCCCAGTTCTCCTCCTGTCACCTTCACCATGTATGGTTCAGGACCTAACGCTGGTGGTAGCCCTAACCCTAATGCTGGGAATCCTACTAGTGGGACTGCAACAAGAACTATTCTGGCTGCTCCCTTGCTCCCTTATATGGCAGGCCTCAGTCTTCCTAATTTTAACCAGTTAATCAATGACCCCATATAGCATGATCCTGGTTGGCCTGCTATGCCAACCAAGCTCCCTTCCGACATCCCCAAGTTTGAAGGTCTTGCTGGAGAGGATCCTACAAACCATGTTAGATCTTTCCACATGTGATGTTCATCTAACTCCATCACCGATGTCTCTGTCTATCTTCAGTTGTTCCAACATACGCTTATCGAAGAAGCTTCCAAGTGGTATGTTGATCGAGCCTCCTCCTCTCATACTACTTTTGTGACTCTTGCGAGGGATTTCTAATCTTACTTCCAGCTTCCCCTTCCTTATGAAACTGGTACCGAAATTTTGAACTCTTTCCGTCAATCATCTGCGACCCACTTATTCGATGATGTCCAAGAATGGCGGAGAAGGAAAAGCCTATGTCGATCCCCTACCTTCAAAAATTGTGTCTACATGGACTAGTTTCTTAGATCCTTTTTTCCTGCTATTGGCAAAGATGTCACATCTCATTTCCCTTAGACCGAAGAAGCTGCCCTCCAAATTGCATTGAAATATGACTTGATCTACACACAGTTTGGTTATGTCTATATTGTCTTACCTGATCTCCCTCGACCTGGTGGTGCCAATGCACCAGGGGCATCCCATGCCGTCGATGGTATCATTAGAGCCCTTTCTCATCTATACTCATCCTCTCGTGGGTTATGGTTTCCCTCAGGGAGGGGCCAGCTCCTCCAACACTTTCCCCCCTCTCGGTAGCATGTCTCTAGGACATGGCATGCCTTTGCATACCACAATGTTTCCCAACCTCCTTATTATCTGTATCCACAGCCTGGTGCTCCAGCTCCTCTATCATTAGCACCTCGGCCTCCCTTGCCTTCTCAACCCTCGCAAAAACATCTACCACCCCCATAGGATCAGGTGTATGCACAAAATGGAGCAACTAACCCTCCTACTCACAAAAATATGAGGAAAGGCAACCAAAACGAGTCTGCCCTAGGTAATGTAAGACCCAATCCCCAAGGGAATGCACCTAACACTGCTAACTAGCAATAGGGCACTCAACCCAAGCCGGACAGGCCTGTTCACACGAACAAACCTTGTTTTTGTTGTGGTGTCTATGGTCACAACACCCACGACTGTCCTCTTTTACCTCAGATGTGGTAGATGTGGGAAACTGAATCATCATCCGGAGGACATCAAGCCTCCCCTTCGGTTCCTCCTAATGGTGCACCTATCAAACCGATTATGTTTACCAATCCTTTCCCCCAACAAGGATTCGTGGCTACCCAACCCCATGAAAGTCAAGCGGACACTCAACCTCCTCCATCTGGTACCTTTGATTACCAGATTCTCATGATGAACTCTAACCAACCCATTACCATTGACCTCAACCTTAAGACTCGGTTTCATCAGTACAACAAGCCCCCTGGTACATCTGCCCTTGAGCCCCCTTCTTCAGGTCCCACAAAGCCTCTTTCGACAACCAATGGTCCTTTATATATCCCTTAGCCGAAGGCGGAGGTTCATACCAAGATCCCCAAGGGACCATTATGCCGAAACACTGCTTCTGGTAAAGCTACCCATTCGTATATTATAGTAGGTGATTTGGCGCAATCCCCTATTTCCATATCAACGCTGGAACTCCTCTATTTGTGCCCTTCACAACGAAAAGATATACTAACTACCATAGGCATTGTGGATTCTTCAGATGATCATTTGATCGTCTTCGATGTTGACTAGTCAGAACATCCCCCCTTCCTTCTTTCGTCGCCTTCCAAATCCCTGTCAAGGTCCGGAATGTCAACGTCTCCCATTGTATCATTGATGAGGGGGCATCCACCTGTGTGATGTCCACTTCAGTTTGGAAGCAACTCAGATCTCTAGAGTTGGCCCCTTCCACTATCTCCTTCCGAGCACGGGATGGCCACTCTTCCCCGCCCCTTGGCATGTTCCGCAATTTTCCCATTACTCTTGCGGGTAAGACTGTTTGTGTAGATGTAGAAGTCATTGATACCCCCTTAGAATAAAAAATTATATTGGGTTATAGCTACACTTATGCGATGTCTTCTATCCCATCTACGGTTCACCATAAGACGTGATTTCCGCACAATGGAAAGATTGTCACCATCGACCAGTTGACATATTACGAACCGAAGTCTCAGACCTCCCCTGAGTCCATCATCTCTTCGGTGGCCAATAAACAAATATTCAAACCTATAACTAGTGTTTCACCTGGAGTATACAAAGACTCCTCTTTGCTTGGTTCATTCCCTGGTATTTATCCTCCTATCTCTAATCCCATCTCATCGAACATTTGCATGATGCAATCGTCTCGGTCCTACCTCAAACGGACAGGTTCAACTAGTCAGTAGCCCCGCCCTCCGCAACTTGCTCCTAGCACGTTGACTCAGCCTTCAAGACCCCCTCCTCAAGGCCCCTCATCTACACCTGGTATCCATGAGCCTATCTACCCTCCTGGAATGGTTCCTCCTAGCCTTAACCATCTCGTAGTTGTCCCGCCTGGCCATTACCCCTCCGGTCAGATACCGTTTCTAGCTCCCCCTCTTGGAATATTTTCAGTACCTGTTATGGCTACCTTATCTCTTCCTAACATGACCCTGGGGATCCCATTCTAGTACATTGATCCCCCAGCCACTATCCTGCCTAGTCATCCCAAACCTTATACTGCTTTGACCCTGGTTCAACTGGTCCACATGACCCCTCCCTTTGCTTTTGCGCCTCAACCACCTCAATAGGAACCTAATCCTATTGCAAAATCTTCAAATGAGGGGGCTAAAGCTCGTAAGAAGACACCTAAAAAACCACTGCTCCTCCTTAGCCTCCAAAGTGTACCCCTTCGTGTGCTTTGTGTGATGTTGTCGTTAATGCCACTCATCATTGCCCTGAACTGCCTTGCATCAAGCCCATGGTTAATGTCACATTTTCCAAGTCTAAGGTCCTTGAAGCCTCTATTTCTTCCTTGACTGCATCCAAGAACCCCAAGAATATTCACACCAACCAACCTTGTGATTTTTGTGATCTCCATGACCATTATACATATCCTTTTCCCCGCCTCAAGCATTACCTCGCCTCTTCGCAAGTAGTTCAGGAGTACGAGACTAAACAGAACTAGTCTACCTCTCCCGTACTCGCGCAGTATGCTTCAGAACAACCTAAGGATACCTCTTCTCCCATTGAAATTCCCCCTTCTGATGTCAAGATGATGGAGTCTTCAGCCATTATCCTCTACTTGTCATCATCTATGAGATCGACAGTGGAATATCCCTATGGGACTTCCCCTTCTGTTTCGCTTGACCTCCCTTCAAGGATCACCCTAGGCTCAACATTAGTGGATCCCTTATAAAATTTTTCTTTCGTTACCCCTTGTCATGATGCGTACGTGAACCTCTCTTCTCATGATGATGAGTCAGGTAGCTTTGCCATGTCATGTGGTTACCCTTCCACTAGTCAACCCATATTTTACTGTGATGACGACATCGTGGAAGCCTTCTCCACCCATGAATTCATCTTTCCCACCCATAACAGGAATGGAACTATCTGTGTCTATGGTGACTTTCACGACCTGAGCACAAGCTTCCCCCAAGGCAGCTCCCACACACCACCTACCTGTCGGTGTGTGGGTGATAGACATCCTACCTAGAGAACTCCCACTAGCAGTGTTTGTTTAATTTCTACCTTGCATTCGGGTTGCCAGCATTGTTCATCATCATCTCATTTGTTGTCTTGTGACACCTTTCAAATTTACCCCCCCATCCACACCGTATATCGGTTACGCCGATGGTGCAAGTCGCTACTCCCAGGATCTAGCCTTGGAAGGTTGGGCCATTTTTACCCCCTTACATTGACTTTTTCTCTCTAACGGTGTATGCATTGGTACTGACACGAATAACCAGGCCAAATATGATGCAGTGTGGGGTTTATTAGTCAATTCCCTTTCCCGTCGCATCCTTCACCTTCATGTTCATTTAGATTCCTTGCGTCTTGTCAAGCAATTGAGTGGTGTCTATCGTGTGCATAATTATGTCCTGTTTAGAAGATATTTACAAGTGAACCTTTTGATGCATGAATTTGAAATCATTACATTCAGTCATGTACCTAGAGCACAAAATCACTATGTAGATAGAATTGCAAATAATATCCTAGATTGGCATTTATCACACACATTTCACGCAAGAAAATAACAATAAACCATAAAATGATGCATATCCATTATATGTGTCGATCAACATGTTTTAGAGTCCATAAACTCTGATACATATAACATGCCCACAGCATGTTACCTAATCATTATGTGGACGATCCCTGGCCAATGGCTCGGTTCCGGTAGCTCGTAGATCACGCATCCCTTGTCCAGCCATCGCCATGCACCGCATGACCCCTCGCCACTGTGAGGGTAGACCAATACATGGCTCTATGTACTGGTCATCAAGATTTTTCCAACCGTGCTCTGAAAAACCAGTCATAAGCCTCTCACATCTATGATAGATTTCATTTTCATTCTCATCTTGCGGTGCTCTCGACCCACTAGGTCTTGCAGCTCCTGCTACTGCAGGCTATCCCATGTACCTGGCCAGTTTTACTGGTGTTGTATCTGCATATCAAAAGTGAATGAATCAGTACCATATACAATCTTCTGAAAATTTAAAATTCACATAAAAGATAAGCAACTTGTAACTTACCATCGGGGTGGCAAGTCCGGGTCCCCATGATAACTCATCCCACTATCGGGATAGTCATCTATGTACAGTGGAATCTGATCCCAATGAGAGAAAAACTTAGGTCGGAACACCCATCCGAATGCCCCACCTCCCACTCTGCACAATATTCTCTCCCAGTGGCGCATCCTAGGCTCTCTCGGGCCCCCATCCTGGATCTGTATGTGGGGTCGGAGTGTCAGGATCTTATCAAAGAAGAGTGAGCACAACACTGTGGTATATTCAAAATCATGGTTCACTTGCTGCTTGGATAATGACAACTATTGTTTCAATGATGAAAACATCATTTGGGCCCACCCATAGTAGGTCCCACTCAACACACTCTCAATAAGAATCATTTGACACCTAGTGATGTGGTGGAGTGCCTGACTGTCTAGGATCCACATCACTGCTGTAGCCATGACATGGGTCTCTAGCCTCTTTAGATCCCTGAACGGTATTCATGTCCCCATCACATGGAGACCTAGTGGGTAATGGCACTCTACAAATTCCATTAATTTTTGCCCTTGCGGTAACACTGGTTGCGTAATCTCGACCATCCCAAGTGGTGGGAGACTAGTTAGGAAATATATATCCTAGACAGTCAACTCAATCTCGTGCCCCTACACTATAAATATCTCATGATCCGGATCCCAATAGATGACAATCCGGGCCAACAAGGGTTCCTAGCTCTCATCAAAGGGTTCCCCACAAACTTCAGGACCCCAAACTTCGTCAAGGCACTATGGACACCATGATCCTCTCGGATCTCCGACCGTAATGTGTCCAGATATCTATCTCTCCAGTTGATCCTCAATTATGCCATATCTTCACAACACCATCATATTTTTTAGTATACAAAAACGAAAGACTTATTTCAACCATAAAAACCCATCTTTCAGCTAAGAAACATCACCAAAATCCCCCTCTCTGATAGATCACACTTTTCAGGCAATTCCTGGGACAGGTCATAGTTTTCTATGCAAAACCTACTACCCAGGTCATAGATATTTCCCCAAAAAGTGTGACTTGGCTGTGAAGAAGAGCAGGGGCATGTTACTAAGCTCTCGGTGCCTAAACTAAATTTTCAATCCACTAAAATGAAAGAGTAGGGTTAGGCCTCTTACCTGTAACTGAAGGATCTCGATTCCAATGGTTGGTTTGTCCACTACGCTCACCACAAGATTTAGGTCCCTTTCTCCTCTCTACATTCACCACAACTACACTTGCAAATGAATCAAATTGGAGGGAAAAATACTTATTAAAAGAGAAACCCCAAGTTTTTCTTTCGCTAGTTGTAACCAAACCATAGCTTAGTTTGAAAAACCGTCTACACCATTGGAAAGCTCTCATTGAGCTCTCAAATTGGTAACCTTTAATTTTTTGTGATTTGATACTTCACTCGGACACATTTTTTCCAAGAAGGGACACTTCACCACTCCTCCAAATCAAATTTCTTCACTTGCAACACTTGTACTTGGGGTACCACCTTGCCTTCATACTTGTCCATGCTCATGTAAATTTTTGTCATGAGTAACCATATTATACTCATGTTTTTATGGTCCCCACCGGGCGTGTTCTATGTGGTAGCATCATCAAGTCGCCCTTGTTTAGAGCATCCAAGTTGAGTCATCATCGCATCCATGGAGTCTATCCAGAGTCCTTTTGTATCCCGATATAGTCCTCCATCCTTCATTGCTTTTTTCCTCTCTCGTGTCAAATATTTTGGCCTTCAGTCATACAGTCCCCTATCCCCTCCAGTATTATGTCAGTTGCTACCAGATCATCCATGCCCTTTATGCTCCATGAAGGGAAGTCGTCAGCTCGCTACTCAGTTTCCCCCATTCCACCATTATCCCTGGTTTCAGTCTATCAGTCGTTCTACTATTATCTCTCATGCCTTAGTTGAGGATCCCTTATTGCCTCACCTATGTCAAGCCTCCTTCTATTGACATCAACTTATTCATTCCAGAAGATAGGCCTAGAGGGTGGTATACCTTGGTTCCAACTTCCACTCTTGTTTGGTTCCTAGGATTAGAAAAAGGGACTCTTTATTCCCCCTTCACTTGATTTTTTCTCAGCTCCAACTCCTTATGGCAAGATCAAGATCCGTATACTTGGTGGTTCAGTGATGGAGCAGATTGTACTGGTGATTCCCGGGTGTGTGTGAGATGTTTCAGACCTCATGAGGAGGTGGTACTTTAGGTAGATCCCCACATGCCTAGATATCCTCTCCACTATAGTCGTGGATGCAGCTCCATAGATTTGGTGGTTCCGGCCTCAGCCGCTTGCAACACCTCTTTAGTTTGCATGTATCATTCATATTTTTAGAGCCCTTTCCTGTTTTACAGGGCCTCTTTGGTTGTAATTATATCTCATGTACTCACATATTATTTTATTAGTCCTGGCTTTTGTCCCAGGAACAGTATGTATGTGTGATCTGAAATGGTTGTATTATTTTGTTGTGCTAAGTGTCTTTTCAGTAATAAAAACATGTACAATTTGTCTCCATTTTTTTGCTTAAGGAATGAGCACTTTAACCATGAAGCATAGATGATTTTTTGAATTTTAAGCATGAAAATAAGCCTAAATGACATTGTACAGTAGTGTATAATAGATAAGTAACATCACACATAATTTTTACACAGTAGGCATGATGAAGCAGTTCACCCCTCCTAGGCTACATCTGTTAATCTAGCTCCGAATGGAATGTCCCTCTTTGTCATTATGCTCAAAAGTGCAAATAGATATGTTTACAAGCCTCTAATGGTTGTTTTCTCTGCACCAGTGGCTCTAAAATTCTCAAAGTAGTCTAGATAGACTCTTCTTTCACCCAAATTTGTCGAAAATGACCTGGCTAGGTTTTTTCCCAATATCCCCTAGAAATCCTCCACTAAATGTGGAGGCTGCACTTAGCCGCAGTAAAAAATAGTCAAAACACTGAAATTAGCACAACGCTAACTATCCTGGCATTCTAAACTGATTTTATTTAACATTATGGTTAGGATGGGGGTGGCCACATGCCAACCCCTGAAAACCCCGCGGCCACAATAAATTGGATCAGAACTCCGTTGCGACTATGGTTGAGTGTATATAGGACCAGAGTTTAATGTCGGGGTTAGAGTCTGACCACACAGAGAATTCATAACCATAGGTTAATATAGCCGTTTGTTGTTTGTGTTAACATGCGAACATGAACTTTGGACCATCGACGGTCCCAACCCGCCGGCAGTCCCAAACCCCAATGGGATTTGTAATAAACCTTAAATACAACTTTCGACCCTTAGGGATTTGTAGCACAGACGATGGAAAGCTTTGTGAGCCTGTTGGAGGTCATAGGTTCAAGCCCCCGGGACCTCAATAAAAATTTTCACAACGGTCCAGGGGACACGTGGCAGCCTCTGGGCTAGCCACGTGTCGCCCATCCAATGGTCCTCACAAAAGTTCGTACAAAACTTCAACGGCCCAGAAAATACCACTTGGCGAATCCTGATCGATTTAGGAAAATGGAATATTTTGAGAATATGCCACCTTTGTTGTTTGTACTTGCATGCTGACTAGGCATCCCAGTCACCCCTGTCACAAAAATTTAACTGTTTAGGAAAATGATTAGGATGCGATATCTTCCTCATATGACATCGGTTTTTTGAACTGTTTCCTGCACAGGAATTGCAACGACGAGATCTACCTACTCGCTTAGGTTCGATATAGTTTCGAGAACTTTAAAGTTTGAGAAAAATACATGATCTCCTTATCACACCTCCCCATTGGGAAGCTTTTAAACCCCAAAATACTTTAATTACCTCTTCAGAATATGAAGGTACAACTTCCTCACCTTTCGAACTTCCATCCACCTTGCCTTACTTGGTTTACTTCGCTTGAGCCCAAATCAAAGGTAATCTAAAATTCCCCTCTTAGAAGTGTGTGTCCTCCTGTCAAGGATGGTATCCTCCTTGAACTCATCCAGAAATTTTGGCAAGAAATATTCGATAGACGATAGCTGAACATCACTCCCTTGATCATCAATCAAAGGAGGCTCATACAAACGTAAATTTTCAACATTGACAACTGAATACATTTTCATATATGAAGGCAAGTCAAGTTGAAAAGCATTGTTACCAACTTGCTTAATGATCTTGAATGGACCATAGTGAAGGGGCTTGAGTTTTTTACCTTCTCCTTGCATTGTTTCTTTTCTTATGTGCAACCATATCTAATATCCTTCTTGGAACTTGTGATCAACTCTATGTTTTTCGTGCCTCTCCTTGTATTTTATTTGACTCTTCTCAAGTTGTTCTTGAACTTGTTGATGAATAATCTGAATTTTCTCAATGAAATTTCGAGCGTTGTAAATATCACTATGCCCATCAATTGCAACATCCTTCTCAAAGATGAATTCTAATGGAGATTTCGGCAAATACTCAAGGCAGGCTTCAAAAGGTGAAGTATTTGTAGAAGAGTGCTTTGCCCGGTTGTAAGCATGCTAAATGTAATGTAATTTTTCATCCCATGACTTGGGATGTTTTCTACAATATCCTCTCAATAGATGCACAATGGTTCTGTTCACCACCTCGGTTTGGCCATCAATTTGCGGATGAAAAGAAATACTCTTTTTCGAGTTTGTGTCCATCATCTTGCAAAGATTAGACCAAAAATTGCCAATGAACCTAGAATCTCTGTCACTAACAATAGAAGTTGGCAATCCATAATGAACCCATACATGTTGAAAATAAATTTTAGCAGTTTGTTCAGCAGTAATGGTTTTCTTACGTGGCATAAGTATACACATTTTAGCGAATCTATCCACAACTACATAAGGATAATCATGTTGTTTTCTTGACATGGGTAGACCTCCAACAAAATCCATGGAGACACTCTCCCATGGCCTTGATGGTACCAGTAGTGGCATGTAAAGCCCATGCTTCCTATTGCTAGGCTTGTTTGTTACACACATAAAACAACCTCTTATAAAATGTGACATACTATCTATCATGCGAGGCCAATAGAAATACTTCTGTAGATGCACCGTTGTTTTTCTTACCCCAAAGTGTCAAAAAATAAGAGACAAATGAGTCTCTCTCATGACACTAAGCCTCTCTCCTTGTGGTATACAAAGCTTACCCAAATGAAACAAAAAATTGTTATGCATGTGATAATCATTTTCCTCAACTTGATTCCCTTCACTCAAACTAGCATACACATCTTGAAAATCAGAATCATGTGCATATTGTTCTATGTAAATCTCATGTACAATAGAATCATTTTTAAGTAAAGTAGAAGCACTTATAATTCGCCTTGAAAGCATATCAGCAACTTTATTGGAAATACCTTTCTTGTACCTTATAACCAAGTGAAAATTTTGAACAAATCCCTTCCACCTGAAATGTCGTGATTGCTGCAATTTTGTTTGTGACTGCAAGTACTGTAATGGTTGGTGATTGGTATGTATAATCATCTCTTTACCCATCAAGTAGTGTTTCCACTTCTTGACCCATTGTACCAATGCATACAACTCTTTGTAATGTGTAGGATAATTAGTTACAACACCATTGAATGTTTTAGAATGAAAATAAATAGACTTATCATGCTGCAAAAGTACCGCACCCATGGCATAATCACTAGCATCGGTTTGTATCTTGAATGGCTATCTCAAATTTGGCAATGAAAGGACCGGAGCTCAACTAATATTATCTTTTAAAGCTTCAAAATCTTTATGCTATTTACCTCCCCATTGGAAGCCTTTCTTCACACTTGTCACTACATGCATAGGACCTGCTATGGTAGAGAAGTTAGCAATAAACTTTCTCCAATACTGAGTTGCGCCTAAGAAACTTGTTGCCTTGGTTACTATTTTAGGAGTGGGCCAATTCAAAATGGCTTCCAGTTTAGAAGGATTAATTCTCAGGTCTCCTCCTCCTACAATGTGTCCCAAATAAACTAGAGAAGTCTTTTCGAACTCACACTTTGACATCTTAAGAAATAATTTATCTTTCTTCAAAATTGTCATAAGCAAGAGAAAACAAGACAACCATAAGCAACATAAAAACATGAGACATTGATAATGGAGTTTACCCAGTGTGGGCTACGTCTCTTAGCCCAGTGTCAGAATGGGGTAGGCCGCTTCATATATTGCTGGAAATGGGTAGATGTACATGGATGATGTTCATACAAGGATGCACCCTCAACATGAGTGGCTTATGTCTCCACGAGACGTTTAGCTATAGGAACTCTCACTCAAAATGGAATGCCTATCAACATGACATAATCTCACATGAAGAAAAAACAAGATCCCGCAACATGCATCAAGCAAGGATCTAGAAATCATAATACATCTCACAAAAAAATAGGCATGTGATCAAACTACATATACCTCAACCCCTAAGGCTGGATGAAGAAGAAGATGCTTAGCTTTTGAATCTGGCTTCATCATTGAATTCATGGTGTCAAGGGGCATAGAATCGACTGTACACACTTGATAATCAGACACCGTCACTCTAATCTGGAAAATTGCCAAAAATTGGGAGCTCTACTACTGAAACAGACATTACCATTGGATCCATGTCATCAAGAGGTGGAAAATCAACATAAAGTTTGTCGAAAATGGACTCTGGCAAGTTTTGGGCCTCAAGGAATCTTTTTGATGCCCTCAAGATTCCCTAAGATTCTATTTTTTCAGGAATCTGCAAATATATTGCTCAGATGACCATTCTAACTTTACCATCACATTCCCTGTGAAATTTTGGTTAAAATTATTGTAAACTTCATATCATTCTGAAAAAATGAGAATTTACCTCCCTATGGAATCTTTTAGGAATCAAATAATATTCTCTACAAAGGCTTCTTTGTCTTGAAAAGTGTGCTAGCATGGTTTCACCTCTAAGGATGCGCTCATGGTTTCACCCCTAGTTTTGTCTTAGCGTTCCCTTGCTCGACCTCTGAGTTCCACCATAACATGACTCTTCAAATCTGCCCTGTTCTCGTTCGTTGGTCGAATGGGAAAATATGAGGGTTAAGTACCTATAGTCAGGGGGAGTTTAAAAGAACACGGGTCGTGGTTCATTGGTGGCAGAGGAGGTTATTTTGGTGGAGGTGTTGCATTCAAAACCTAATTTTGGCATAAATGGGCGCGTATGGAATTTTTTTGTTTATCTTAACAAATATTTTAATTTGGAGCATGTTCTAAACAATTTTTTTTTTTTTAATTTGTTTTGGTGTTGTTTGGTTGTTAGGCCACCGCATTAGGTGGGCTAGCCCTCCCAGCCAACATGGGTTCAAATCCCATCCGCCCATAGTATATGGTGCCATATATATGATCCGTTATTTATTTAAAGGTTTCAAGTGGGGAGGGTCTGATCCACATGGCCCCGCTTCAACCCACTTAACTCTCAACGTATGTGTGGTGTGGGTAGAGGGTGTGTCCTACGTCTTGGCCTGCCGCCCCATAATTTTAATATATTGTATATAATAAGGGTCCAATGGGGGTGAAGGGGGTCATGGCCCTCCATCCCTATGTTTTTAATATTTTTTTTTTAAGGATAAAACGAGAATTTTTGGTTTTAACGAAAACAAGGGTTGTTGGGAAAATTAAAGAGACCACACTTTCGCCCATTTTTAGGGGCTAAGTTCCTCGCCGGATGATAGTGAATTTGTGGGACACTTAAACCTAGCCTACTGCCAAACTTTGACTAAAACTTTGTCTCGCTCTAACTTCTCCATATGGGCTTGGATTGGAGATCTGTTCACACTGTTGGAATCATGGTGACGAGTACTTAAATATGAACCTAGTTCGAGAGAAATCTAACCCCTTTGAAATTTAACCATTTCTGAGCCTTCTTGGTCTCCTGAGGGTGTCTGGAGCCACCTGGATCACTCATGAAATAAAATGCGAGTGAAATTTTTTCTATTAAAAAATTAATATTATTAATGTAAGTTTTAATAAAATTATTATAATCAAGTTTTATTGGAAGTTTCAAATTTTTAAATTAACTTGCCATTATTGCTATTAGTTTTATCATTTATAATATTATATGGTAATAAGAAATTCTAAAAAGATAAAAGTAATTTGTCATGGTTTCAAGCTTGACATGCTAGCTAGGCCCAAAGTCTATATTTGGGATCATGTTATATCCATAAAGAAAACCCCCCATCTACGTCAACTATGGTAGTTATATTTTTGGCATTGTAGTGTTGGGATTGATGTCAATAGCTTCATGGTGTTGCTTGTCCTCATGATGTGTGATGAGTGCTTGGTGATGTGTGTTTGAATTGATGGTCTTGTTAGTTGGCATTGATGTCAACATACTTATGACCAGACCTAATGGAGGTGATTTGGAGATGGATTCCACATGTGATGTTCGATTGAGGTTGACATTTTTTTCTATTCGAGATGTTGTCTTTGTAGGTGGTTGGAGTTTTTCTCTAGGTGTTGCATTGTCTCTATATGTCTTGGAGACATTAGATATGCTCCTACATGTGTTGAGTTATGGTTGATTGTGTTGGAGGTGCCTCTATCAGTGTTGGACGTAGTTGTATGACATGATGATTCTACTGCAGGAGTTGGAGTTACTACTACAGAAGCTACAAATGTTGTTGTAGGTGTTGGATGTGTTTAAAGAGGTTGTAGTTGCTGCTTGGGGAGGTGGAGGTGTTGATCTTGGTAATGAGGTTGGAAGAATAGGTACTTATTATCAATTATTAGTTGTAGAAGTTATTGGCCTATGTCATAAGTTTCAAACTTGTCAGAGATGCTTGGAGGAGTGTTCAGGAGCTGAAGAAGATGATCCATTAGCTAGTAGAGGTTTTGGACTGATGTTTTAGTTTTTTTCCTTAGATTTTGCCCCACTTGCATGGAGCCAAACCTGTGGGAGTGACTAAAGAGCTTAAATCATTGGCAGACAGGCCTATGGGAGCAACTGTGATTTTCCAGTCACATGGAGCTAGTTTCATGCTTGAGACCAAGAATTTTCACAAGTTTTTCTCCAAATTTCTCATGTTGGTCAGCTAAATTTTTTGTTTTGGCAACGTTTTTGTTCACAAATTTTTGGTTTATGATCGAAAAAGTTTGTAGGACCTCCAAATTGAGCATATGATAAGAATTTTGAAGCCCAATAGTTATGTGTAATAGTTGAGTTGAGCACTTGACTTCATATATATATATTGGATAAATCTCATTGGTAGTATGGTTGATTATTTTTTGTTGTGTGGAGTGAGTAAGAGTTTGGCTAAGAGTATGCAAGTTGTGTGAGGATTATATTACAGATTTTTTGAAGCCATTTGCAGTTGTAGCAACAGTGAGTTGAAGTGTGTTTCAACCATCATATTTTTGTAGTGAGTGAGATGTTGAAGTGTGGGTTGGCGAAGTGTTTGGTGATATTGTGTGGCGGCTAGTGGAGCATTTGGAGATTGTGTTATTCTATTTTATTCGTCAGTTTTTGTTGTTGTTTTGGATTTAGAACCATGGTGTTGTTGTGATGTTCATGTTGAGAGAATTGGGAGTCCAGTCTGAAATATTTTGAGATGAGGCTCACGTGGAGGAAGTGAAGGCATGGACGCTTTAGAGTAGATAGTGATTTGGAGGATTAATTAGAAGGGACACATTTCTTCATCCAATAGGAGTTGGATAGTACAATGTAAGTTTGTTGTGAAACCAGCTCCAAAAAGAGAAGAAAAGAGATATCAATGCCTTAGAAATAAGCCACTTCGAGGAGGAAACCTCCAATACATTACATGAATGAACAATTCTTGGATGATATAAATGACAAAACCTCCTTTCTATATATAGGAGTCCATGGGGCCACAATGTAATCCTAGCCGACGTAACAATAATAATTTAAGGGAACAATAATAACAATATGGGGGTTACAGGGGTAGAACGATAATAATAAGGGGGTTACACTAACAACAATAAGGGACTATACTAGTAATATAAGGACATAACATGCTCCTTTCCTTCAAAAAGGTGTTGTCCTCAATGCTTGAGTAGCTTCGGGTGTTTTTTTATAAAATTCTCATCCTCCCATGTAGAATCTTCCGTGGGTAAGTTCTTCCATTTGATGAGATACTCTGAAATTGATCGATTTCGTAGTTGTCGTGTTCTTGTTTCTATGACTGCTTCAGGTTCCAATATGGTTTTTCCTTCCTCATCAAGTTCTGGAAATATTGTTTGAACTGGAATTTTGTCCCTTATAACCTCTTTTAAGCATGAAACATGGAAAACTGGATGCACTCACAAAGAAGCAGGAAGCTCCAATTTGTATGCCATAGTACCAATATTTTGCAAAACCTTGTAAGGACCATAGTATTTTGGTGATAATTTATTATCCTTCCTAGCTTGCTTGAGGGAAATTTGTTTGTATGGCTGTAGCCATAAAAATACCCAGCCTCCCACATCAAAAATTATCTTATTGTGATGTTGATCTGCCTGTTGTTTCACTCGATTTTGTGAAAAAATTAGGCTATCCTTTAAGAGTTGGAGAACTTATTGTTGATGCTCGATGTGATCCTCCACTGCTTGAACCCTAGAATTTCCCCTTAAAGAAGATGTGATGGATGGTGGATGATATCCATAAAGTTCCATAAATGGGATCATTTTTTCTATAGTATGGAAGGAAGTGTTATACCACCATTCAGCCAGAGGTAGCGACTTGACCCATTGTGCTTGCTTATCAGATACAAAACAACGAAGATATCCTTCCAAACATTTATTCACTATCTATTTTTGACCATTGGATTGAGGATGATAAGATGAGCTATGAGCTAGTTGAGTACCCAAAGAAGAAAATAATTCTGTCCAAAAATTTCCTGTAAAAATGGGATCTTTGTCACTTACAATAATCTTTGGGTTTCCATGTAGCTTTTGAATTGTTTCCATAAATGTAGTAGCAACTGTACTTTCTTTAAATGGATGATATAATGCACAAAAGTGTGCATACTTGGTAAGTCTATCAACTACCACCATGATGACATTCCTTCCTTCATACTTAGGTAAACCTGTGATAAAATCCATTGAAATATCCTCCCAACGTTGACTTGGAATGGATAAAGGTTGTAGAAGACCTGGGGTCTTAATTGTCTCCACTTTATTTTGTTGGTAAACCAAAAATTCCGCCACAAACTTTTGAATATAAAATTTAAGGCCATCCCAAAAAAATTCTTTCTTCACCCTATGGTAAGTTTTTAAAAATCCCCAGTGTCCTAAAGTAGAAGTGTGCAATTCCAAAAGAATATTTTGTTTTAGTTGGGAATTATTGCAAATATATAAGCGATATTTTTACCATAAGGAATAATTTTTCCAACTAAATGTATTAGATGTACTAGGATCTTGCTGCAACTTTTGAATGAGAGTACACACTTCTTCTTCCTTCTTCCATTCATCCCTTGCTTCGGTTCTCCAATTTGGTTGGATAATTGAAATGGCACAAAGCAATGCTTCCACCTCTTCATCCTTTCTTGAGAGTGCATCTGCAACAACATTTAGCTTCCCTTTTTTGTAGACGATTTCAAAGTCATAACCCAACATCTTTGTGACCCATTTTTGCTGCTCTTCTGAAGATAGTCTTTGTTCCAAAAAGTGTTTAAGACTATAATGATCAGTTTTTACCTTGAAGTGTCTTCCCATTAGGTAAGGTCTCCATTTCTGTAGTGCATGTAGTATTGCCAAAATTTCCTTCTCATGAATAGCCTTTTGTAAATACTTTCCTTTGATTGAATGACTTTCAAAATCAATGGGTCTTCCTTATTGCATTAAAATAGCACCAATTCCATTTCCCGAGGCATCACATTCCACAATAAAGTTTTTTGTGAAGTCTGGCGTAGCTAAGACTGGTGCTAGGCACATTGCCTCTTTAAGATGTTCAAAGGGCTTAGTTGCTTTAGGAGTCCATGAAAATTCATCTTTCTTTAGTAATGTTGTTAGAGGTGCTGCTATTCCCCCATAATTCTTAACAAATTTTCAATAATACCCTGTTAACCCGAGAAATCCATGCAACTGCTTTATGGTTGTGGGGAATTTCAATTCCTTAATGGCTTTAATTTTGTTAGGGTCTACCTTAACACCCTCGTGAGATACAATATGACCCAAATATTCCACCTCTTGTACTCCAAAGAAACATTTGGATGTTTTTGCATATAATTGTTTCTCCTCCAATAGTTTGAGCACCTTGTCAACATGTAGAACATGATCCTTCCAAGACCTAATGTAGATTAGTATATCATCAAAAAATACTAGCACAAATTTTCTAAGGAATGGTTTGTAAATGGAATTCATCAACCCTTGAAATGTAGAAGGTGCATTGGTAAGGCCAAAAGGCATGACCAAAAATTCATAATGACCCTCATGAGTTCGAAATGTTGTTTTCAGAATATCTCCAGTATTCATTCTAATTTGATGATATCCTGAACGAAGATCCAACTTGGTAAAATAAATTTCTCCATGTAATTCATCCAATAATTCATCAATCAGAGGAATGGGAAATTTATCTTTAATAGTGAGCTTATTGAGCTCCCTGTTGGTATCCCGTGTTTTGACAGTTTGGCAAATCAAAAGACAAGGCAACATCAGAACCAATCTTTAGAGTTCCAGGATCTAGTCCTCCTGTTCTCAGAGAGGGATCTCTCAAATATTTGTTGGCAAAGGTTTATATTGTTTGCTTTGGTTATGGATTTTAGACTAGTTATTACGTGCAGATGTTTGTTTGGTTGGGTTGAGTTGACACAGCAGAATATGAAAGGTCTAGGAAAGATAGACAGAAAGAGGAAATATCCGGTTCATTGGGCAATGGAGTCAAAATAAGGTCATGACAAACTCTTCAAGGGATATGGGATATCAAAGGGCAAATCTAACTTGGCCACAAGATCCTTTGTTTTGGAATGAGATGGACATTAATGTTTTAGAAAGAGAAACTTAATTCTCAACAAAGGGAACTTGAAAACATAACTTAACAATAAAGAGATATTTGATAGACAGGTCTAACCATAAATTCCACAAACATTCTTTAAGCAAATAATGACTTCAAGACAACTTTTAAAATGAAATCTAAGATTCGGGGAACTCCCTATTTCCTCAAAGATTTTATTTTAAAGGACTTAGAAAACATAAAAGATTCACTGATAGTTGCATTTATAGAATAGGGAACACCTAAATAACATCTATGCTTACAACTATAACGACCTTCAAAACAACTGTTTAAGCAGGGGCAAAGGGTAAGATCAAAACCGACCTCTTTGATTAACTTAAGACAATGGTACTTCAAAGGGAGACTTCAATAATAGCTTTCAAGTGATGGCAGACAAGCAGGGAGAGCCATAAATCATGTTGAAACCAACTATTTGAGCTATCAAGGAAATAAATAAGCATGAAGACTAAAGAGAAGGTTTAAAGCCTCTAAAATACTTCAGCAGAAGAAAACATAAAACAGTGAAGGGTGAACAGGTCTAAGGTGCTTCCAGGAGTCATTTATTAGCCTAAAACTTTCAGCCTACTGTAGTAAGAGATTATGAAACATAATGAAAACAGGAGAAAACATTAAACAGTTAGAATACTTCACCAACAACCAAGCTCATGAATCCAGTGATAGAGCCTTCTCAGGAACAGGAATGCAACAACATCATCAAGACATCCAAGACTTCAATTTGTTTTTCAACTTCAACAGACTTGTATATTTTTTTCAGAGAGTTTCAATGTTACAACTTGTGATCAAACAACAACCAACAACCAACAACTTCTCATCTTCTACAGAAGTATTTATAGAAGAATGAGGAGGTGAGATCTGATAAAAGATCTGCTAAAGTAATTAATATAGATTCAAGACTTCTTGGCTCTTTGAGGGGCTCGATGAAGAAGTTTACAGGTGGTTCTCTGTATTAACTATTTTACATTAACTATCAGGTCTTCCGGAAAGAATTTGTTGACCTTTGAGGTTTGGCGTGAGGTTGAAATAACTCTACAGATATTTCTTGCATTAAGTTCCTTGCAGAAGTAACTTCTCGGCTGCGTTGAGGAAAAACATATTCCTTTGCAATAACTTCGGCCCTGGTTTGAAAGGTTTGAGGCAACAGGTGGCGTTTAGTCGCTGGGAGGAATCAATTTGCCTCCTTTTTGTGGCGGTGGAGGGTTTGATGTCACTAAAACAATTTAGGTATTCTGCAGAATATGTTTTAGATTGGGGCATTAGGCTTTTGATAACAGTATTAGCCGTAATCCCCATAAAAATGTCTTCAATTCTCTGTGTTGGCACATTTTTGGTCTTCTACAGCTGATACTCTTTGACTGTGCCAGATTCTTGGTGCTTCGCTGTTACACAGGGCTGCGCAGGGTTAAATGGCATCAATGCCTCATGAAACACTGACGAAAACGTGAATTTGACACCTGCGAAACGATTTCCTTTGATAAATCGAAGGAGGGAGGGTCGTCACCCTCATCTTTCAAATTTCATCTGAATATAGCGAAAAACGTTAAACCCTGCGAAATACAAACAAAAGTTATGAAATCCTGCGTTCATAGGTTAAACTGCATTGGAGGATGTGTGGAGGAAGCAAGGCCGTTGGATGGCATCATACAGCGGTCGGGATTATTTGGAGAAATCATAGAATGGTGGAAAAAGATAAAATCTAAGCCGTCGATCGCGCAAGATCGACGGTTGGGAGAAGGCAGCGGAAAAACCTTTGTAAACAATACAATATGACGTTTTTTAATTTCACAAAGGAAAAAGGCGCATTTTATATGAGCGGCGAGGGGATTGTACGGTGGGCCCGACTGGACTGATCGCAAATCGCAAAAGTGGAAAACGTGATGGTGGATTATGCGACGGAGAAAAAATGCGATATTGCGATTATGAAATGGGCAGAAACTGTGATGGATCGCATCGCAAATATTTGTGATGGCTCTTTGAAGGAAAACTGAAAATTGCGATCTGCGATCTGCGATGGATCGCAGCGCAAATATTTGTGATGCATCAGTTTAAAAAATAACAATTTGGAAATTCTGCGATCTGCGCTTTGCGATAAGCGCCAAAGGGTTAAAACTTGGTTCCAGGGTGCGGGTGTATGGAAGAAAAGGGGCTAAGGGCTTAAGCTCGAGGGGCTTAAGTTCTGTACATAAAAACATGTATTTTCATGGTTTTTGAAGGGTTTCTTGAAGGAAATGAAGGTTTCGGTAAGGTTAAAAAGTGGGGTTTTAACCTTATAAAAGGGATTTTAATGAAATGGAAAGGGAGAAACATGAAATTGTGGGTTTTTCATTGGAAATGGAGAATAGAAAATGAGGTTAGTGAGGAAGAAAAGGAAGGGGACCAAGGGGTTCTGCAGCAGTATTTAACTTGGGATTTTTGAAGGATTTCAGAGGCTTTTAGAATGTAAACAGCAATAAGGGATCTGGACAGAGGCATGAGGCCTTAGAGAGACTTCAAGAGCCAACAATTTTTAGTGATAAAATTGTTCCTTGGAGGCTCCAAAAATATTTAGCCACCTTTTGGTATAACAAAATATTATAGGTGGCTAACAGTGGCTCCACTTGGGGATGGTGCCTTCTTGAAGGCATCAAGAATTCAGACTTGTATTCTCTGGGAGGCTGATCAGTTGTTTCATCCATTGGGCTGTTTCTTCTTCTTTGAAAGATCTTTCTTTGCTCTGGAAACCATTTGTCAATCTTTGGAAAAAAATGGAACTCTTATCAACAAACTTTCTACCTACCCAATCGTACTGATCTAACATTTTCTCTTCATCAGAGTGCACTTGGATTGCCAAACTCTCTTACAACATTTTATTCTTTTTTGAAAGCATAAAAGCTAATCTAACTCTACTCCTTATTTCTTCATGGATCTATATTAAACAGTTGGATCCATATGATTCTCTACCTAATCTACTGTCTGTTGGGATTAAGCTGTCCAACAGACTTCCATTCTCTAAATTCTATAACATAAATTCAAAAACAGTCAAGTCAAGATTAAGCTTTTTAACTTGCTGTGATCTATGGCATAAAAACAAGCTGCACATAGATTATTATTTGCAGAAAATTAAAATCAAAATGGAAGGCTTAAGATCTGAAAGTTTCTCATCATGGCCTTCTCTTCTCTTCACAGCTCTGTCTTTGCTTTTGTTTGAGCTGTCTCTTCCTTGATAATTGATTCAGATTTTGGGCGAATTAGAACCAATTTTTCTCTTTTATGACTCTAAAAAATAAAACAGTTTTTGAGTCATCTCTCTTTGGAGATTTTGGTTCAGATTTTGAATTTGTTTGAACCTTTTAATTTCTATCCTAATCTATCTACTGATAAGCCAAGATTAAACAGTTTGGCAAACCAAATTCACTACCCTATCAACAGAAAATTTAAAAATAATTAGTCAAGATTAGGCTGTTTGACTAACTAGAAGTGTGGTTATCAGGAGTGGCATTTAAGCTTGCACACTTTCAGATTTGTTTCTCTTTTTTGGCATGGGGCTTTGCCTTTCTTGTTTTCACAATCTGCCCTCTTTTCTTTTCTTTGTTTTTGTGTTTTTGATTTTTCATAACTTTGAATTCCATGGTTAGACTATGATATTTACAATGATAAAAACAAAAATGCTTTGAAACTTAAGATTCTTGGCAGAAGTAATGCTTGAGCATCCTGCCATTGACTGGACCCCCATATAGGTCTTCTCCATTCATTTCTTTCAAGAAAAATGTATTATGACCCCTCTCAACATGAATAATATATGGCCCTTTCCACAAGTTCTCAAACTTGCCATGTTTCCCCTTCTCTTCTCTCCTTGAATCCCATTTAAGAACAACACTTCCAATCTAGAAGTTGTTTGCCTTAGTCCTTTTATCAAATTGCTTCTTCATATTTTCTTGGACTAACTGTGTTCTTTCATAAACTTCTTCTCGGGTCTGCTGCAAATGAATTTTTTGGTTGATCCTCCTCTGCATATCATTTTCTTCAACCTGTACTTCTTGAAGGAGCTTCATGACTGGAACTCCTAAAGAGGTAGGAAAGATTGCATCCATGCCATAAACTAACTGATAGGGGGACATATTTATTGATTTCTTTGTGGTTATTCGATCAGCCCATAAGGCATGAACCAGCTTACTGTGCCATGATTTTCTATTTTCTTCCAACAAATTTTTAATGATATTAATGAGACTCTTGTTGGAGGATTCAGCTAATCCATTCCCTTGGGGATAGTAAGCAGTGGAATGGCCCAAGGTTATATGGTATTTGTGACAGAAATCAACCATCTTTTTGGATTTGAAAGCAGCAGCATTGTCAGTTATGATTTTTCTGGGACAGCCAAATCTGGATAGGATATGGGTTTCAAGAAACTTGATAATGACAGAGTCATTAGCATTCCTGGTAGGTATAGCTTCTATCCATTTGGTGAAGAAGTCAGTGGCTGTGAGGATCCACTTATGTTGAGCTGAGGAAGATGGATGAATTTCTCTAATGAAGTCCAGCCCCCATTGTTGAAAAGGTGCCTCAACTCTGATAGGATGTAGGGGTAAGGGAAGGAGCTTTCTCTTGCCATCAAAGATTTGACACTTATGGCAAGACATGACCAGCTTCTGAGTGTCTGGGAAAAGGGTAGGCCAATAGTAACCTGATCTGAGAATTTTTTTTGTTGTGGCCTTCCAGTAGAGGTGTCCTCCACATTCACCATTGTGCAACTCATGCATGATCTTTCCTGCATCATCTTCAAGCAAAAAATTAAGCAAAATTCCAACAACATTTTTCCAATATAATACTCCATCTATTATGCAAAAACTCAAAGCCTTTTGTTTCAAGAATCTAGCCTTAGTTTTAGATAAAGAAGGAGGGGTATTTAAATATAAAAGCACATAAACAATGTCAGTATACCAAGGAGAATTTAGAAAGGTTTATTCAATAAAAGGAGCATCGGATTCTTCTATTTCTTCCAACATATCTACCATATTCATGTCTAATGCTTGGAAGTTAGACTCAGCCATGAGTTTTGCTAATCCTTGCCCTTTTACTAGTTTGGTGGACCTAATTTCTAAGTCATATTCAAGAATAGTTGCAATCCATTTTCCCCTTTTACCATCAGGGTCTTGACTCAGAATGTCCTTGACAACAGTATGTGGGACAAAAGAAATTATGTGAGAGTGTAAAATATAGACCCTAAAGTCCTTTAATGCTTTCAGTAATGCTAAGGCTTGTTTCTCCATGATATTATAATTGAGAGGAGCGTCTCTTAAGGCCCTACTAAAGAAGGATATTGGTTGTTCCTGCCCCAAATCATTCTTTTGAAGTAGAACTGCAGCTATTGTATGCTTAGATGCAAAAGAAAAGATATAAAAATCTTTGGTAAAATCTGGACTAATTAGGGCTGGTGTTTGAGTAAGAGCTTGTTTGACCAGTTCGAATGATTGTTTAGCTTGTAAAGTCCATTTTACACCCACGTTTTTCTTAAGCATGTTTGTAATGTTTTTTAATAGCTCATCGAGGTTGGGAATAAACCTTCTCAAAAAATTTATCTTTCCAATGAAGGATTGCAATTCTCTGAGGCTTCTAGGATGGCTAATTTGCAATATGCCATCTATCCTTGTAGGGTCTATTTTGATTCCTTCTTCTGAAATTATATGACCAAGAAGTTTCCCTTCTTGGAGACCAAAGAGGGTCTTCTTGGGATTCAGTGATAAGCCAAATCTCCTACACTTCTCAAAAACCTTTCTTAGGTGAATCAAATGTTCTTCATCAGTTTTCGAGAAAACAGTTATGTCATCAAGGTAAATAATTATAAAATAGCCAATATCTTTAGAGAAGGCTATGTCCATGGCCCTTTGGAAGGTGGCCCCTACGTTTATTAATACGAAAGGCATTTTGACATACATAAAGGTGCCCCAAGGTGTGGTAAAAGCAGTTTTGATTTGATCACTTGGGAACACTAACACCTGATTGTAACCCGAGAAACCATCTAAAAGGGATATTCTTCTTGACCCAACTACTCTTTGAAGTATATGGTCCATTTTTGGCAAGGGGTAGTTGTCCTTCAAAGAGGCTCTGTTCAAAATTTCTGAAGTCAATACAGAGCCTGATTTCCCCGATTTTATTTCTAACAGAAACTAAGTTTGATACCCATTCTGAAAATCTAATGGGTACTATGATCCCAACATTATACATTTTCTTAATTTCTGCCTTAACCAAAGGTAGTAAAAGAGGATTTATTCTCCTTAGTTTTTTCTTGAAAGGCTTTTGATTTTCCTTCAAGGGAATTTTATGTTGGATGATGCTGGTATCATATGATTTCAAGTCTTTGTATTCCCAAGCAAACACATCTTTAAATTCTTTGAAAAGCTCTATGTACTGCAATTTTATGTGGGTTGGGAGGGTGCTGGATAGCTTGATCATCTTGGGTTCTGCTAGATTTCCTATGTTATGTTCTTCTACATTTGTTTCCACAGGCTCCATTCTTGGTTCTTTAGCTACATCGTTGAGATCAAACAGGTGTTCTAAAGGTGTGAGACCTCTTGGGATCTTATCATTTTTGCATTGTAAGATTTCCAAGTCTTCTTGGTCTTAATTGTTCACTACCTCTGCTTCAAAAGGATTTTCGCAATGATTTATATCAGCAGGATATGTCATTTCAACCTCTGGGATTTGTTCAATATACAAACAGTTTTCTTCATGGCTAGTTTCTGGTGTTGGTATGCTGAAATCATTTTCTGATTTCAAGAAATCATCTATGTGTTTATCAGATTTAAACACCTGCCAGTGATCTTCATTATCAGGCACAGTAGGTCTGTGTTTCACCTTTATACTGAGTTGTTCATTTATTTCAGGTACTTGGCAATTGCTGGCCATGAAGGCAAGTTCATTTGCTAGATGATTCAGTGCTCTAGGAATGAAAATGAGTTCATATTTTTCGAAAGTTTTTAGCAGGTCTAGGGAAGCATTTCAATATTCCCTAAGCCTTGGATTCTTGGCTGAGTATTCTCCTTTGATTTGTTTGATGATAAGTTCAGAATCTCCTAAGATAGATATCCTTTGGGATTTTAACTATTTGAGCCATTGTAAACCTAGGAGGAGGGCTTCGTACTCAGCGATGTTGTTAGTGCATGGGAAATCTAATTTTTATGAAAAACTATGATTTGTGTTCTGAATCCAGACACCTACCCCTGCACTAGTTTTATTGCAGGATCCATCGAAATTTATTGTCCAGAGTATGTTTGACTCATTTTCACTTTCTTGTTGCTGTTGATTGTCACTATTTTGAAGTTGATTCGAGGTAAGATTGGATTGTTCTGGTGAATTGATTGGGTCCATGTTTTCTTTACCTTGTTGAGTAATTTCATCTTCGTTACACAAGATAAAGGAGTCTAAACTTGATTGAATAGAATAGATTGGAGTGTTGTTTGGTCTGTCCATGTTACTCACCATGTACTTCATGTGGGATTCCCTGTATAATCTTCTGTTTTGATTGAAAATGGGGATGGTGGCATAAGACATGTCCATTTGAAGGTTGCCCTGAAGTTTGGCTCCCCATGATCTTGATAAGAGCATGCCATACTTAGGGGGAATATCAGCTACAACTATATCCATAACTAGATTCTTGGTAGGGATCTGAGCTAGATTAACACATAAATCTTTGATTAAACCCAAAAATTTGACTCTGCTTGAGTCAAAAGAATAAAAATCTTTGTATGGTTTAGTAATTTCTAAGCCTAAGCTTTCCATTACTACCTTGGGCATGAGATTGTGTGAAGCTCCAGAATCTAACATGGCATTATGTAGAATTTTATCGTGTATGTTCAAGCTGACATAGAAGGGAGGGAATGGTCCTTCTTGATATTTTCCTTCAACCTCTGGGCCAAACAACAACTCAGGTTTTTCATCTGTCAAATTTAAGGTGTCAGTATCATTTCCTAAGTTTAAGGCTTTCAAAACTTGGTTTTTGTACACTTCTTGGGTTACTAGTTCAGCTAGGGGGGTGGTAATTTTTATCTTAGCAATCTCTCCCTCAAGGATGAAAGGAATAATTGACTTGTTAATATTTACATCTGTTTTTTCAATTGGATTCTTTTCAGCAGCTTTGATTTGCTGAACCTTACTTGAACTAGCGATAGGAATAGTTCTACTAGGACCACTAGTTGAAGTGCTAGGGGTGCTTTGTTCAACATTTGGCTGGATTCCCTTGTCTTTATTTAAATCTGGTTTTTTGGCCGAAATGTTGGTTTTTTCTGCTGTCTTCTTGGGTTGGTTTTCTGCGTTTTTCTTGACAGCAGTGCTAGTATTCTTATCTTTTGGATTTTCTACACTTCCCTTGCTCCTAAGATCATACTGTTTGCGTACCTCCATGATTGCATTTTCAAAACCCAATCTATAGTCATCAGAATCTTCATAGGTGTTTGTATTTTGATCATTAGAGAAGAAACCTTGTTCTTCCTCAGTGAGGAAAACATCATCCCCACTGTCTGATCCAATCAAGTTTACATGTGATTCTTCCAACCTTTCCAGCTCCCTGTCTTCTTCATATTGATCTACATAGTTCTATTGAAAGGGAGGTCTAATTTGTTGGTCACTTTCCTTTTGCTTATCTTGATTATTATCTCTTCTATAATTCTGATTTCTATTCCTGTTTTGATTGTTTTGAAGTGCAGTTTGGTTTTGATTTGCTTGTGCTTTCTTAATTATGCTCATCTCTTTCGTCATTTCTTCCAACATTCTCTCCATTTTTTAGCTTGAAGTAGAGGGAGGGGATTCCTCTGAAAGATACTCTCTTTTTAGTTTTCATTCTTGCTCTCTTTTCTATTAAGTTGACTTCCATAGAAAGAGCACCCCTTTGCATATCTTCAAGAGTTGCAAAATCTCTTTCTCTCAGTGAATAAGTCATGTCAAAGTCAAATCCTTCAGGAAACTTGTTTAAGGCTGAGCCTTGTGGAGGTTTTAGTTCTGGGGAAAGTGCATTATATACACTGTTAAATCTAGTACAATATGCTTGTACACTTTCCCCAGGGTTCCTACGGAGATTGTTGTAATCACCAAGGACTTGGAGAGGATTCTTTTTTACTTCCCATTTGTTTAGGAATGTTTGATGGAAGGCTTGGAGGTCGTTAATACTACAGGGGGCTAAACCTTTAAACCATTTTCTTACTTCTCCCCCTAAGCTTTGAGCAAATAATCTAAGTTTGACAGAATCATCATCAATTTCATTTCGGTCAAAATAGTCATTCATCTTATCCACATGTTGTGATGCAGTTGTAGCATTATTAGCATCATATAATGGAATTTTGGACTGATAGTCCTGTGGAAGATTGACTAATGGTACAGTAAGGGCTAAGGGAGCATACCATGCTGCCATGATATGTGGTGGGGGTGGATTAAAAAGTGGGGGATTGACAAGAGGGAAAGTGGGATGAGGTGTGGTGCTTTGAACAGTGGATGGAGGATGAACAAAAGAGGATGGAACAGGAGTAGATTGCTGAGCTGATCTTGGATGAGAGACACCTAAGTTAAGAAGAAAATGTAAATCAGGAGGCGTTGTTTCTCTGCTACCAAGATGTTCACTTGTTTCAGGAGATGATAGTGAAGACTCAGAATCTAGTTGTTCTAACTCACTAAATGACCTAGTCCTAAATGGATTAACTAAGTCAGCTTGTGAGTGTTGTAGAGCCGAAAGTTTTTCAGGAACTGATTTAGCTCTTGGGGGTGATCTGAAAATAGTTGATAATTTAATCTTAGGATACTTCCAAAGGATACTTTCTGGGTCATCAACTATCTCAGGTGGGTTGGGGTCAGGATGGGCTCTAGTGTAGATACTTCTAGAAGCCACTATGGTGTGTTTTCAGACCCAAAATAACAAGAAAATTTCAACCAAGTATGACAATCTTTGAGAGGTTAACTGATATTTTTACACAAATCTTGATCCTACAGTCCTCTAATTGGATTTGGAAAATGTTATAATGGTAAGGGTTCTTTCCAGCGGAGTCTTAAGGTCTGCTCAGGATTGTGGAGTCGCCAGGTGGAAATTTTAGAGTGTTTTCAAAGAGGTACATTGTCCACCACAGTGCTTGTGAAACATCATTTTTCAAGGATATCACGAAACACAACAAACTCTAACCAGAGATTGACTGGGAGGGCATTCACCAGATATATCACCTCTAAAAGAGGATGAGATCTAGAGGCTATCTGGCCTTTTCCAGACTCTATCTAAGAGTACAAGGTAAAACACATCAAAGGTAAGTGATATGTGAGAATGAGTGTTTCACTATAAAGTGGAAGTTTTTAGCTCGTGAGGAGGTAAAAGGTTCTATGGTCCACTACCATGTTTATTATGAAGCTGAACTTGAAATATTTGGGGTTTTTCTGAGTTTATTTTGGTTTTATAGGTTAAGAGAGTGTTCTAAGTTTGATTTTTCACTTAGCTAAGGTGTTCAAACAAACAGAGTTGCTCTTATGGCTTGGTAACTGGTTCCTTCAAGGTTTGATAAGGATTAAAAGGAATCCTAAGGGTTACTTAGTTTGTCACTGATTCAATCAAGTCCTATCGTGATTGCCATTATGTTAGGCAGTGCTTGAAGAAAGTTACTTATGTTATACTGGACCTAAAGGTTTTAAGAAAGGTTTTGAAACCTCTAATTCTCAGTAGGGTCCCACCGTGATCGCCATTATGTTGGTGGCGATGAGGTGGCTAATAATCACTGGATATTCTTGAAAATAAGTGATTTCTGAAGTCCTAAGGGGTATTTGGATTGTTACTAACTCAGAAGTCCCACCGTGATTGCCATTATGTTGGTATCCCGTGTTCTTATGAGTGCACTTATGACCTTTAGTGTATTTTCTATCACAATTGTAGCAAATCCCTTTTTCTCTTTTTTCTTCCAATTGTTGTGGTGTCAACCTTGTAGTTTGTGGAAGTCTAGGAGTAGCAACACTTCCATATTTATAGATGTGAGTGGTAGGCTTCCTTGTCGCCATAATTTTACATTCGATTTTTCTTGCCAACCTGAATGCCTTCTCCAATGAATCAGGTTCCCAAACGCGAACTTCATGTTAGATGCTATCCTTTAAAGTCCCAATGAAGACATCAATCACCTATTCCTCTAGAATATCAGTTACCCTTATATTCAATTTTTGGAAGTCCTCAATGTGCTCCGCCATTGAACCCTTTTTTTTTAGATTTATCAATTGGCTAAAGAAGGTTTTTCTCTTTGTATCCTCATAATGTGCTATCATTTCCTCCATAAAAATTGACCAAGTGAATTTTTTTTTACGGGAGAAAATCCATCGATACGATACAAATGTATTTGGTTCTAAATGTAAAGTTGCAATGCGTACCTTTTGTGTGTTTTGCACATTATTGAGATCAAAATATTGCTCCATCTATAGTATCCATGTTACGGGATACTTGCCATAAAAATTCCTCATATTCATCTTTGGAATATGGTGGTTCTTCAATCCAACATTAGAGTTTATGAAATCATGATTAACATTTATTTTATTCTCATCATGATTTTCCTCTACTATCTTTTCGCCATTAGGAAACATTTCTTGTATCAATTTTGCCAAATCATTCTTCATGTTTTTGATGTTGTCTTTCATTTTTTCATTGATCTTAGCTTCCATTTCATCCATGTTAGCTTCCATGCCATCCATCTTAGCTTCCATGCCCACTTCCATGCCATCAATATTAGCTTCCAAACCATTCATATTAGCTTCCACGCGTTTCTTCAAACCATCCATCTTAGTTTCCATGCCTTTCTTCAAAACTTCCATTTCATTTTTTGTTGCTCTTTGCGATAGCGAAATTTGGTGAACTTGCTCTTGTAATTTTGATATCTTATGTTGTGTTTCTTTGTCTTCATGATTCATAGTAGAGCCTTTTGAAGGCTTAATTGGTGTTGAATTCTTTTTAGGGGGCATTTTAGAACCCAATACTGACATCTGTTCTTCAATATGCCCTTGGAATAAATTCAAACTATTTTTTTTCAAACGAGACTTATGTAATTCAAAAAAAAATACACACCTTTTTCTTGCTTTTGAGGAGCTCGAAAAAAATGCCGTTTAGAGGGTCAAAACTGCTCAGGAAGTTCAAGACCCAAAAAAATGATAAAAATATTAAATTTTTTTATAAACAAGGAAAATGATGAAACCAAATGGAGGTCTAGGTGGAATAGGTGGTTGGCCACCAATATTGACCTAGATCAGAGAGGATGGAAGAGAGAGATGAGATGAGAGAGAGGGGGAGAGAGAGATGGGGTTGGAAGGGGAAGAAAGACATAGAGAGAGAAATATTGAGAGGGAGAGGGATTTGCAAGGGAGATATACAAAGATGTTGAGGGGGAGAGGAGACCAAGAGGGAAGAGAGTGAGGGAGAGAGAGAGAAATATATAGATATGTAGAGAGAGTGTGTATTTTTTGGGGGTGAGAAGGAGAGAAAAGGGGATATAGAGATATAGATGGAGGGGGGAGATAGGTTAGAAGAGAGAGAGAGAGGGGGGGGGGAGAGAGAGAGATAGAGGGATAGATGGCTAGAGAGAGGGAGAGAGAGATGGAGAGAGTGTGTGTATGTTTGGGGGATGATATAGAGATACAATGGGATATAGAGATATAGATGGAGTGAAAGATATGGAAGAAGAGAGAGAGAGAGAGGGGGGGGGCGAGAATAGAGAGGGAGAGGGAGAGGGATAGGAAGAGGGAGAGATAGATATATCTATAGATAAGAGAGAGTGTGTGTATGTTTGTGGGATGATATAGGTATATATATATATATAAGGAGTGTGTACGAGGGAAGAAGAGAGAGTCAATTAGAGGGAGGGAGGAAGAGAGATAGTATGGAGAGAGAGAGAGAAATGGATGGAGAGGTGGAGAGAGATAGTTGTGGGAGAGAGGGAGGGAGATAGCCACAAAATGGGAGATGGAGAGAGAGGGAAGAAGAAAGAGACACATAAAGATATAGATAGACAGAGAAGTTAGATCTAGAAATTCATGAATGTTTTGGTTTTTCCCTAAAATAGATGTATTGATTGCAGTGTATTTGTTTAGTTATAATCCTATTTGATAGCTTGCACTAGATGCATTGATTTCAATGTAGATGTCAATTTATAATCCTATTTAATACCTTAAACTAGATGCATTTATTTTAGCGTATATTTTGATTTCTGATCCTATTTGATTGCTTGCACTGGATGCATTGGTTTCAGTGTAGACATTTATTTCTAATCATATTCGATCACTTGCACTAGATTCATTGATTTCAGTGTAGATGTCAATTTCTAATCTTATTTAATACGTTACACTAGATGTTTTGATTTCAGTGTAAATGTTGGTTTATACTCCTATTCGATTGCTTGCACCGAATGAATTGGTTTCACTGTAGATATTTATTTCTAATCCTATTTTATTGCTTGCACTGGATTCATTGATTTTAGTTTAGTTGTTTATTTATAATCCTATTTCATTGTTTGCACTAGATGCATTTATTTTAGTATAGATGCTAATTTTTGTTTTGATGCAACTAGATGTATGTTTTACATTAATTTCAATGTAATCATATTAATAGTGTGCATTGATTTCAGTTTAATCACATATATGCCCCATCCATCTATATCTTTATCTCCCATTGTCTCCCATTCCTTATCTCTCTATCTCATCCCCCAAACATACACAAACTCACTCCATCTCTCTCTCTCTCTCTCTCTCTCTCTCTCTTCCCTTTCTCTCTCTCTCTCTCTAAAAATTCTCTCTCCATATATATATATATATATATATCTTCCTCCCTCCATGTATTTTCCTCTCTCTTCTTCCCTCTCCCTCGCCCTCGATGTATATCTCTACTTCCCCTTCTCTCTCCTTCTCAGCCCCAAAACATATATACTTTCTTTCAATGTAAACACATAAAAATTATTCATGATGTGCATTAACTTCTATGTTATAGTAATTCAACCATCAAGACAATACTTGAATTTTAATCCTAAATAAAATGTTCACTTACCCAAAAAAATTTCTCCTTCAAACCTATAAACTAATTGTAATTGGATACATTTCTATGATTCCAATTTTCCATCATTCAACATTGTTAATCACTTTGCATTCAAACGCTGTAATAGAAAATAAATACCATTGAAAATTATTTGGGGCTTAACACTCCATAATCCATAATGATTGACTTTGTAGAAAAATACTATTAATATTGGAGAGAAACAGAGACAAGGTATGAATTTTACTACAGTAGATTGAGTTTAATATTTCAATGGCCCATGATTTCAAATGTCCTTTTCATATTATCGGTATAAGAAAATGGAAAAATTAATAGGTGTGACAATAAATATAATAGAATAAAATAGTTTAAGATTGATCACAATGAAGATTGTTTGTAATTGACTATATTCTTATTATTCAAATTTTTTATAATTCAACATTGTTACATTGCTACCTTTTACTCAAAAATTTTATTTCATCATTTTTCATCATTCAAGTTACTAACAGTCTCTCTCATCTCAACGAACTGAGGTAACTAATAAAATTTAAAATTAAATTGACCAAATCAATATTAGACATATTTAGCATATTTAAAATGATCAAATAATTATATGTTCAACAAATTTGGTATGACTGTACATGACTGAAACCAACCTATATCCATCCTCACCCCAGATTTATCAAGCGCTTGGAGGGATCAAATCTCTCAAGGTGCAAAACTTTCCTCAATTTTTGCACTCAAAAAGAAGGTTTATAACTTGAGATATCTGATCCCTCTCAGCACCTGATAGATTCACAATTAATATGGATCTAGGATGGCTTAAATTAATGAATAATCATATTTATTTATTAATATGTAATTCCAAAGTAAACTTGTTATTTAAATTTAAATCATGATTATTCATTATAACATTGATATTGACTTGAACTTGTATATAAATTTTAATTTCTCCTTTGATCGATTAGAATCTCCTTCAATCATTAAAATAAGCTTTGTTATGATTTTAGTATAAATTTTCCACTATGCTTACCTTTCATATGCCAGCTTACTATAAAGGACCCTTCTACACAAAACATTTTCATATAGATGAACCACATTGATCTGGGTGAATCAACCACCAGATTTACCCATGATCTTTTACTTTTGTGATGTTGTTAGAATTGCAATTTAAAAGAGAATAGAAGAACACATATGCATAATTAAGCAAGAGGAAACAAGACAATCATCAAAAACATAAAAACATGAGACGTTGATAACAGAGTTCACCCAGTGTGGGCTACGTCTTCAGGCCTAGTGTCAGAATGGGGTAGGCCACTTCATATAGTTCTAGAAATGGAAATATGTACATGGATGATGTTCATACAAGGATGTGCCCTCAACATGAGTGGATTGGCTCTCCATGAGACGTTCCACTATAGGAATTCTCTATAGAAATTATAAAAAGATATGTATATCAATAGATTCAATCGGATTAAGAAATGTACTAAAGCTAGATATTGAATCCTTCTACAAATCAATTTTGGAAAATAAACACGATCATCAATCACAACAAGTAAAGAAAGAATAAAATCAAACCAGAACACAAATATTTTCTAGGGGAAATCTTTATGCTTAAAACCCGTATATATTCTATTGTAAATTCATCTTGGAATCATGAAACAATTACAATGCACTCTTCTCACAAGAGTCTCCTGCACTCTCACAATTGTCTAACACTTTCCGGGACAAAATTGACCAACACTTAGCCAATTCTTAGCCACTAAACAATTTTCCTTTCTTACATAGTTTATTTGGAATGCAATCCCTATTCAATAAGAATTTCAACCTTCCCTAAGTGTGATGAGCATCATGGGCATTCTATGGTGCTTTAACTGCATCTAGGTAGTTTGATAATATCACAACTGATAGTTAACTTCCCTTTAACCTTTGTCTCAACTCGGTCTCCACTAGAACTGAAATGCATGCAACTATTAATAGTAAGTCATCAGTTGCACGAAAGATCACTGAATGTGAATTAAATATGATTTAACTCACTTGATCTCTCACTAGTGCAAAAAATAATTACAACTAGTTCAACTAACTTTAAATCACTTAACTGAGTTAGCTGATTACTCATGCATTAAACTCATGCACTTAACTGCAACTTGAACTCTAATACAACTATAATCACTCAGCATGCCTCACCAACTACCCTCAACTCAAAATTCATGAGCTAACTGAGTCTATCACACTCAGTTAACTATTACAAGTATTTTTGAGATAAGATTAAAATTTATTGTCCAATTTAATTAAGGGATAGTTAAATTAGACGCACTAATGTATCGCTTGGACCCATCACTATGTGACTATCACTTGGACCCATCACTGTGTGACTATCGCTTGGACCCATCACTATGTGATTATCACTTGGACCTATCACTGTGTGAGTATCGCTTGGACCTATGATCCCACACTAGTGTGTGTTTCCTCATATTTTTTCTGGATGCCAATTTCATTGTTTCTTGGTGAAAACTTCAACACTCCCTATGAACAAGAAAGGAATCAATATGTCCCAATTTGGTACCTTTAGAATTTTCTTGCATGCGCACATGCAAATCTTGCATGCAACACTTCTCTAGTGTTGTTCTCACATGAAACTTTTGCATGCAACACTTCTGAAACTGAATAGCCTCCAAACAACTGAATCAGTATAATGCATCTGCAATCAAATTCTTCCGACTATTACTAGCTATTTCACATTTCTACTGGAATCCCTACGCTACTGACATCTGCATCCATGCACTTTGCACTGCTGCCAACATTGATTTGTGCTCTAGTATCCGACTCTTGTCACTTTGATTTATGTTTATCTCACATTTCACTACATCAATCTAACCGATCCTTCCTGCTATTGATGTAATGTGGGCTCCTCATAGCTGAGTTTGATCCATGATACACACCATCTCAATGAACCTTGCCCAAATTTATTCTTAGGATTAATTTTCACATTTCCCCACATCACACCTAGAGGTATAGATGCATGTACTCCCTCCTCCCATATGGCTCAAAATTTACCCCTCCTGGAGGTCTCTGCATGAGTGGTTTATGCCACTCCATGATCTTCATCTTGTGGGCGCTCCTCCACATCTGGAGGTTCACTCTTTGGAACCAAGAGTTCCTCATCTACATGCAAATAAAGCTCCCTCTCAAGGGAAAATTGCATGGCTTCCTCACACTTCCCCATGGTACATACCTTGCATGTGTCTATTTGTGCAAGAGTACCCTTTGGAAGCTCTGTAGAAATCACATATACATCAATTTTATAGAGATTATTCACATGAACCACAATCTTCTTGTCTTGTCCTATGGATTTGTGTCGAAGGAAAGATTTCCCTTCACTGAAAACCACATCATAACCTCTATCCTCCAACATTGCAACTGAAACTAAATTATTTTTCAAGCCTGGTATAGGCATTACATATTTTAATAAGAAATTTTTACCTGAATTTCTATGGAAGGTAATTGTACCAATCCCGATAGCTCTATACTTCCTGTCATCACCCATTTCAAAATGCATCTAGAGGTCCTTATCATCTAAGGTACTGAAAAGTTATTTTTCTCCCATCATGTGGAAGGATGCACCACTATCCAAGTACCACACTGATCCCATTGCACTTGACACCATGCATGCAATGAGCGTGAAGTCAAGCTAAAATTGCGTAAACAAAGCCTCACTAGCTGCAGATCCTGAAGCCTTCTTGTTCTTCTTCTTTTGTGGACAATTAGTGGCATAATGTCCATGATCGTGACAATGAAAACACTTCACTTTGGACATGTCATGCTCCTTTACTTCTTCGTCGGTCTGAGATTTGGAATAGGATTTATTTCCCTTCCCATTCTTTGCCTTACCATCAAAGGTGCAATTTTCTTCATCATCATTCTTAGAATAAGATCCATCCCTGGTATTCCTCCTGAATTCTCCTTGCACCAAATCTGACCAAAGTCGTTCCCAATCTAGCAATTTCTCCCTCCCATTAACAGAGTCTTGATAACTATGCCAACCCTTGGGAAGTCATAGAAGATCTAGGTTCACAAATTCATCATCTGTGATAGTATTTACTACACTCCCAAGCTCATCCTGACATTGGAAAAACTTATTCAAGTATACCAGAATAGTGTCGCCTTTATCCATTTTGATTTTCTTGAGATTGTCCTTCAGTGCCAATTTTCTATGATCAATGTTGCTCTGAAACAGATCTATCAAAGCCTTCCACATTTCATATGGAGTCTCTTTTCCATGGAGACTTGAGACAATGTGGTCTCATACTCCCTCCAGTAAGATCCTCCTCGCCCTTGCAACCTTCTTTTTCCAAGCATCAATATTTGCGGCATCTACTGCAGGGGGTTTGGGAATGTCATTATCAATGAATTATTTCATCCCATTGTCCTCCAGTACTACCTCCATCCTGTATTTCCATGAAATATGATTGGAAAGGAACCACCCTTGATTTCATACTCCAATCTCAAGCCATTGAAATCCATTTCAATCCTAATCCGCCTATCGCACCAAGAATACTTTTGCAAATTCTAATTCTATTCAGTCACAAACTCAATTTATTCTCCACTATAGTGATTTCCTATGCTCTGATACCATGTATAAATTATATAAACATATGTATATCAATAGATTCAATTCTATCAAGAAATGTACTAAATTTATATATTGAATCCTTCTACAAATCAATTGCGAAAAATAAACACGATCGCCAATCACATCAAGTAAAGAAAGAAACAAATCAAACCAAAACACAGATATTTTCTGTGGGAAATCTTGATGCTCAAAACCCCTCTATCTTCTATTTTATATTTAACATGGAATCATGAAACAAATACAATGCACTCTTCTCACAAGAGTTTCCCGCACTCTCACAAATGTCTTACATTTCCCTGGACAAAATCGACCAACACTTAGCCAATTCTCAGCCACTAAACAACCTGCCTTTCTTACATAGTTTATGTGGAATGAAATCCCTATTCAATAGGAATTTCAGCCTTCCCTAACTGCACTGAGCATCATGGGCATCCTACGGTGCTTTAACTACATATGGGCAATTTTCTAATATCACAACTGATGGTTAAGTTCACTTTAACCTTTGTCGCAACTGGGTCTCCACTAGAACTAACATGCATGCAACTATTAATACCAAATCATCAGTTGCATGGTAGATAATTGATTGTGAATTAAATATGATTTAATTTACTTGATCTTTCACTAGTGAAACAAACCGTTACAACTTGTTCAACTGACTTTAACTCACTTTACTGAGTTAACTGATTACTCATGCATTAAACTCGTGCAATTAATTGCAACTTGAAATCTAATACAACTAGAATAACTCTTCATGCCTCACCAACTACCCTCAACTCGAAATTCATGAGCTAAATGAGTCTATCACACTTAGTTAACTATTACAAGTTTTTTTGAGATAAGATTACAATTTATTGTCCAATTTAATTAAGGGATAATTAAATTAGACAAACTAATGTATCACTTGGACCCATCACTGTGTGACTATCGCTTGGACCTATCACTGTGTGACTATCTCTTGGACCTATCACTGTGTGACTATCGCTTGGACCTATCACTGTGTCACTATCGCTTTGGCCTATCACTGTGTGACTATTGCTTGAACCTGTGATCCCACACTAATGTGTGTGTCGTCATGTTGTTTTTGGATGGCAATTTCACTGTTTCTTGTTGCAAAATTCAACACTCTCAGTTACAATGGACCTCCTATTAGCATGACATAATCTCACATGAAGCAAAAAGAAGATAACACAACATGCATCAAGCAATGATCTAGAAATCATAATACATCTCACAACAAAAATATGCACATGATAAAACTGCAAATACCTCAACCCTTGAGGCTGGCTGAAGAAGCGGATGCTCAACTGTTGAATGTGGCTGCACCATCGAATTCATGGTGTCGAGGGGTATAGAATTGAATCGCCACACTTGAGAATAAAAAACTGTCACTCAAATATGGAAAATGACACAAAACTTGGGAACTCTATTACTGAAATGAACATCTCCATTGGATTCCTGTCGCCGAGAGGTGTAAAATCAACATAAAGTTTGTTGAAAATGGACTCCAAAATTTTTTGGGTCTAAATGAATCTTTTCGATGCCCTCAAGATTCCGTACGATTATTTTTTTCCAGGAATCTACAAGTATACTAATCAGATATACATTCTGACTTTAACATCGCGTTCCCTATGAAATTCTGGTTAAAATGACTATAAAATTCATATCATTATCAAAAAATGAGAATTTAGCTCCCCATGGTATCTTTCAGGAATAAAATAATATTCTCTGCAAAATCTTCTCTATCTAGAAATGCGTGCTATAATGGTTTCGCCTCTGTGGATGCGCTCATGGTTCCGCCCATGGTTTGAGCTTAGCATTCCACTACTCAACCTCCGAGTTCCACCATATCATGACTCTTCAAATCTTCCCCCTTCTCTTTCGCTGGTCGAATGGGAAAATATGTGGGTTAAGTACCCTTAGTTGGGCGAAGTTTACAAGACCACAGGTCATGGTTCGTTGGTGGCAGAGGAGGCTATGTCAGTAAAGGTGATGGATTCAAAATCCAATCTTAGCATTGCGCATATGGCATTTTTTTGTTTTCTTTAAAAAATATTTTAATTTGGAGCACGTTATAAACATTTGTTTTTTTTGTTTTAATTTATTTTGGTGTTGTTTGGTTGTTGGGCCACTGTATTGGGCAGGCTGGCCCTCTCGGCTTGCACAGGTTCAAATCCCTCCAGCCCATATTATATGGTGCCATATATATGATCTGTGATTTTTTTAAAGGTTTCGGGTGGGCGGGGTCCACTCCATGTGGTCGCGACCCGACCCACTTAACTCTCAACCTATGTGTGGTGTGGGTGGAGGATGCAGTGGGGATCATGGCCCAACGCCCCATAATTTCAATGTATTTGATATAATAAGGGTCCGACCGAGGTGGAGGGGATAATGTCCTGCCATCCTTATTTTTTTAATATTTTTTTGTTTCTTAGAATAAAATGGCCATTTTTGGTTTTAACGAAAATAAGGTTTAGTGGGAAAATTAAAGAAGCCAAAATTTCACCCATTTTTGGGGGCTAAGTTCCCTACTGGTTGATGGTGAATTTGTGGGACACTTAACCCTCGCCCATTGCCCAAATTTTACCAAAAAATTTACTCGCTCTAACTTCTCCATATGGGCTCGGATTGGAGATCTGTTCATACCATTGGAATTAGGGCGACGAGTAATTCAATCTGAACCTGGTTTGTGAGAAATTAGACCACTTTGAATTTGTACCATTTTTGAGCTCTCTTGGTCTCCTGAGGGTGTTTGAAGCCACCTAGATCAATCCTCCCCACTGAGGAGCTTTTGGTCCACAAAAATCATGAAATCAATATGTAGTTGTTTTGTATCTTGTCTACAACACACTTGTCTTGAAAGGTCACCCTTCATTCTCCTTCAACTTTTTCCTTCAAATACATAAGTGATGAGCCAACCCCTGCATCCTCCGCAAACCTGTAGTACAATATTTTGAAAATTAAATGCTTAACTAAGTGACTAATCTATGGCCCAAGAATTCCCCACACTTTCCATGAGTTTATAACCATACTCTGTGGTCAATTTTGCATGAAATGGAATCAATACCTTAACTATCTATACAAGGCCAAAATATCATTGTTGCTTCACATGTGATGGAAAACACATAATCAATTTTACATTTTAAATTGCAACATATGATTTACAAATTAAGGCTGTGACACTCTACCACACGTAGAAAAACCATCTCTCACTTATCAAAGTGAATGGGTTATCTCTCTATGGTGCATTTGCTTGTGGAACAATTGTTTCAACCAGTTCCTAATGCTTTGTCCTTAAGGCGTTGCTATGGATGGAGCCTCCAACATGTGGCTCTCTAATGGCCACTTCTATCGTAATGGCTACAATGTTTCTTCTTCCTCCATAACTTCTTTGCCTTCTTCTTTTCCTGTTGTGGATAAGGCATTTCACTCCTCATCCTCTTTCATGTTGCCATTATTTTCCAACACTTAGAAAATACATGGTTATGTAATCCAAAAAAACTACATGTTTTTTGATGCCAGGATCTAGGTTCATTGTTAGCAACATGTTTGTAATCAAAACAAACATTAGAATATCAAGACTTGTTATACCTTTCTTTTTGGTCTCTAGCGCAATCACGGTGACAAGAGCTTGCCTCAACTCTTTCTTTGCAATATGCATTGTCATAGAATGATGGTGAAGTGTTCCCATCAATATCTTTCCCCAATGGTTTCAACCATGTATTGGGAGCTTCTGAAACCTTTGAGCACTATCCTTGAGTGTATCCAAAACCCGTGAATCGAGATCTCTACACGACCTCTAATGGCTGAATCATGCCTTGGCCATTAGTGCCAAGTCCTCCTCCTTTGTATCCCATCTTGGTGAGGAATATCGTGCCAGTTCCTGTAATGGGTATCTCCACATTTCCCACAAAAATGATAGCATGTGAAGATGAAACTGAAGAATAATCAACATTGTTTACATCAAATGTCGATTAAAAAACCGATAATGATGGCTTCTTCAAGCCTTCGTTGCGCTTCAATTCCTCCAAAGCCTCTTCTTTGACTCGCAACTAAAGTTGCAATCCCTACTTCTCTTATTTCTCTTCTTCTAGAAGCCTCTTTAATTCAACATATTTTTATTTAAGGCTCTGGTCGTTGTGCTTCAGTTCTTCCAAGGCTACCTCTGTGACTTGCAACTTAAGCTATACTCTCTTCTTATCCTCTTTCTCCTCTCGTAGAAGCACTTTCAATTCATTGTTATCCGCTTGAAGGCTATGGTTGATCTCCTCATTTGAATGACGAGAAGATTGTGAGGGCGATGAATATTCACTAGAAGATATGGATGAAGCATCAATTTCTGCTTCTTCTTTCTCCCATATTTCATGAGCTTCATACATCATGTGCACCATTTTGAACATCCTGAGCATGGTCTTGTACATGTATTTTTCTTCCTGCATTGTTGCACGTTCAATCATTGTTCATGCACACAATTTTCATCAGCAAGGAGACCGCTTTGAACCACTTGATCCATGTCCATCAGCTACCGGATTTACCCATGATATTTTACTTTTGTGATGTTGTTAGAATAGCATTTTAAAAGAGCATAGAAGAACACACATGCAGTTACATCAAGCACCCTTTTCACATGCAAGACATGTTCTTCTCTTGTTTTGCTGAAAATAAGTATATCATCTAAATACACAATCACAAAGTCATCAATAAATGGACCCAAAACATTATCCATAACATGCATGAAATATTTTGGTGCATTACACAAACCAAATGGCATAACCAAACACTCAAAGGGTCCTTGTTTGATTTTGAATGCAGTCTTCCATATATCACATTCTGTAATTCTTACTTGATGATATCCACTTCGTAAATCTAACTTAGTGAAACAAATTTCTTCTTTCAGCTGATCAAAAAAATCGTCTATCCTTGGGAGTGGGTATTGATTCTTTACTGTTATCTTGTTCAAAGCTCTGAAGTCTACACACATGCGCCAAGTCCCATCTTTCTTCGGAATCAAGACTATGGGTGAACCGCATGGCGAAGTACTTGGCATTATAAGTCCATTTTCCAACATGTCCTTGATTTTCCTCTTTAATTTAACATTCTCCATGATCGACATGAGATACATGCTGATGTTTGGAAGAGGAAAATATTTTTGCAACTAAATCTCATGTTGAATATCCCTTTTTAGAGGCAATCTTGTTGGCTCCTGTAACATCTCATGATGTGCATCAACTAGCTCATATAAATCTGATTTCAACTTAGGATCACAATCCTAAAATGATTCATGATTAACATCAGCTTTAGGCTTAATCATTAGAAGAAAAAAATTCTTACTTGAATTCACCAGCCTCTTAACATGTCTAGCATTTACCATTGCAATATTTGTCTTCTTGCGATGTGCTCTAACAATGAAATTATTGGCATCTTTGAATAAATGGTATTTGTTCTCATCGCGATGGAAGATTGCTTTCCTATCATACAATTAAGGACTGGCTAACACAATACCTGTAATATCAAGCGGAACCACATCTAATTCAACTGTGTCAAAAAAATGTGCAGTTATTTCAAAGCACATTATACACTTCTTTGAAACCTATAAATTTGCATCCTTACAAATCCACCCAAGTGGATATGGTTTTGGATGTGGAATGGTCTCAAGATTAAGTTTCTTTACCAAGTCTTCAGAGATTAAGTTTGCTTGTGATCCACAATAAAATAGTGTGTCAATCTTGGTATGTTTGGATATGACCCTCACATGAAATAGTTCAATTCTCTCTTCTTCATTTGGAGCTTGTATGTGATAGTTTGATGTACTAGTATTGGGTTTTGTTTCAATTTCTTTCCCCTTCATATTCTTCAATCTCGTGGCTGTAATTTTAGATTCATCACCTGAATCCTCTCCTAAGTCATGTTGAGTTTTTCTACTTCCCTTTGTTATTGTTATACCTAGGTCTCTTTTCAGGATGTAATTTCCAACAATTTTTCTCTTCATGACCTTCTCTTGAACAATTTTTAAAAACCACTTTTTATCCCTCTTTCTTGACAAATACATTCCTTTTTCCCTTACCTTTTGAGTTCTTCTCTTTTCTTTTCCCCTTAAAAGGTTTCTTCCTACCCCCATCAGTAATGTTTTTCCACCTCTTCATGGATTTCTTCTTCCTCTGGAGGCATGCTTAATGCTACTTTTGCTTCTTTGGGAGGTGAACTAAGTGGTGGAGAATGTGGCAATCTTGCCCTCCTTTGTTGTGGCTCCCTTTGAGAACCTCTTGCTTCCACCAATTTTCCTTCTCCTCTCTTAATCTTGATCCTAGTAAGCATGAACACTTGCAAACAGTTAAACAAATATTTGCACACTAAAACACTAGATAATAAACTCTAGCTCTGATAGCAACCTGATCTGAAAGGACTTATTAGTTTGTTGTGCTAAGTGTATTTTCAGTAATAAAACATGTAAAATTTGTCTCCATTTGTTTGCTTAAGGAATGATTATTTTAACCATGAAGCATAGATGATTTTTTGAGTTTTAAGCATGAAAATAAGCCTAAATAACACTGTACAATAGTGTATAACAGAGAAATAACATCACACATAAGTTTTACATAGCAAACTGATGAAGCAGTTCACCCCTCCTGGGCTACATATGCTGGTCCAACTCCCAATGGCATGTCCCTCTTTGTCATTATGCTCAAAATTGCAAATACATATGTTTACGAGCCTCTAATGGTTGTTTTCTTTGCACCAGTGGCTCCAGAATGCTAAAATTATTCTAGATAGACTCTTTTTTCAAAAAATTTGGTTGAAAAATGACCTAGCTAGGCTTTTACCCAATATCCCATAGAAATCCTCCACTAAATGTGGAGACTGCACTTAACCGCGGTAAAAAATAGCCAAAAATCCAAAATTAGCGCAGTGCTAACTATCTCACCAGTCTAAACCACTTGCATTTAACATTATGGTTAGGGGTGGGGGTGGCCACATGCCAACCCCCAAAAACCCCGTGGTCGTGTTAAAGGAGTCTGACCGCGCGGAGAAGCCATAACCACTGGAGCAAACATCGTTATGTGATAAGGTTTGAAACTTGAAGTTTAATGTTGTGGTTGTATTCTGCCGAAAGTTACGTTAATATAACTTTTTTTTGTTCGCGTTAACATTTGAACACGAACTTTGGACCGTCGACGGGTTGGGACCGCCGGCGGTCCCAAACCCCAATGGGATTTGTAATAAACCTTAAATATGAGTTTCGACCCTTGGTGGTTAAGACAACTTGTAACGCAGACAGTGGAAAGCTTTGCACTCCTGCTAGAGGTCATGGGGTCGAACCCCCCGGACCTCATAAAATTTTTTCACAATGGTGCAGGGGACATGTGGCAGCCTCTAAGCTCGCCACGTGTCACCCATCTGATGACCCTCACAAAACTTGTACAAACCATCAATACTCTGATTTGGGAAAACAGAATATTCTGAGAACATGCCACCTTTGCTGAATGTACCTGCATGTTGACTAGGCATCCCAGTCACCCCAGTCACAAAAATTTAGTTGTTAAGGAAAAAAATTAGAATGCGATATCTTACTCATACGACATCAGTTTTTCGAACCGTTCACAGTGCCAGAATCAAAACGACGAGATCTACCCGATCACTCAGGTCTGGTACAGTTTCGAGCACTTTCAGTTTTGAGAAAAATATATGATCTCCTGATTAATGTGTTATCCATATGATGTCTTTATCTGGCCCATGTTTATGCCAGCATGTACTATATAGTTCGATCCCTTGTTTACTGGACGCATTATTATTTGTACTTTATTATCTCGGCGAGCATAGGTATGCCTCCCCTGCCTCTTGTAGAATAGGTACTCACTTATAAAAGAGACTTCTCGCACCTGTAAGTCTCGCATCCTCAGGGTATTGTCCTCTAGTGCTTTAGTCTACGTTATATTTCTCTCTCTCTGACACCCCCTTCGATGTCTAGTGATTGAGTTCTTACAACATAATTTGGTTATACGATTAGCTCCTAATGCTCACACGCTGGGGGGAAATCTGTTACACCAATTTTTGGTCATCTAACCTGTTACTATTAATGGACCAAACTACACCATGTAAGACCAATTTTACCTGAAGTAAAATTTATTTCACTATGAAAAATAACTTAGTAATCCATAATTTATTATGTTGTTTATGGTCTAAACAGGGAACCCCATGAGGAAATATTGAATAAATCCCTATTTGTTTGATTTTCCTCAAGGGATAATTAATTAAAAAATAGTTTAATTAATATTTCTGGCCATATTTAACCCAAAACAGGAAAATTAATTACATAAATCACCATTTATCTTATTATTTTCTAGGAATAATTATTTAAACCTTATTTAAATAATATTCCTTGTTAAAATTGACTGAATCATTTATAAATAATTCAACAAATCACTATTTATTTACTTATTACTCAACCATGTTCTTAAAATAATAAATAAATCATTTATTTATTATTTACAAATACAGGGATTTGACCAAATTCAAATTCTTTTTTCCCTCCAACAAAAATAATAAAATATTCCATAAAAGTTGGATCTAGATTTGGTTAATAATATTTAATTATGCACCAATATCTAGACTAACTCAATATTTTGTTATAACTAGAAGGATTTTTCCATTCACTCACTACCTTTTGTTGCCTAAATATCACTTTGGATCTATACTTTTGGTCTATCTTTGATCCTCCATCAATGTCATATTTTTCTATCTTTATGATTGTGAGATCCCTTTGAGTTCCAATTTTATTTGGGTTTTCTACACCATCAAGAGAGAGAGATCTTAGATTTGAAGCATTGAGGACATACAAGAACCCATCCCATTGAGGGGGACTAGTAACATCTTTCTATGTTCCCTTCCCAGGTGTCATAAATACACAATTCTTTAAAAATATTCTTGTCTTGTCTATCGGATGCATGGAGAAATTCTTGATTTTATTTGTTGTTTAATGTCTTTAACTGCATATATATAGATTTAGTAGCATTTATCTTGGTCAACTAACTATAGATCTAAGGAAATTGGCAGCCATCTTTGATGTTAGGGTTGTTTGTTATGCACAGCTAAAGTGAGTTTTTTTTGTATGCTTGCGATTAGAATTCACACTAAAATTCCTGATAATATCGGTAATTAGAGAGTATTCAAATATGATGATGATGTTATAACTTTTCTTACATAATAAGGATCATATTGTGTTAGTGTGTTTGGTGCACGTATGGACAAAATCACACCAACTTAAGGGGTGTGGATTTCCCTCTTAAGTTATTAGTCACAGGCAGAAAATAAATGGAGTCAAGCAAGTTGGTGGAACATGCTAGAACATAAACATACTAGATAGAGAAATATCATGCATATTCAAACATAAAAATTAAACTAAAACTAAAACAAATAACACAAAAGCTCTAAATAGAGTCAAACAACTTCAATAATCCAAATAGTGGTGCTTACATCCCCTCTTATTGAGTGCTGGTAGGAAATGAGGATGAAAATTTAACCCAATTTCCAAGGGCCCTTAGAACTAGGGGTTCTATGCCCCGATGCAAGGATGTATTTAATTCTGAGCTACCTTGGCACAAAGTCTCCCTCTCTCTACTATGGTGAACTGGAGTTGTTGGATGGCCAACAATTGAGTCCCCTCTATCTCTGCTCTGGATCACAAAATGCTGGTATTGCTTGGGTAAATTCTAGCTAGCATAACAATGTGCTCTCAAGTTTTTCACCTCTTTGTGGCCTTTTATAGGAGAATTCAAATCCTCCTTCCCTCTCTTGGTACATTGTGGATAGTGACCCGAGAGAGGGTGATTCCATTGTGTGCCACATTTATTGCATTGTGTGCTCCCTTGATGTCCTAAGGAGTCTTGGGTGGTTGTGTGAAATTAATGTCCTGGAGTGTGCCTTGTGGTCCCATAAAGTGACTTCCACCACTCCCAGAATTTCACGCTTTTTGGAGAAAAAGGCGCGCAAAGTCATGTTTATCGAAGACTTTTGCATGCAAAGGCACATTTGAATAGTTATTCTTGTACGCAATTTTATTTTTCCTCAGACCTTAGAGATTTTTAAATACTTTCATATTCTCTAATGTCTCTCAGCCCTGTAAATCCTTCTACCTGACATTAAATAATTCCATCTTTTCTTGTACAATTTTCCAGTGATAACACATATGATGATCAATTAATTGATCAAGATGAACATGAAAGGAAATTGAAACAAAAACCTGAAGAAAATTCCATGCCTAATTTTTTGGTAAAGCTTTAAGATATTTATGATCTTAAAGATATATTAAAAAATGTTACTAATTCTAAGCTGCAAAGTTCAACTCTGAAGTTTGAACTAGTAAATCTTGGCACATATCTTAATCCTCATAACATTAACTTAGGACTTGATCTTTCCTTTGATGAAATATTAGCCTTCATTCACTTATTGAAGAAATAAAAGAATTTAATTGCATGGAAATATGAAGATCTCAAAACTTATGATACTTCCATCATTCAACATACTCTCCCAATGATATCCACTGAAAATCCTATACAACAAAAGTTAAGGAAAATTCACACTGATCTTGAAAGTCAAATCAAAATTGAACTCAACAATCTCCTTAAGGCTAAGATTATCTTTCGTATTAGGCATTCAAAGTGAGTCACAAAATTAGTCCCTGTTAGGAAAAGGAATGGTGATATTCGTATTTGAATTGATTTTAGGAACTTAAACAAAGCTTTCTTAAAAGAAAATTTCGCATTACCACCAATGGAATAAATTTTGGAATTAGTTGGTGGTTTTGAACTAATGTTTGATGGAGTTTCAGGCTACAATCAAGTATTGTTTCATCTTGAAGATAGATTAAAGACTACATTTATAACTAAATGGGGCACTTATGCCTATCAGAAAATTCCCTTTGGTCTAATCACTATAGGAGAAAATTTTCAAAGAGAAATGGACATAGATATTATAGGATTGATAAATAAAATTGTGTTTGTATATTAAGATGATATAACCATTTACTCCAAGTAAATAAGTGACCACTATCATGATCTTAAGGGAATCCTTGAATGCTGTTTCAAATATGGAATTCCTTTAAATCACAAAAAGTCTTATTTCGATTTAAGTGAAGGTAAAATTTTAGGATTTATTGTATCAAAAGAAGGAATTTTCATAGATCTAGAAAGGATAAAGGAAGTTTCTAAACTCTCTCATCCCCATAACAAGAAATACACGCAGTCCTTTTTAGGAAAAAATAATTTTGTCAAGAGATTTGCTCCAATTTTTTGACAAATTGTTTTACCATTGTGTTGTACTATATAACACCCCCCATTTATTTTAATAATAAATGGGGACCCTTTAAAAAATAAATATAATTTTAGAAGAATTTTTCATTTTAGCGTTAAGTCTTAAAATTTATAAATAAAGCCTTTTTCTTTTCACTTTGATTTCATTTATGCTTAGCGCAAATCGCAAACCTTACAAGCTAAAAAAAGTTAAAACACATATAAGATTTGTGAATTGTGATAAAGCGCTTCCACCTTTATTGAATTCTACAAAATCCCCATTGAAAAGTTAAAAAAACCCTTAAAATATAAATCATGGCGTGCCTCCTTTAAAGAAGAAACTAATAACATTTCGAAAGGAGTTGCGATGATTCAGACTTGATGAGACAATAAAAAAGCAACAAAATGTATCCATAAATCCGCGAATGCGCAATACCTTGAGTCTTTAAGCGCATATTTCATTTCGCAATGATTAACCAAATAAAATTTATATCCATTGTAATGAGTTGCGATGTGCAATTTGCGCATATCGCATTTCGTAAGTTCATCGACGATGAAAACATGTATTATTGGTATCTGCTAAAAGTTGCGATTTACTCTATAACATTTGTTATTCAAGCACTTGAATCGATAATTATTCAATCAATCCATTATAATATCTAATGACTTAGATCGTTGGATTAGACATATTTCATAAGGTGTGTAAGTGATTTTATAAATGAGTTAAGGGTTATTAACGACATTCAATGGGTATAACATTCAAAAGATTGATATCTTACTTGAAGCATGTTTTAAATTTAAAGCGTCAGATTTTGATTGATGTTGATTGAAATCTATTTTCTGTCCACATCTCTCCTCATCTTAGATCTGAATTTACTTGTTTTCACTGGAATTCAAGAAACTACCTAAGGAAGAAATATCAACTGGAATGAAAAAGAACAGCAAATCAGTTGCCCAAGATTCTATTTCTGAGACTACATATAGGCCTCCATTATTCTCAGACACAAAGTGCAACAAGGACAGTATTAGTTCTTCATGGGAATCCATGTTGACATGTTTGAACAAGAAAAAACAAGAGAACTATAGAAAATAGTAACAACATATGAGGGAGTTTCATCAAAACCCTCTTACTTTGAAGTTGCATGTTTGTTTCTCCATAGGATAGCAGCAAGGTCGAAGATCTTACTATACACTGATATGGTAATGTGGGTCATTGATAACCTCAACATTGCAAACAAAAAATTCAAAAATTCCAACCTGGAGAACATAGGTTCATTCACCACTAAATATTTGCAAACAATGTATCATCTTCCTTCGCCACACAAGATTTATGATAAAGATTTCTTGGAGAACTTTTCAAGAAAGAATTCAGACTTAATGAAGGTGATCAAAGGATATAAATAATATTAGGGCAAGATAAAGTAGGATAAATTTGGTATACACCCCATTGCACAATTTCCAACATCTTACTGTTATGTAGGAGGAATTATATGTAGACTATTTGCTAGACCTGATACAACGCAATTCTCTATTGAGTGGGTTCCTTTAATTAACATAGTCATCAATTCAATTGTCATGAATTGGGAAAATATTTTATCTGATAACTTGGCCAAAACCATCATGTATTACAAAACCAATAGAGTCTTTTCCACTGCGAAAATTCCCCCTGTCTATATGAGCGCATATATTATGGACGCCATATGTTTCTGCTCAAGTTTTCCTATCATGTGTTGGAATTGAACAAGCCAAGACCCTGACCCAATTCATATATATCATAGATTCCTATGGGAGTCTGAGTTTCATTTACATTTTTACAAAATTTGTCATGGAGTTATGTTACCTATTTATCAGATTATTTTTAATGAGAGAATTCCCAGAATTTCTAAGGAAGCCAATGCTAATATTTTACCAGTATCCCAATGGTTTGGTGAAGAAAATGTTACCTATATAAGATTTTTTTGGATTCTATCTTCTCCTCATGTCCTACCCTATTATGCCCCAGATAAACTTTTGGTAAGGGAAATCGCATACCAAACTCTGGTAAGCGATATAAAAAAAAGCTCAGAGATTCCAAGAAGGCCATTTAGCCTACTTTCCGAGTACAGTGCGAAATTTTTTCCCTTTTTGAATTAGGTCATGCAGCTAAAGAATTTTCAAATATTAATTCATTGAATCTAGCTTTAATGCCAGGAAGACAATATGATCCACCTAATGTGGTTCAGAATTTTACCACTAGTCTTAAACTCAGACCATTCACAAATGAAAAAGATATGTTTGATGATTTATTTGAAGGTGTAGAGAAGTTTTAAGATGTGTTAAACACTGCATCAAATAAGCTTATTCTGGAAGATCTTAAATATTTTCATTAGTACATAAACAGAAGGCTAGAAACAGTGCAATTGGACTTGTTACAAATGGAAGATGTCAAAAGACTAACTCCCAGGATTAGTTTAGATGATGAAGCTGAAGACATGTCAGAAGATGAATCACAAGACAAGTCAATTCGAGATTTAGAGCACTCTCAACATCAGTCTTAGAGCTCAGACCATTTTGATAATGAATCTGAGAACAAAAATGAAAGCCCTGAGAAAATAATTTAAAAACTGATTAAAGGAATTGATATGCAAACTGAGGAAACTTGTGGAGTTGAATCATCTTCAAAAGAAGTTCAAGATATTCAGAATACACTTGAGTTGATAGTTAAACCCTTAAAAAAATATTTAAAGATAGAATGGACAAATTTTACTAAATCACTAGAGATACCGCCAACACCAAAACCTAATGTTGAAGGATTGACAAGTTTCCAAACGCCCAAACAAACCCAGAATATAGTGGAGATTGCAGTGCCACTACAATAGGTACCAGAAGATCAAGATCAACAGATTATCCTGACCTATCCAACATAGGAAATCATTTTGAAAATTGAGGAAATACATCCATTAGATGTTTTCTATAGCCCAAACCACAAAGCTGTAGTCAAGAGAAGAAAGAGAAGAATTGATGAATTAGTGACTGCTCTTGACAATGAGCCAGTGGATGTTGTATGGAAGGACTCCTTTGCCAATCCTACTAAACATCTCACTAAACTATCACAGTTTGTTGGTGCATATGAAACTGCTACAATTGACAAAGCAGAAGAAGTGAAACTTCTTCTCAAACAATAGGAAGACAAAGTTCAAGAATTGGAAAGACTAGTAGAATAGGAAAATATTAATTCAATTAAGAAAATTGAAATGAAAATGTCACAATTCCAAAATGACTTTGAAAGATTAAATTTGCAACACCAAGTACAGATTTCAAAAAAGGAAATGCAGATAGAAGCAACGATGGATAAGCTGAAAAGTTAGCCTCAAACAAAAAAAATTATTAAAGAGGCACGTGAATGGAATGCAAATTTGAAATAACAGCAGGAAGATTTTTGTAATAAAATCTTAGTTACCAGCTCATATTATGATACAAGAAAGATTTTGATTCAACAAGTGGCTAACAGGAGGCTGGAATGTGAAAAGGTCCAAAAGAAAATTTCTAAGTTCATCTTATGGCAAGATTCTGATACAAGAGAGAAAGATTACCTCCACAAAATTGATAAGCTTCACAAATATATCAATCCAGGTGGATAGTGGTGGCCACCCACCTATTCCATTTGGACCCCCACCATCGGTTCTTTCAGTTTTTCACTTTTAGCATAGCTTACTATTTTTAGCAGGTTTCTGGGTCTTGAACTTCCGGAGCCGTTTTGGGGCCCTAATGATCTAGGTGGGTATTGGTGGCCACCCAGATATTCCATTTGAAATGCCACCATTAGTTCTTTTATTTTTTCAGTTTTAGCACAACTTACTATTTTTAGCAGTTTTTCGGGTCCTGAACTTCTGGAGCTGTTTTAAGGCCCTAAACGACATTTTTTGGGAAAACCAGGAGAAACGTGGGTCCATGGACCAATGATTTTCACACCAAAATTTTTACTCGCCGGATAGATCTTTCTAACGAGGTATGGTGCATGTCTAACAGAGATCGTATACCAAAGTTACATCCCTGGGAAATTGAAACACCAATTTACCTAAATGAGGCCCATAGTTTTGGCGCTTCATCTCCTAGGGTTAGGTTTTTGGATTTTTTGAGTTTTCCATTGTTTCTAAATAATAAATAGGCCCTCAAGCCTCATTTTAACACAGTTCATAGGCCTGTAGCCTCCACATCAATTCTCAAAGATAAGTAACCAGTGCCCTAGATAGTTTATTTCCATTATGTTTGTAAGCATATTTCTGTTATTTGATATTAATGAAATGAAGTATTATTTCTTCTGAATCTCTGTTTTTATGTCTATTTATGTATTTTATTATGTTCCTACATAAATCCAGATCAGTGGTATCAGAGCGGTCTGCTCTTTCTCTATTTTTCTTTGCATGTCCCCAACGAGGTCAGGGTATAAGGAGTTAGGGCTCGATCTGGTTGAACCCTTGCAAGGGCAACCTCACAAACCCCCAACGACATCCCATGGAAGAAGAAAAGAAAGATGAGGGAGTAGGAGATCATATCAAAATATTGCTTGAGGAGGCCCTCGAGAAAAAAGGGATTGCGATGATGGATAGCTTTGCCTGGATCCTTCAACGCTACCCACCTACAACGCATCTTCATCTAACAACCACTCTGGAGGTGTCACTCCCTTCAAGGTACAAGTAAAATTTGAAATTCCTATATTTTAAGGCTAGATAGATGTAGGCGCCATAGATAGATGGTTGAATTTTCTAGAAAGGTATTTCTCGGCCCATGATTTCTTTGACCGAGAAAAGATTATTGTTTCACTCCTCAAGGCCACCCCCCATGTCAAAGACTGGTGGGAAACCTACTATGAGAAAAAGGACGAGGGGGAAACCTATATATTCTCGGCCACACCCACCTGGAATTCATTTGAGATGGCATCAATGAACAATATTACCCCGTGGGGAGCTATGAGGACAAGTACATCTAATGTGTTGGGCCAGAATTGTGAATTAGGGATAAAACACGCTTCCCTAGACATGTGCTAGTCTAGAACAATAGATTAAAGGCTATCCGACTATTTCTCCTAACTAAGAATAGACACACAGAAAGGATTAGAAGCTTACTTGTGATCCAAGCATGTCTAAATGGCTCCTTCTGTCACTTCCATTACAGCTTCAAATTCCAGTGGTTTATGCGAAATTCTTCCTATAAGAATGAACACTAAACAACAGAAGATAGCAATAATACAGATGTCTATTCAAGTTATTTTTCTAAATCAGTAAATCATAAACCATATACATCAACTAATATCTTGCAATATGGAAAATCAAAGCCAATAAAGATGCATATAGGGAAAAATAAGTTGTACTCTTTATTAATGATAGAAGGAGAGGTTACAACTAAGTGACTGATTTGAAGTGACCCTTCCAGCAACGTTCTCCAACCTCATCATAGTATAAATATCTCCAGCAGCAGCTACACAAATCTAACTCTCAATTGAAAATTCACCAACATCTCTCTACTCAAATTCTTCCTTCTCAAGCACTTAGATCTGTGTTCAATTTATAGAGAAGCTGAAGGTTGTTTTGCAATAAATGAATTTCCAATAATAGGCAAGACATGTTCCCAATCTTGTAGATGTCAAATGGACACTTGGATTCAAAGCTTGACACATGTGAACTCTTCTAGAAGGCACTGGCCAAGTGGAGATTCCGGAACAATGATAATTTCGCTCCCAATGTGACGAACACACATGTGAATGTCGGGAAGTGCTTTGCAGAGCAGCCTTGCATGGGACTACCTACATATGCAATTCACTTAGCCCCTTTAGAGATTGTGTTGGTGAGCTCTCATATGCTATATAATAAGCTTCAAACTTTGGAAACCTTTGCTTGATGAAAGTCTTGCTTGATTTTTCTAGTTCTTGTCTTAGGCCATGTAGCAACTTGAAATGATAGGGAATGATAAACCCTTAATAATTGGCCCTGGAGATGATGCCTAGTTAACCAGGTCATTGGGAATGGTGCCCTAATTGACCTATAACAAATTCCCCCCTAAAGCATGAAGTCGAAATAATAATAATAACTTTTTATTGAGATAATTTACACTGTGATGGGCTGGAGATGAAGCGGAGTAGTCACCTGCATCAATCTTACAATACATTAAATCATGATATATCCTCTTTGATCATAATTTTTGAGGGTAGGCATTCCCATGTTCAACACATAAATAGTCTAATAACATGTACATAATTTAGAAATTCATCTTCATTGGAATGTTGCCCAAATGTAGACATGCCTACAGGTATAGGCCCATGTTTGGATGACAATCTGTATGTAAGGTCACCGTACAGATGATGTGTACAACAATCCTAAAATTGCAGCCTGGATGGATGAAACTAGATTCATGGTCTTCTTATCTCGTTCACTCGACCATTTGGGTACAATTCTAGCCATGCGAATATATGATTTGTAGTCGAACATGGAAAGACATCGTTTGATTACCAGCTAATGATGTGAGCTATTAACAAACGTGAGAGAACCACCATTAATGTTAATGGTCCTCAAGGTACTGCGGTACATTTCATAAGGTGTGAATAGATGATTTGATTTCGAATGCCAAACAAAATCTTTTGGTCAAAGGTCTGGAAGCAAGGATCTTGTCGATGCTATAACAAGCCTCATGGTACTGGAATCTGATGTTTCTAAGTGAACTTCCTAGATTTTGATCTGTTACGAGAAGTCACCTTATTGTGAAGCAGGAGTTACTGATTTCGGAGACAAGGGTATGACTTGATATAGCAATTTTCAGGGATGAAGGTCATGAGAATGAAGGCTTATGAGTATTGTAGAAGGATGAAGTATTCACTAAATGACTTCTCTTGAACATATCGACGACACTGTGATGAATTGGCAGCATTGACCCAAAACCAAAGTGAAGGTATGATGAACCATAGGTATGAATGAACCGTCAAGAAGATTACCCAACCCAAACAGTCACGGACATGGAGTGAAGGAAGTTTCATGTTCAAGAGCGACTTGCTACCATAAATATTTTTTTCTCAATTTTCCCAAATTTTCCCCGGTCATTTGTCGACCAGTACCTCTTTATTTTTTAACAAGCTTGAGGAGGATAACATTTGTTTGATCTATAATTCAACCCTTCGGGCAAATAAAGTATCACTATTTAATAGTTCAATGAGTCTAGCGATGAATGAAACTCGATTCTTGCCATGATTGACAAGCCCATCGCTATTTTATGTTTTAACGAGCTTAACAACAGTGATAGCCCATTCCTTTTTCATATTTAGAGAGTTTGAAAAAGAGGACGAAAGAAAAATCCACAAGTACTTTTTCGTAAATTTTTCACTTGGACCCGAAAAAGTGTAAAATAATATCTGAGAGAACCTCTTTGGTCATGTTTAACCAAGGTATTCCTTTTTTGTAAATAATCTATCTCAGTCCGGAAAAGGGTTAAACTTATACTGAGTAGATATCAATTCATTTACTTTAACGAGCTTGAAAAGACAAGTGCTCGGAAATATTTTCACATTATCAGAGTCTGAAAAGAGTATAAAGAAGACTCCAGGGGTTCCTTTTTCATTGTTATTGAAGCTCAAAAAAGAGATAAAAGTGCACTTCAAATCATTTTTCATTTTTAACAAATTCCGAAAAAGTATGCTTTGTGGTCAAGTCATTATTTGAATAAATCTGCACGACTAATCTGTTTATCAGTTGTATTTCCTATTCAGAACAACATCAAATGGATTAAAAATACCTATTTCATGATAAAAAACATAATAAAACTATAGTCATAGTAATAAATTTACTTTTCAAATAATTAAATGACTATTAAAAGTAGTTTCACTATTCATTTTTACCATTCCATAGTTACCATTTTCATTTTGGAGCTCTGAACCTGATTTTGCCCCCCAACTTCAGTCGTTGATTGCGATCATTTCTGTGGACGAATTTCATTGCCGTTTGATCCAGGCTAGTGCCATGAACCTACTCTTTCCTTTGGTATTCATTTCATCTCCAAATTCTGCAAATTTTTAGGGTTTTAAGGCCCCTAGGGTAAATTCTACCCAAATTGAGGGAAACACACCCTTGAATGTCGAAACCTGTGTTGCATAGCAGGTACAGTGTAGGGTACTTGCATGTGCAATGCACTGTCTCTTGTTAGAGAGTGCGTTGGGCACAATTCAAGTTTTTGATTTTCATGTTGTGCCCAAAATTTGCCTAGTTTTTTGCAATGAATGGAATATAATGGATCTTATGGTTGTATTTCAAGTTTCCATCATATTACAATGACAATTACATGGAGGGAAAGGGAACATGAAGAATAAGATATGATTTTATTAAATGATATGGGTATTTTAAGAGCCCTAAGAGATTATGGACTACTTAAGTACTTCAAACTGTCGAGAATGAGGCAACAAATAGAAATCTTGGAGTTCTTAGTTCGAGCATGGGATCCGACGATAGAGGCATTTCATATTAAGAACTAAGTGGTTCCCATAACAGTTGAGGATGTGTATTTTCTCACAGGTTTGTCGAGGAGAGGTTTTCCCATTTCACTCTTAGGGGCTACCGTTGGAGGAGAGACAGTGAGGGATTATATTCTGGAGCACTCCTATCTAGGGGAAAAACCTAGCAAAGATGGAAAAATAAACATCTGGGCTGTCAGAGATTTGCCTTTGAGAACTATGCTTTTCACGATCGCTAAACTTGCTGGCACCATTACACTACATGTGGCGAATAGGTCATATATGCCGTACGCACTAGAGTGCTTAGAGCCAACAATATTCAACTGTTCTGAAGTTGTTCTTTCTCAGATAAAGGAACAACTGAACAAAGAAAAGGGAGGAAGGAAGAATAATTTCAGTTATGGTTCAATCCTTATATCCTTCACTTTGGAACGGATTCCACTGATCCAACCACACATGTGACACTGGATATAGCTAATCCTAGAGATCCTCGTATGCAAAGATGGGTAGAAATCATGGGTCAACATACAGTTCAATCGACCGTTGTGTTCTCTACTGCATTCTTCGCCTAGTTCCGACGACATATCGTCGCCATTGATGAGTACGCATACACAGGCGTTGAATTTCAAGGAGATCCAGATTTAGCATTACCAAAGGGCTCTCAGTGGGGTGCAATGGGTAAAAATGTTTGAACATGTTTTTTGATTTTCCTAAGTTTTATACAATTTTTTTGTATTTTTATGTTTTTCCAAGACTAAAAAAAATGTTTGATGTAATGAAAATATTGGTCGTGTTCAACTAGTAGAGGAACCAGAGCACAAAGCAGATGCGCCAGCAGAGAGGGCTGTCGACAGAGCAGTACTTCAAGACCTTGATATGGCTGAGACTCTGGCTGAGTTTCAACAACACATAGAGGGGTTGACCTTCGGAATTCTGGATTTCTGGATCAAAGAGTTACCCATGCGACTGCAGCGACACACTATTGGGGTTCCTAACCTTTGGATGTGGTTACTTCGTAGGATTGCTAGATCTATAGCTTGTTACCATGAGCACCACTAGTTTAATTGTGACATTTTTTATACATTTTGAGGTCAGATGACCAATGTGTCTTGGGCACAAATTTTGTAAAAACCTATAAATATATATCTATATGATTTCATAGTTTTTCCTATGTTTATTGTGAAATCCTATTCAATGATGTGAATGTTTTCTTTACATATGTTGCAAATTTCTGTCTAAAACTTGATTAGCTAATGAATCAGTGAATGTGTTCAAATTTCTAGAAATGTGTTGATATTGAATAAAATCAAAATGTCTTTCCAAAATTCAAACTCTTAGGAAAAATCTAGGAAGTGTTGGATTTCTAACAGTATAAACACTAGTGAGTTGTAATACCACAAGTTTTGAGTCTAACCTTATGATTATGCAGTTAATACCAAATGAAATGGCATGAGAGAGAATTTCGATCAATGTGCTATACTCAGTGATATTGTTCGTCGATATACCAATACAAATCCCTTGAAAACTCACTAACTCACCGTTCGGAGCGAAAATGGCCCACGCTGCAGAGGATAGATTCTGCGTACTATGACTAGCACCATCAGCATATCCAACAAATGGTTTTGAAGATTCAAACATTTGCGATGAAATTTAAAGAGGATTACTAACGTCAAGAAAACTCTAAAAACAAATTAAGATAGTGAATGCAAATCAAAAGCATATATACAATATAATACAAAAAATTACTATGCTCATGATTAAGCATAGTAACGTTTAAAATAAAACCCATTTTTAGGCTATGCCAATGGAATTCCATCGTAATCAACTAACTCATAGGCACCCTTAGCAAGAACTCTTTTGACAATATAGGGGCCATGCCATAATGGCTCAAATTTCCCTTTACCTATTACATCAGCTTCTTTATGATAAAGAAGGACCAAGTCGCCCTCTGAGTAGATGCGAGGCTAGACATTTTTGTCGTATTGTGCCTTTATACGTCTCTTATGTGCTTCCTTGGCCAATTGGGCTTCATGATGCATTTCATCAAGATAGATGAGGTTAAGGAGATGCGCTTCTTCTTCTGAGGTGTCAGGTAACAAGTCTATCACGAGTTTTAATGATGATATTTTGCATTGGATTGGTAAGATAGCTTCCAGACCATACATCAATTGAAAAGGAGTATATCTGGTTGCGTTTCTCACCAAGATTCGATACGCCCACAAGGCGGAGTACAGGATCAAATGCCAATTTATTTTACGAACTCCTATCATTCGTTTAAGAATTTTTTTAATACCCTCAACTTGTCCATTTGATTGTGGATAATAAAGAGGAGAATTATCACACGACAATCCTAACTTGGCAGTCAATTCAGACATCATGTGGTTGCGAAAATTCTTCCCATGATCCGTAACTATAGCTTGTGGGAACCCAAACCATGAAATAACATGATTAAAGAAAAACAATGTAGCTATCTGTCCTGTGTTGTTGAATGTAGGCATCGTTGTGGCCCATTTGGTAAAATAGTCGACTGCAACAATAATATAACCATGCCCCCCAGATGAACGAGGGTTACAGGTCATGAAGTCAATACCCCATTTCGTAAATGTTCTCGCAGAGACAACATGATGCATTGGCGTTGGCGGTTTGTGGATCTTACGATAAAAAATCTGGCACGCATGACAACTTTTGACTCCGAGGATGCAATCTCAAAAAATAATAGGCCAAAAGTAACCGACGCGGAGTATCTTCTGCGCGGTAGCATATCCAGATAATCTCCACCACAAGCCCCAACGTGACAATAATTTAATGCTTTTTCGGCCTCCTCATGAGTGAGGCACCTCCTTAAAATAGTATCGACACCATGAAGATAAAGTGTATCATCGACGATCAGATAATATTTGGCTTGGTATAGAATACATCGTTGTTTAGAGCGAGAGGTATTAGGTCGAAAATTTTGGGTTTGGAGATAAATTATGAAATCCCCATACCAAGGATCAGATGATCCGATCAGAAACAGAGACTCATATGGAATTGATGGTTCCAACATAGTTGCAGTACTATTAGAGGGAAGGTCACATAGAAGCTCAGCCAAAACTAAAGACTTATTTGACTTGCATCTGATGAATTCCAAATCAAATTCCTGCAAAATGACAATCCATTTTGAATATTTCCCCTGTAGCAATTGACATGATAAGATATAAGTCATGGGGTTGCAATTCGAAATGATAGTTATTTTTTGGAGCAAGATATAATAGCGAAATCTTTGGACAGCTTGAACAGCTGCCAAGGCTAGCTTTTCTACGTATGAGTACTTAACTTTTGTATCATTGAGATTATGACTCAAATAATAGATCAAATGTTCAATTCCATCTTCTACTTGGACCAATACCATAGCAATGGTCGTTTCAGCCGCGACGATATATAGGAAATAATCATTTTGATAATTAGGAGGATACATTAATGACGCTCGGACAAGATTATCCTTGACAACATCAAAAGAAGCTTGTGCAACTTGGTCCCAATGGAAGGGAATCCCCTTTTTCAATAGTCGAGTAAATCCTTTAGCCATTTCGGTGTAGTTTGGAATGAACCTTCTCAAGAAGTTAGCCTTTCCTTGAAGTTTCTATATTTGAAGTAAATTTGATGGTGCAGGAAAATGAAAAATGGCCTGAACCTTCAATGGGTCTACTTGAATTCCTTCTTTTGAGACTACGAATCTGAGCAATCGACCAGAACCAACACAAAACACACATTTATGTGGATTGAGGTGTATTTTGTAGTGTTGACAGCGTAATAAAATGGCTCTCAAATGCATCGAGTGATCAGTCTGATTTCATGAATGTGCTGGTAAATCATGTATATATGGTTGAACAATGTGCTTGATGTCATTGAAAGCATAATCCATTTCTCTCTGAAAAGTTGCCCCAACGTTCTTTAAACTAAATGGAAGTTTCCTATAAGCAAATGTGCCCCAGGGACAAATGAATGTTGTCTTATGTTGATCATATAGTCAGATATTGATTTGATTGTAGTCAAAAAATCCATCCATGAATGAAAAATTTTCGCATCAAGCACAATCGTCAATGATCTGGTCGATAAAGGGAGTAGAATAGTTGTCTTTTGGACAAGCCTGATTAATATCCCAATAATCGATGCACACTCTAATGGTCCCTTATTTTTTCATGACAGGAACGATATTGGAAACCCACTCAGTTAGTGGAACATGGTAAATGAAACCAGCACGTAAAAGTTTTACAACTTCTGCTTTGATGGCAGCGGCTTTCTTTGGATGAACAGGACGAAGCCGTTGGCACACTGGTTTGACATCAGGATACATATTAATAGTGTGTTCAACTATACTAGTATATATGCTTGGAATTTCCTCGTAAGACCAAGAAAATACATCACGAAATTCACGAAAAAGAGAGCGATATAATTCAAGTTCTGATGGAGAACAAGATACACCTAAATGAATGTTTTCTACAATGCCAGGTTTGGTTGAAATATTGATAGAAATGGTTTCTTCAATATTTGATAATTTTTTCTAGGAATTGATTACATTAATTGGTAAATAATTCAAAAAGAAATTTTTGATTGATGGGTGATATAGTTCACTAAGATAGCTTTCTTCATAATCAGGAAGATGGGAATGATGATGAAAATCTTCCCATATTTCTCCTTCTGACATCATAGCTTCCAAAATATTTTCATCTATCAAAAAAATTCAGCAAAATGGATCAAATGGAGTACCAAAATCTAAGGAACGATCAACCCAAACACTCGGCGACGCTGATTTTGGATTTTCCACCCAAACCAAATATATTGATTGCTATGCTAGCTCAATAGGGCTGGGCAGTAAAAATTCATCCAACGTAGAAATATCAGAAACAACTGTACTCTCCCTTAAGCCAGATAGAGTGGAAGAGATCATGTAGTAGGTCTCTATACTTGAAATTTCTGTTGATGTCGTAGGTGGCGGTAATGCAAAGGTTCACATAACAGTGGAATCCTTTAAGAGTCCTACACAAATGTTCTGAATTTCTAGTTGGGGTATGTGAACAAATGGAATGCTTCCAGTCACATGTGAAGTGGAGGCAAAGAAGGATAGTTGATTAATGACTGTAATTGTACCTTTATGTGGAAAGGAAATCATTCTAAAGCATGTAGAAACAATTGCAGTCATCGCATATACCCATGGCCTTCCAAGTAAAATATTATAGTCAAGGGGTTCGTCAAGGACCTCGACATCAATATCACTATTTTCCCCCCTATTTCAACATGCAGGTTATTGATAATACCACAAGGTTTATATGTTCTTCCATCAAAAGCCTTCATGATGATTGTGATAAGCGTGGCGAGCCAAGTGACTTCCAAAAATTTAAAGACATAATACATGTAGATTCTCCCTCATCAATAATAGTGCGATGAACAAGGTGATTGAGAACATTTACTTGTATAGAGAATGCTAATTTTGCTGGTAGTTGTGGCACATAGCCCGTATGATTAAAGACGACAAGATTAGAATCATTCGAATCAATTCCACCAATGGCCGACAATAAAGCCTACTTCTAGGAGGGACAATTTTGTAATACCTCAAGAGCAGGCATAGCTGAAGGGGATTGAGGCAAATATTAAACTATATTATAATTTTGTATAGCTCTTGCTCGAGGATTATATTTCGATTTATGAATTACTCCCTTTGGTGGCTTAATTTTCAATTTAGGAATAACAGTAGGCGGTACTGATTTCGTAGACGGATTCATAGTCGAGGTAGTAGGTTGGTTAGTGGCCTGACTGCCATAATATTTATTACGCGTTGACACCAAAATATCTTGTGAAGGTTTTGTGACGGATAACATTAACACTTGGGAACTAGGAGATGGATCTGTAGCAACCAAATTAGTGTCTGCATTTGGAAATGGGTCTCTCAACATAGATGATGCATGGGAAGTATTGATGATTTTTGAGACTTCAGCATGGTGAGGAAAATCCCTAAAAAAATGTTCCTCATTACATATTATGCATGGATAACAAGGTTTCAGAGGTCCAGATGGTTGATCAGATGATCTTTCCTGCGGGTTAGAAGTTTTTTTTTTTTTATTTCCCCTTTTTCTTACTTCCTGGTTGCTTGTCATCTTTGACTTTTTCAAATGACACGACATTAATTTCAGAATTAGGAGCAGGATCAGATGCATTAGCATGGTGTGTGTTTTCAGTGTCTATCAAGCCGTCTCTAGCATGAGAGTCCTTTAATTGAGGAGGAACATTGAAATTAGATCGCGACGCATTAGAAATTTTTTCATAGAGCGTGCTAGAGTGAGTGTAAATCAAGTCTAAATATTGGACAGGAGCGATAACTTGCTCCTCTATGACGACGCCACCCTTAGCCACATCCTCAGTTATAGATGGTAACAGGGACTTAATGAACCATTCAGCAAGTAGCTAATCTGGAACAAATTTCTTAACCATTCGTTGACGACGATGCCACTCATGAATATGATCAGAGATGTGAGTAGCATTAGTCTGTTTGAAGTTGGTCAAGAGTTCCATTCCAGTTTCGTATTTGATGGGTAACTGAAAATGGGTCAAAAATACTGCAATAGGGAAGTGAAATTCTTAAAAGAAGATCTAGGTAATTCAATGTACCATTTAGCAGCCAGACATGTGAGCGTATGCTAGAAAAGATATAGTCGAACAGAATCATAATTCAGGGAGTTTGATGAACACCATAAATGAAAAGTCATGACATGAGTTGACAGACCTTATTCAGGGTTTCCATTGAATTTAGGAATATCAGAGGGTAATTTATGAGGTATTATCGGCCACCAAGGAGCATAGTTGATAGGATCATTGGTTAATTGATTTAAATCTAGTAATTTTAAAGTTGCAACAAAAGGAAACTGTCTATTAAGGTCAAGTTGAGCATAGCCAGGGTAAGATGGAATTGCTTGAGCAACAGGCCTTTAAGCACCAGCATACGAAATCTACTGCTGGTAACCTAGATAGGGGTTGTTTTGCATAGCAAACGCTTGAGGATTCTGTTGACCAAAACCTGGATATGAGATTTGTTGAAATGAAGTTTGAGGCATTTGCGCCTAAGGATGCCAAGGGGTATTTCCACCAATGTTATAACCCAAATTAGGATAACTTGGATTCGGTTGATATGTATAACCAGGTTGTGGTTGTGACAACCCATAAAATGGTAAACCAGCTTGTGAATAAATGATTCTTGATATAGGTTGTTGTAAATTAACCAAAGGATTTGGAGTCTGTGGACCCAACATTTGATGATATTGAGTTTAAGGACCCGATTGATAAGGTTGATATACAATATTTTGATTCTATAATAGGGGTAAAGATGTATTAAAAAGTGGTAATGAAGTGGGTGTAACAGGTTGAACCGGTTGATACGAGTGTACAACTGTTTGTGGTTGGATAGGCAAGGTGGGCTGCCATTGACAAATAATCAATTCAACATTAGGCTGCCCAAAAAGTGACTGATACTGTCATATTGGGTGACCAAAGGTTGCCCCCCAGCATGAGGAGAATAATAAGACAAAAAATAATTCTCTCCAAATGCTGGGAGTCCAGTTGATATGGTACTTAAAGGAATTGACCCAGAAGGACCGACTTGATATTGCCCTAATGATGTGTATAATGAATCAATTCGTTCAGTACTGATGATAGGATTACTATTTAAAATACCAGATGATGACATTTTTAAAGACCATGGTCTTGAGGACGCACCAGAGAAAATACCAGCTAATGATTTGTAACCTGTTGGGACTGTAGGGCCACCATGAAAGTATGACTCTGGTGAAGTTGTGAACATCGACGGAGTAGCAAGGGTAGGAGCTAACGTAATTGGAATAGCTGTACCAACCAAATATTTTGGTTTAGGCATGGTTGCTTGACCAAATGTATATCCTTTAAAATCGACGGGAGATTGAATGGGAACAGGATCAACAAAAGCATATGGAAATGATTGAGGAAAAGAATCGTACAAGTAAAGGTCCCCCCAAAATGGGTTGGATTTAAAGTTATATTGTCTTGTGGGATTTATTTAATCGCAATTAAACCAGGTGGAATTATTTCACCGTCAGGCCCAAAGTATATTTCAGACGGTTGAATGTGTGATATAGAAGTTTCAATGGCTACATAAATTTGTGGGATGACCAAGGTAGGAACAACTTCCAGTTGTTTGACTTCTAGATTCAGATGTTGTGGAAAAGAAGAGACAGGATCTGGATCAGTTTGTGGTTGAAAAATGTCGGGTCCAGGAGGTATGGTCTCACTGATTGGATGGATCATGACCACATGTAGCTGTGAAGACTCCGTTTCGATAACAGTAGACGAACCGGGATGTGTAGAAACAATTTGAACTAACTCTGGTTTATTAAAAGATGATGTTTCACCAGAGGTACGGATTGTACTTGATTCGGAAGATCGTGATCGCCTTCGCCTACTAGAAGTAACTTCTGGTGGTAAAGGTGGTTTTAAAGCTAATCTACGCGAATGAAGAGGGATAGAGTTTTGTTCTTCCATGATTACTGATTTATTTTAACCAAAAGAAAATAAAAAAAATAAAAGGGTAACGCTACACAAAAGGATTTACCAAGAAACTGTGAACTACATAATACCTCCTAGCGAACCCAGAAGTACGGGAAGGCAATCTCCCCGAATGTTGTGTTTGGTGTATCACAATTTACAAGGCGGCCGACTCGGTTCACTATGGATAGATAGCACCTAAAATTTGTCCTCCCAAATATACCTGAAGTACATGGAGGCCCAAGTCCATATTAGCATTGTTTGATGCGAAACCACACAGTGAGAGCACCCCTTTATACTTATCATATTGTAACACCGCCTGATATACCCGAATGTACGTGGACGAGCTACGATATAATTATGTACATGGAGTGAGGTATCACACTCAGAATGTATCACAGACAAGTTAACGACAGCTACTATGTTTTACAACGCTGGGACATGTCTCTAGCCTAGACCTTCTAAATGTTATCGTTATGGTTCCAATGATTTGTTAGGTAAACTGAGATTAATTTTAGGTTGATCTTGCTTAACAATTTGCCTTTCAAAGGTTCACTGTGATGATGTGTATGAATTCCTAATATGCAAACTAAGAATGATAAAAAATCTTTCACTTTCAGTTTCTTCAATGAAAAACCTAGCTACTAAGGGGAAGAAGCAAACAATTTGTGAGCAAACAAATCAATGAGCACAAACTAAATGCAGATTTCCTAGTGTTCCTTTTGCAAAACACACAAAATTATACATGCAAATGCAAGTTTTTCTTTTCAGTTTATTTAATGTTATGAATGCAAAAAAGAAACTAAGTGCACTAAATCAACAATTCAAATGCCTTTTACTTACGAGAAATGAAGAATACAAACAAAAATTTCTATTTTGAAGGAAAAATGAGGATTTTAACAACAATTTCTCCTATCAAGGAAATGAAGATTTTATGACAATTTCCTATTTCTAAAGCAATTGATTCTTAATGCGACCATAAAAAATACTTTGAAATCAACTTATCAATGATAAAGAAAAACGTTTTAAACAAACATTGAACACATTTTCATTCAAAGGAGGAAGAAGTATATAGATTCACTGGTCAATATGAGAATCAATATTTTCAAAATGCAGCAGAAACTAAATTGAAGCAAATTGAAAAGGAAAATTCAAAGGAATCTGGATGGTTTCAGGAGTCAATGTAGTCTCAAAGGGGAGACAATGCTCTGCAACGCAGGCTTGAAAGGGAGACAGTGCTATGCAAAGCACTGTGTCATGTCCAAGGGTGGGTTGGGCACAGTGTATAAGGAAAAATACTACTGTTTAACTCACTTTCTTTACAAATTTGGCTTTGAAAAATTTTAATATTTATGATTAACAACTAGTGGGTGGATAAAAAAATCAAATCAGAGGCTTAAACACCTAGAACTAAGAGAAATTCTCCCTAGCGGAGTCGCCAATTGTTTGGGCCAGAATTGTAAATTACAGATAAAACACGCTTCCCTAGATAGGTGCTAGTCTAGAAAAATAGATTAAAGACTATACGACTATTTCTCCTAACTAATAATAGACACACAAAAAATATTAGAAGCTTACTTGTGATCCAAGCACTTCTAAATGGCTCCTTCTGTCGCTTCCATTGCAGCTTCAAATTACAGCGGTTTATGCGAAATGATTCCTGCAAGAATGAACACTAAACAACAGAATATAGCAATAATACAGATGTATATTCAAGTTAGTTTTCTAAATCAGTAAATCATAAACCATTTGCATCAACTAAGATCTTTCAATATGGAAAATCAAAGCCAATACAGATGCATATAGGGAAACATAAGTTGTACTCTTTATTAATGATAGAAGGAGAGGCTACAACCAAGTGACTAATTTGAAGTGACCCTTCCAGCAATGTTCTCTAGCCTCATCACAATATAAATCTCTCTAGCAATAGGTACACAATTCTAACTCTCAATTGAAAATTCACTAGCATCTCTCTACTCAAATTATTCCTTCTCAAGCACTCAGATCTGTGCTCAATTTATAGAGAAGCTGAAGGCTGTTTTGCAATCACTGACTTTCCAATAATAGGAAAGACATGTTCCCAATATTGTAGATGTCAAATGGACACTTGGATTCGAAGATCGACACATGTGAACTCTTCTAGAAGGCACTGGCCAAGTGGAGATTCCAGAACAATGAGAATTTCGCTCCCAATGTGACCAACCCACCTGTGACTGTCGGGAAGTGCTTTGCAGAGCAGCCTTGCATGGGGCTAACTACATATGAAATGAAATTAGCCCCTTTATAGACTGAGTTGGTGAGCTCTCATATGTTATATAATAAGCTTCAAACTTTGGAAACCTTTGCTTGATGAAAGTCTTGCTTGATTTGTGTTGTTCATGTCTTAAGGCATGTAGCAACTTGAAATGATAGGGAATGATAGACCCTTAATCATTTGTCTTGGAGATGATGTCTAGTTAACCAGGTCATTGGGAATGGTGCCCAAATTGACCTATAACACAATGGACCATGATGCAGCAGCAAAGGGATCAAGATGTGCACGAACCGACAAATTTGTTCCATACCCTGTGCACAAAGTTGGGTATTAAAGATTCAGAGAGACATTTGGTGCTCAAGTATCATAGCTTTCTACACGGACACATTCAGGAGGAACCTCACTTCAGCAGAGGTCGTGAATTGGCTCGGCCTACCGAACATAGCAGACCCGCAGTCGTATACCATCAGGTGGCTTCAACTAGGGACAACATCAAGCCATTCACCAGGTGAGTTTGCTAGTTGTGTCGTCTTCCTTTACAACATCAAGCCATTCAGGGATGAGGTATTGTGAAATGTTGTTCCTCTTGATGTAGCTGATGTATTATTTGGAAACCATACTTGTGGAGGCGACATGTTGTGTATGATTCTAGGCCTCGTTATGTGGTTATTAATTTGGGAAATAACTTGTACAAAATACCAGAGGTAGTACTGCCTCCTGCAGGCTTTTACTACTGCAAAAAAATACAGTAAGATTGTTTCCTAAACCATGAATTTTATTTGCATTACCATTCACCCACAAGGAAAGAAGAATATTGTGGCCACAACCTCGAAACAGGGCTCCCTTGGAGAGTAGCAACAGAAGCACAAAGGCATGGAGGAATACAAGGAAATTTTCCCCTCACGCATAGAGGTTCCTCTACACTGTCAGGACAAGAACTCCATTGATTTGACCCCTGATGCACTGCCGCCTGATGTTGCCATACCTCATGTGACTACACAGAAAAAATCCACACATCTACTGTCTGAGGCTGATAAAGAAACCAAATTTACTGAACGCATCCAACATGTCCGCCCGCAGGTCCATGAAATATTCGACAAATCTAATACCAATTTCAACAGAATTTCCCTCATCTCATGGAGGATCTCAATGCAATGGGGACCATTGCTTCCTAAGGGTGGAGGAATGATCCAGGTAGATAGTGGTGGCCACCCACCTATTCCATTTGGACCCCCACCATCGATTCTTTCAATTTTTCACTTTCAGCACAACTTACTATTTTTAGCAAGTTTATGGGTCCTAAACTTCCAGAGTTGTTTTGGGGCCCTAATGATCCAGGTGGATATCGGTGGCCACCCACCTATTCCATTTGGACCCACACCATCAATTCTTGCAACTTTTCACATTCAGCACCACTTACTATTTTTAGCAGGTTTTCGGGTCCTACACTCCCGGAGCCATTTTGGGGCCTTAATGATCCAGGTGGATATTGGTGGCCACCCACCTATTCCATTTGAACCCCCACCATCAGTTTGTTCAGTTTTTAATTTGTAGCACAACTTACTATTTTTAGCAGTTTTTCGGGTCCTGAACTTTCGGAGTCGTTTTGAGGCCCTAAACGACGTTTTTTGGGAAAACCAGGAGCAACATGGGTCCATGGACTAATGTTTCTCACATCAAAAGTTGGAATCCTCAGATAGATATTTCTAATGAGCTATTGAGCGCTTCAAACGGAGATCGGATGCCAAAGTTACGTCCCCGGGAAGTTGAAACACCAACTTACCCAAACGGGGGACCATAGTTTTGGCGCTTCATCTCCTAGAGTTAGGTTTTTGGACTTTTCAGATTTTTCCATTGTTTCTCAATAATAAATAGGCCCTCGAGCCTCATTGTAACACAGTTCAGAGGTCTGTAGCCACCACATCTCTTGTCAGAGATTCGCTACCAGTACGCTAGCTATTTTGTTTCCATTATGTCTGTAAGCATATTTATGTTATTTGATATTAATGAAATGACGCATTATTTCCACTGCATCTCTATGTTTATGGTTATTTCTATATTTTGTTGCATTCCTGCATAAATCCAGATTATTGGTATCAGAGGGGTCTTCTCTTTCTTTGTTTTTCTTTACATGTCCCCAACGCGGTCAAGGTATAATGAGCTAGGGCTCGATCTAGTTGAATCATTGCAAGATCATCCTCGCAAACCCCGAAGACCTCCCATGGCGGAAGAAAAGAAAGACGAGGGAGCAGGAGATCCTATCAAAATATTGCTTGAGGAGGCCCTCGAGAAACAAAGGAATGCGATGATGGATAACTTTGCTCGGATCCTTCAACGACTACCAACCTATGATGCATCTGCATCCAACAACCACTCTGGAGGTGCCACTCCCTTCAAGGTACAGGTAAACTTTGATATTCCTGCATTTGAAGGAAAAATATATTCAGACGCTGTATATAGATGGTTGAATTTGTTGGAAGGGTATTTCCCAGTCCATGATTTCTCTGACCGAGAAAAGATTATATTTACACTCCTCAAAGCCGCCCCTCATGTCAAATACTGGTGGGAAACGTATCGTGAGCAAGAGGACAAAGGGGAACCATCTCTATTCTCGGCCACACCCACTTGGAATTTGTTTCGAGATGGCATCAAGGAACAATATTACCCCATGGGGAGCTATGAGGACAAATACATCCAATGGACTACACTGCAGCAACAAAGGGATCAAGATGTGCACGAACTGACGAATCTGTTCCATACCCTGTGCAAAAAGTTGGGTATTAAATATTTAGAGAGACATTTGGTGCTCATGTACCATGGCTATCTACACAAACACATTTAGGAGGAAATGGAGTTCCTCGACATTACATCGCCTGGCACGGCATATCGCTATGCCGCCAAGATCGAGCAAAAATTTAAGCAGAAGAAGCGAGATTTTGGATCTGCGAATCCGAAAGGTGCCCCCGAACCGAAGAACAAGGGGCAAGGCCAAAGCGGTGCTACTCAGAAAAACACCACAAATCAAAATAAGGACATAGGGAAGTGGTGTGAATTTCATAAAAGCTCCACTCACAGCACAAATGAGTGTCAAGCCAAACAGTCATTGGTGGTCGAACTAAAGGCACCTGAATTAGATGCATTTTCTGATCCTGAGTCAGAACCAGACAAAGGCAATGACAAAGGGAAGCATATCATTGCTGCGAATCCCAGTGCCATTGTTGCCACCACCAAGATCCAGAGGGAGGACCCAGAGGATCCAGAGGAGGGGGAGTGCCTCTTCCATTCACAATTGTGGGTGAAGGGTTCTTCGCTACAATTCCTTGTCGATAACGGAAGCCAAAAGAACCTCGTTTTAGCAGAGGTCATGAAGCAGCTCGGCCTACCAACCATAGCACACCCACAGCCATATACCATATGGTGGCTTCACCCAGGGAGAGATATCTTCATCTGCCAACAATGTCGCCTTCCGTATAGCATCAAGTCATTCACGGATGAGGTATTATGTGATGTTTCTCCTCTTGATGTAGCTGATGTATTATTGGGCCAACCATACTTGTGGAGGCGACATGCTGTGTATGAGTCTAGTCCTCGTGCTATTATTATTACTTTGGGAAATAACTTGTACAGGATACCAGAGGTAGTACTGCCTCTTGTCATCTCTTTGACTACTGCAAAATGATGCAGTAAGATTGTTTCCCAAACGAGGAAATTCATTTTCCTTACAAATCGCTCACAAGGAAAGAATGATATTATGGCCACAACCTCAAAACATGGCTCCCCTGCACGGCTGCAACAGATGGACAAATTCATGGAGGAATACGAGGACATTTTATCCTCACTCACAGAGGTTCCTCTACACTATCAGGACAATTACTCCATTGATCTGAACCCCAACGCACCGGCACCTGATGTTACCATACCTCCTACAAATATACATATAAAATCCACACATGTACTGTCTGAGGCTAATAAAGAAACCAACTTTACTAAATGCATCCAGCATGTCTACCCACAGGTCCATGACATATTCAACAAATCTAATACCCAGTTCAACAGAATTGGCTTCATCTCAGGGAGGATCTCAACGCAATGGGGAAAATTTATTCCTAAAGAGGGAGGAATGATCCAGGTGGATATCGGTGGCCACCCACCTATTCCATTTGGACCCACACCATCAATTCTTACAATTTTTCACATTCAGCACCACTTACTATTTTTAGTAGGTTTTCGGATCTTGCACTCCCAGAGCCATTTTGGTGCCTTAATGATCCAGGTGGATATTTGTGGCCACCCACCTATTCCATTTGAACCCCCACCATCGGTTTGTTCAGTTTTTAAGTTGCAGCACAACTTACTACTTTTAGCATTTTTTCGGGTCCTGAACTTCCGGAGCCGTTTTGAGGCCCTAAACGACTTTTTTTGGGAAAACCAAGAGCAACATGGGTCCATGGACTGATGTTGCTCACATGAAATTTTGGACTCCTCGGATAGATCTTTCTAATGATATGTTGAGCGCGACAAACGGAGATCGGATGCCAAAGTTACGTCCTTGGGAAGTTGAAACACCAACTTATAGGGGCCCATAGTTTTGGCGCTTCATCTCCTAGAGTTAGGTTTTTGGACTTTTCAGTTTTCCCATTGTTTCTTAATAATAAATAGGCCCTCGAGCCTCATTGTAACACAGTTCAGAGGTCTTTAGCCACCACATCTCTTCTCAGAGATTCGCTACCAGCACCCTAGCTATTTTATTTCCATTATGTGTGTAAGCATATTTCTGTTATTTGATATTAATGAAATGATGCATTATTTCCACTGCATCTCTATGTTTATGGTTATTTCTTTATTCTGTTGCATTCCTGCATAAATCCAGATCAGTGGTATCAGAGGGGTCTACTCTCTTTTTTTTTTTCTTTGCATGTCCCCAACGCGTTCAGGGTATAAGTAGTTAGGGCTCGATCTGGATGAACCCTTATAAGATAAGCCTCGCAAACCTCGATGACCTCCCATGGCAGAAGAAAATAGAGACAAGGGAGTAGGAGATCCTATCAAAATATTGCTTGAGGAGGCCCTCGAGAAACAAAGGAATGTGATGATGGATAACTTTGCTCAGATCCTTCAACAACTGCCCACCTACAGCGCATCTGCATCCAACAGCCACTCTGGAGGTGTCGCTCCCTTCAAGGTACAGGTAAGATTTGATACTCCTGTATTTGAAGGCAAATAGATGTAGACGCCGTAGATATATGGTTGAATTTGCTAGAAGGGTATTTCTCGGTCCATAATTTCTCTGACCGAGAAAATATTATTTTTGCACTCCTCAAAGCCGCCCCCCATGTCAAATACTAGTGGGAAACGTACCATGAGCAAGAGGACGAAGGGGAACCCTCTTTGTTCTCAGCCACACCCACTTGGAATTCATTCCAAGATTACATCAAGGAACAATATTACCCCGTGGGGAGCTATGAGGACAAATACATCCAATGGACTACGCTGCGGCAACAAAGGGATCAAGATGTGCACGAACTAACGAATCTGTTCCATACCCTGCGCACAAAGTTGGGTATTAAAGATTTAGAGAGACATTTGGTGCTCAAGTACCATGGCTATCTACACAAACACATTTAGGAGGAAATGGAGTTCCTCGACATTACATCGCTTGGTAGGGCATATCGCTATGCCGCCAAGATCGAGCAGAAATTTAAGCAGAAGAAGTGAGACTTTGGATCTGCGAATCCCAAAGGTGCCCCCAAACCAAAGAACAAGGGGCAAGACCAAAGTGGTGCTACTCAGAGCAACACCACAAATAAAAAGGACACAGGGAAGTGGTGTGAATTTCATAACAGCCCCACTCACAGCCCAAATGAGTGTCGGGCCAAACAGTCATTGGTGGCCGAACTAAAGGCACTCGAATTAGATGCATTTTCTGATCCTGAGTCAGAACCAGACAAAGGAAATGAAAAAGGGAAGTAGATCATTGATGTGGATCCCAGTGCCATTTTTTCCACCATCAAGATCCAGAGGGAGGACCTAGAGGAGGGGGAGCGCCTCTTCCATTCACAAATGTGGGTGAAGGGTTCTCCACTGCAATTCCTTGTCGATAGCGGAAGCCAAAAGAACCTCGTTTCAGCAGAGGTTGTGAAGCGGCTCGGCCTACCGACCATAGCACACCCACAACCATATACCATCGGGTGGCTTCACCTAGGGAGATATATCCGCATCCTTCAACAATGTCGCCTTCCGTATAGCATCAAGTCATTCACGGATGAGGTATTATGGGATGTTGCTCCTCTTGATGTAGCTGATGTATTATTGGGCCAACCATACTTGTGGAGGTGACATGATGTGTGTGAGTCTAGGCCTAGTGCTGCTATTATTACTTTGGGAAATAACTTATACAGGATATAATAGGTAGTACTACCGCCTGTCATCTCTTTGACTACTGCAAAATGACGCAGCAAGATTGTTTCCCAAACAAGGAAATTAATTTTCCTTACAACTCGCTCACAAGGAAAGAACGATATTGTGGCCACAATCTCGAAACATGGCTCCCCTGCACGGCTACAACAGATGGACAAATTCATGGAGGAATACGAGGACATTTTCTCCTCACTCACAGAGGTTCCTCTACACTGTCAAGACAAGTACTCCATTGATCTAACCCCCAACACACCGTCGCCTGATGTTACCATACCTCTTTCAAATACACATACAAAATCCACACATGTACTGTCTGAGGCTGATAAAGAAACCAAATTTACTAAATGCATCCAGCATGTCTACCCATAGGTCCATGACATCTTCAACAAATCTAATACCCAGTTGAACACAATTGGCTTCATCTCAGGGAGGATCTCAACGCAATGGGGACCATTGCTTCCTAAGGAAGGAGGAATGATCTAGGTGGATATTGGTGGCCACCCACCTATTCCATTTGGACCCACAACATCAATTCTTGCAGCTTTTCACATTCAACACCACTTACTATTTTTAGCAGGTTTTCGGGTCCTGCACTTCCGGAGCCGTTTTGGGGCCTTAATGATCCAGGTGGATATTGGTGGCCACCCACCTATTCCATTTGAACCCCCACCATCAGTTTTTTCAGTTTTTAAGTTGCAGCACAACTTACTATTTTTAGCAGTTTTTCGAGTCCTGAACTTCTGGAGCTGTTTTGAGGCCCTAAATGATGTTTTTTGGGAAAACCGGGAGCAATATGGGTCCATGGATCGATGTTTCTCACATTAAAAGTCGGAATCCTCAGATAGATCTTTCTAATGAGATATTGAGTGTGTCAAATGAAGATCAGATGCCAAAGTTACGTCCCTGGGAAGTTGAAACACCAACTTACCCAAATGGGGGCCCATAGTTTTGGTGCTTCATCTCCTAGAGTTAGGTTTTCGGAATTTTCAGTTTTTCCGTTGTTTCTCAATAATAAATAGGCCTTCGAGCCTCATTGTAAAACATTTCAAAGGTCTATAGCCACCACATCTCTTCTCATAGATTCGCTACCAGCACCCCAGCTATTTTATTTCCATTATGTCTGTAAGCATATTTCTGTTATTTGATATTAATGAAATGATGCATTATTTCCACTGCATCTCTATGTTTATGGTTATTTCTATATTTTGTTGCATTTATACATAAATTCAGATCAACTAATGATCTAGGGTGATATTTGTGGCCACCCACCTATTCCATTTGAAAAGCCACTATCAATTCTTTCAGTTTTTTAGTTTCAGCACAACTTACTATTTTTAGCAGTTTTTCGGGTCCTCAACTTCCATAGTCGTTTTGAGGCCCTAAATGACGTTTTTTGGGAAAACCGGGAGCAACATGGGTCCATGCATGGACGTTTCTCACACCGAAAGTTGTAATCCTCAGATAGATCTTTCTAACGAGGTATGGTGCACGTCAAATGAAGATCATATGCCAAATTTACGTCCACGGGAAGTTGAAACACCAATTTAACCAAACGGGGCCCATAGTTTTGGCACTCCATCTCCTAGGGTTAGGTTTTTGGATGTTTATAGTTTTCCATTGTTTCTAAATAATAAATATTCCCTTGAGCCTCATTGTAACATAGTTCAGAGGCCTATAGTTTCCACATCTCTTCTCAGAGGTAAGCTACCAACGCCCTAGCTAGTTTATTTCCATTATGTCTGTAAGCATATTTTTTTTATTTGATATTAATGAAATGAAGCATTATTTCCGCTGCATCTCTGTGTTTATGTCTATTTCTGTATTTTATTGTGTTCCTGCATAAATCTGGATCATATATTGTATTCAAATATTGGGAAATGCAGTTAAGGCAGACAGAGAAGGCAACATCAAAGCCAACAAATCTAACAAATGATATCATCAAATCTGTTAATCAAAAGCTTCTAAATGTTGAAATTATCAAAGAATCTACAACCGAATTTCTCCTGGAACTTAAAATAATAGAAGCACAGGGGTAGGAAAGTGTAGAGACACAAGCATAAGCTATTAAAAATATGACTAAGTTAGATCAGGAAAATTACTGGAATTTTCTGATCAAACGACATCATCAGTGTCTGAATCTACAATCATTAACTGATTCCACTAATAAATCATTGCCAACACTTTGAGCTGCAATGTTTAAAGGCCAGGTCAGATCCAAGATCACACAGCTAGCTCAGTTAAAGTCGATAGTAGATATTTTCCACCTCAGAGATCAAATTGGAAAAGAAGATCAACCCACCTAAGCATGTTGTTATTTATTCCTAGATTGTAGTTTAAGTTTACTCATTACGAGGAATGTTGTTTGAAACCTCCTCAAATTTTTATGTAATAATCTATTTTAGACATATTTAGTTTAGTATTTAAACCCTTCTCATGCATTTAGAGAAGGGTCCAAAAAAATTTCAAAAACATTTGCAAAGGAATTCACTATTGTATGTTTGTGAATTCCTTGATGAATTAATGGAACATAGTTTGTTTTATTTTGATATTGAAGTTGTTTAAATTAATTTTCACTATTGTACTCATTGAATTGATTTAACGTGAAGAGGAGAAGAATACTATTGTTAGTTTGAATGAGTAGAAGCTCGTATATATGGTATTTATACACATTATATTAAATTTTTCTTCTTGAATTGACATTCATATGTTATCTATATTATATATGAAAGTTGTTATCATAAGTGAATGTTAAATTCACTTTTGTACTGATATTTTTTTATGGTTGCTATCTCACATATGATCAAACTTATGAATGTGATATATATTTCAAAATTGTTTTGATTAAACTATTTTGTCAAAATAATTATTTTTACATAATTTTCATCTCTTTCAACTTTTGAATAATCTTCATTACCAATTTCTTTTTAGATCACATTGAAGAATGAATACTCCTGGGTATATAGTAGAATAGATATTCAGTCACTGTATATGATATATTAAATAATTTTCCATTTGCATGTTGTAATAAAACACACCCGCATCATCCTTATTGGGAAACTGGTTCCTTTATCCCCAGTCAGAGCCAATAAACCAAACGGAAAAGGACTTTCTCTACGGTCTAGATAGGGTGGTCTTCCCCCATGTTGTTGTAGTGGAATTCTGAGGCCTCAAAATTTTGGCGCTAGAAGGAGGGCCATCGTAAATGGAAAGAAGGTCTAATCAATCTAAAATTAAATCTAAGAGTATCTCTCCCTCTATATCCTCTTCAACTTCAACACAATTATCCAGATCTAAATCCTTAAGATCTAAAGTTGAACATCCCTCTCCTAAGTCTCCTAGTGAAACTCAACCAATTTTCACCAAAACTCCCCAGAAGTTCATTCTTTAATTGAAAGTTAGAGAGAGTATCCATTTTTGCTGAAAAGGATAAAAATTTTCAAACATCTGAAATTAGTGTTTCATCTTCTTTGCAACTGAGATAGATATTAACTCGATCATAAGCTCAGACGACAGGGATCTCTCCTTTTGAATTTCCTATTTATACTTCTGGAAGGGAAAAAAAAAATACTGAATCTGAGTCAACCACCAATGAGATCTTATCCAATAATCCACCCAATTCACGTCCAGTACCTCTAGTCATTTCAAAAACTTCAATTCCAACAATCAATGTTAGTTTAATTAGTTCCAGTACTCAAACTACTACTCCTTCGACTAGTTCTAGCACTCAACCTGCCTCTTCTTCATCTCAAACTTTAGTCATCATCTCCACCCAAGGCCCAATGGCATGCTAACAACCTCCACCAATTTTACAACCATGGAATAATCCAGGTGTTGTACAAATGCCAGCTCCTCTTCACCCTCTTCCTAAATACCCTGAAAGATGGTTACCTAAATTCAATCCTGATGATGGTCTCCCAACTAAAGAACACATGCATAATTATATACTAGCCATCAATTTGAAAGAGGTAACTAAATAAGACTGTGTAGTCAGAGTGTTTCCATATACTCTCACAGGATCTGCAGGATCCTGTATTTTTCATTACCTGCTCGCTCTATAACTAGCTAGAATAAGTTTGAAGAACAATTCTTAGCTAAGTTTGGAGATGACCGAAAAACTGCATCGCTCATCAACGACCTATCAAATCTAAAGGCTAAAATAGGAGAGAAAATAAAATATTTCAATTCTAGATTTAATAAATTACTCAATAAAATCCCTGCTACATCAGTTCTTGGTGTTGAGGTACAAATTGAGTGGTATATTTATTCTCTCCCATCTAACATAGCCATTTTTCTCAATAGAGAAAAATTACCTACCCTGGAAGAAAATATGAAGGAATATTTGTCTGTAGAGAAACATATTATAGCTCTTGAAAAGAATAATTCTCAAGAAGACAGAAAATACAAGAAATTATCTTTCAAAGATTATTCAAAGAAGAAGCCACAAAAAGATCCTTTTGATGTATAATGTCATCAAAAAGTTTTAAAAACCATGACAAATGAAATGGAAGACATCAAAAAACAATTTGCTGAAAGTTCCAATACAAAGAAGACTTTCAGGCCCTTCAAGAAAAATCAGTCTTCTAAATCTCAGTCAGCCAACGTTATCTCTAATGATGAGTCTGATCAAGACACAGATGAAGAGAAAACAAAAGAAGAAGAAACTTAATTTGAAGAAGAATTTGAACTAAATGGAATGTGGGATTTCATCCTACCAAATGATGAACAACATGAATCTTTACCCGTTAGTACAAGAAGCAAGAATACCTCTGAAGCAACAAAGCCTAATCAGAAACAGAAGAATTCAAATCCTGCTAAAACAGTAAGTAAGAAGTCTACATCTCAGGCTACACAAACTAACACTACTCCTTCAAATGTTCCATATACATCAAAGACAATGGTAGTCTCTGACACCATCGAATATAATGTAGTGGAAGACATGAAAAATACCAGGGCTAATATTTCAATCCATGAACTTACTAAACTGAAACATCAACAGAAAATTTTACGTAGAGATTTGAATGTAGTCCCTACTTCAGCCTTACCTACTCCATTAGTATTTCAAGTTGCTAATCATATGGGTAAAACTCCTTCTCCTTCAACTAAGATAGATTCCACAAATATTATTATGATAGTTGATCGATCCATCTCTCATACCCCTCCATTCCTTTTAACATATGAGATCTATAACAAGAATGTCTATAATTGCTTAATTGATTTAGGGGCTTCCTCTAATATCATGCTGATGCAGGGGCATTAGACACTAGCCAGCAATGTAGGAGGTTTTGTCCACATGTTGTGGCTAGGAGGGTTCGAAAACATTTTAATTGTAACAGCTAGATGTCAATACCTCAACTGACTGCGTCATTTAGATTAGTTAGAATTTGTAGAAGTCGAATATTTAGGTTCAGTCCATCTGTCATGTTCCAGTTAGTTGAATAATTGTAATTAGGCTTTTGATTTTCTAAACGGTCCTCACAGAGGAACCGAAGAGACACATTGTAATGTATATAAATTGTATTCCTTGGATGTATTGAAAAGAGGATAAGGAGAGAGAGATTTCTGCAACAAAATCTGTGTGTTAACAATTGCTTCCAGTTAAATAATTTCAGTGCTCATCGGCCATAGATTTGTCTCGAATCCTTATTTGTGAAGAATTTGTTTAATTTTGAGGCGATTGAACTCTGTTCATATATAATTACTGAGTCGAACTATTGTATAGATTCTGCATCCCTCTATCTGTTGTTTCTCTCAAATTATCCAAACAAACCCTGTTGAATTAACCCCACCCGTAGGCGAGGTCTGTGTAGAGAAACCGTGGTCATGAACACTGTTTAAATAGTAGAATTCCCACTTAATAAAGAGACATAATTGTTTTGCTATCGGAACCCTGACCCGAGGTTAGATGGGAATTAATGAATAAGAGGAATAGCGTAACCTGGATTGAACCCTGGTCAACACTATTTCAAAACCGTGAGTGGATTAGAAAACCAGATTGCCCATATCACACCGCTTTTGTAGAGCAGGCGGTATTCTCCAATCGCGAGCGATTCCATAGAACCGTTGACACGTGGCAAGGGTGAACCCACGAAAACCACTATCATTGCGCGCCATTGCACGTTAATGTTCGGCTAAGGAGGCCACGCGATATTGTTGAGCACCGTCGATCTGGAGGGGAGGCATCAGACAGTGGTCATATGAGGAAGATGTGTGAAGGTTAAGCAAGGTACGGTGCGTGTATTGGATTGGCTATTGATTATATATGTGGGCCCGGATTCAAAGGTTCATTATAAGGTTGTTTGTTTAAAAAAAATTGCCAGGTATTGATTTAAAGTTTCGAAGGGTTAAACCTTGATTATAAGGTTTGGGGAAGAATATAAAGGTAGAAGATATAATTTAATTTCAAGTTTTGCAGAGTATTTGTTTATTTGTCAATTTCTTTGAAATTGATAAATAAAATTTCGAGAAAGAGAAAGAAGACCATGTGGAGGAGGAGAACAGGGTTTTATAGAGAAATGCTGACAGAGCCATGACTACAGTAGATTAGCTCTCCTTAGGGGCGACTTTCAGTTTTGTTTCTGTCATTTGTGGTATCAGAGTTGTTGTTTTAAGTTGTTTTTGCAAAGAACTGACATGGCAATCCGAGTTTGTAGAGGTGATGGCAGAAGGAGACTTGTTGCCAACGCAGAGGTGTTGGGGATGTTGCAGAGGGTCGAGGCCAGAATGGATGCCATGGAGCGAAGACAACCCAGAGATCCTGAAGAAATCAGTGAACCTGAAACAGATGAAGCGAAATAAAATGTTGAAATTCCTCCTGACTTGAGGCTCCTCAGAACTGTTCTGGGGTCTGCAGTTAAGCCCAAGATTGAAGTATCAAATTTTGCAGGAGGATTGAATCCAGAGGAGCTGGTGGATTGGATAAATGAAATGAAAAAGAAATAAGCGAGATAAAAAGGTTAAGTTTGTGGTAACAAAGCTGAAGGGACATGCTGCAGTTTGGTGGGATGGAGTGCAGGCAGAAAGGAGGAGAGTTGGCAAGCAACCTATCAAGAGCTGGACCAGAATGATGGCTAAATTAAAAGGTAAATTCTTTCCTAGTGATTATCAGCTAACATTTTATAGGCAAATGCAGAACCTGAGACAGAGGTTGCTGACAGTAAAAGAATACACAGAGGAATTCTACAGAGTAAGCATAAGAGCTGGGCAAATTCAGGACACACCAGAGAAGACTTCCAGATATGCGAATGGTCTCAAGATGGATATCCAAGATGATATTGGTCTTCTGTCTCCTAAGACAGTGGAAGAGGCCTACTAGATGGCCTTGAAAGCAGAGGAGAAACTCCCGAGGAAACAGTCTGCCAAGAAGAGAGGTACTATCCATGGAAAGGGAAGTTAGGGTGGTAGAGGAAAGCCTACTACACCCAAGGATGGAGATAGCAGTAGCTCACCTCAGAATGCATCTACAAAGGATGATTCAAGGGGCAGAAGGGGTTCTTATAGAGGAAAATGAAGAGGAGGCAGAGACAGAGGCAGAGGTAGAGAATTGAGGTGCTGTAGATGTCAGCAAGTGGGACACAAGCACTATGAGTGCCCAGAGAATGTGGGTACTAGTCCAAGAAATGTAGTTGTTGCCCAGGCTGGAGAAGAGGTAGAAATTGAAGAGGAAATTCTACCAGAAAGGGGAGAGTCCTTGGTGGTTAACAAGGTCCTGTTGAAGCAAACCAAAGAGGTCACTGAGCCTGCACAAAGGAAGACTTTATTTAGGAGCATATGTAAAGTCCAAGAGAAATGCTGCCAGCTAGTCATTGATAGTGGCAGCACAGACAATCTGGTTTCCATTGAGGTGATAGAGAAGTTGAAGTTGAAGACAAGGGAGCATCCAACTCCCTACAGGGTGTCCTGGCTACATAAAGGGCACCAGCTAGTTGTAAAAGTATAGTATGAGATAGAGTTGCAAATGGGAAAATACAAAGATAAGGTCCTGTGTGATGTAATGCCCATGGATGTGTTTCATATACTGCTGGGTAGACCTTGGCAGTTTGACAAAGCAGCAGTGCATGATGGTAAGAAGAACACTTACAAGTTCTTCAAGGATGGGGTACATCATACATTGATACCCATGGAAGAAGGAGAGCCATCCAACAGAGTGATTGATCCAAAGACCTTGTTGCTGAGTGGAAAGGAATATCTACAGCAGATAGAAGAAGAAGAGGTAAGTTTTGCTTTAGTTTGCAAACCTAAAGTAGTTCTTACTTCTACAAAGATTTCTGATTTGCCAATAGAAATCCAAGAGATGTTAGACAATTATTGTGACATTATTGTGGATGATTTACCTGATGAGCTGCCACCTGTGAGAAATATCAGCCATCAGATAGATTTTATCCCTGGTTCAAATCTGCCAACTAAGGCAGCCTACAGAATGACTCCCACAGAAAATGAGGAAATTAGGAGACAAGTACAGGAATTGGTGGACAAGGGGCTGATCAGAGAAAGTTTGAGTCCATGTGCAGTACCAGCAGTATTGAGCCCAAAGAAAGATGGAGGCTGGAGAATGTGTACTGACTCCAGAGCAATCAATAAGATCACAATCAGGTACAGATTCCCTTTGCCCAGAGTTGAGGATTTAATGGACTATTTGAGTGGTGCTAAATATTTTTCAAAGATAGATTTAAAAAGTGGATACCATCAGATTAGAATAAGAGAGGGTGATGAGTGGAAAACTACCTTTAAAACAAATGAAGGACTATATGAATGGATGGTAATGCCTTTTGGGTTGTCAAATGCACCTAGCACTTTCATGAGACTTATAATTGAAGTATTGAAAGAGTTCATTGGTAAATTTGTGATAGTGTATCTGGATGATATATTAGTTTTCAGCAGAACTAAAGAAGAACATTTAAGGCATCTTAATCATGTCTTGAAAAAGCTGCACCAAGAGAAACTGCTGATAAATTTAAAGAAATGCTCATTCATGAAAGAAGATTTGGTGTATTTGGGCTTTGTTGCTTCTACAGAAGGATTGAAGATGGACCCAGAAAAGGTTAAGGCAATTATGGAGTGGCCTTCACCCAGGAATGTTTTTGAGGTAAGAAGTTTCCATGGACTTGCTAGTTTTTACAGAAAGTTTATAAGAAACTTCAGTAAGATCAATGCAACCATAATTAAGACAATAAAGAAGAGAAAACATCCATTTAAGTGGACTACTGAAGCAGAAATAAACTTTAAACTTTTGAAGCAAAAGATAACTGAGAAGCCTGTTTTGATTCTGCCCGATTTTACTAAACCATTTCAAGTAAAGTGTGATGCTAGTGGGGAGGGCATTGGAGCTGTGTTGAGTTAGGATGATAGGCCTGTAGCCTATTTCAGTGAGAAGATAAATGACACTAGAAGAAAGTATTCCTCTTATGAGAAGGAATTATATGCAATTGTTCAGGCATTGAAAAAGTGGAGACATTATTTGATGTCCAAAGAGTTTCTATTATATTTTGACAATCATGTTTTGCAGTATATTGTACAGCAGCCCAAGTTGAAGCATAAGCATGCCAAATGGGTTGAGTATCTCCAAGGTTTTAACTTTTTTTTGAAACATATAAGTGGCCAAGCAAATAAAGTAGCTGATGCTTTGAGTAGGAGGCACATGCTTGTTCAAGAAACTAGTTTTGAAGTTGTAGGGTTTGATTTTCTCAAAGAATTGTATAAAAAAAATTCAGATTTGAAGGAAGCATTTGAGGCATGTTGTAACCCTATTTTAACAAATAGAATCCAGTGGCTGGATTATTTCTTGCAAGAGGACTTACTATTCAGAAGAAACCAACTGTGTGTACCAAAATGTTCCATGAGAGAAAATTTGATCAAAGAGAAGCATAGTGGTGGACTTGCTGGACACTTTGGTACCGATAAAACTTATGAGCAACTGAGTCACTTCTATTACTGGACCAGGATGAGAAAAAAAGTAGATAAATTTGTGAAGAATTGCAAAATTTGTCAATATGCTAAAGGAAGGAGCTAGAATGCAGGATTGTACACTCCCTTGCCTATTCCAGACAGGCCTTGGGACATGGTGAGTATGGATTTTGTTCTAGGATTTCCCAAGACTCAGAGAGGGAATGATGCAGTCTTTGTTGTAGTGGAAAGATTCTCCAAAATGGCACATTTTATTCCATGCTATAAAACTAGTGATGCCACCCATGTTGCTAACTTGTTTTTCAAAGAAGTTGCTAGATTGCATGGGTTTCCCAAGAGTATTGTTTCCGACAAAGACACTAGATTTGTGGGTCATTTTTGGAGGACACTGTGGAAGAAACTTGGTACCAAACTAAGTTTCAGCTCAACTTATCATCCTCATACTGATGGACAAACTGAGGTAGTGAATAGGAGTCTGGGAAATTTGTTGAGAAGTCTTGCAGGAGAGCATCCCAAACAGTGGGATCATATTTTTCCCCAGGCAGAATATGCATATAATGACTCACCAAACAGAAGCACAGGGCAGATTCCATTCCATGTTTTTTATGGAATGCACCCCAGAGGAATATCAGAGTTAAGAAACCTGGGAAAGACAGAACTGAGAAGTGTTGATAGTGAGGAATTTGCTTCAGAGATCCAGGCCATACATGAACAAGTGAAACAGCAACTACAGGGCAGCAACATCAAATACAAAGGCAGAGTAGACTTGAGCAAAAAATAAGTTCATTTTAAAGTAGGAGATCTGGTTTTGGCACACTTGAGAAAGGAGAGATTCCCAAAGAAGCAGTATAACAAATTGAAGTTCAAAAAGATTGGGCCATGCAAGATACTTAGAAAGTTTTCTGCAAATTCTTATGAGATTGAATTAACTCCTGATGTTGGAATATCTCCCATTTTTAATGCTGCAGATTTGTACAAGTATGAAGATGATGGTGCAGAAGAAATATTAGCAGACAAGGGACAGATTCAGTGGAAAGAGCAGCTACCTCCAGCGCAACCATTGCAACCAGAGAAGATATTGGACAAAAGAGTGTTCAGGAAGACCAGAGGACAAGAGTACTTTCAGTACTTAATCAAATGGAAGGATAAGCCAGAGGAAGATGCCACTTGGATGACTAAAGGAATGTTGCAGAAGATAGGCAGATCAATGGAGGAGCTCATGGACATGAGCCCATGAAGAAGATTGCCCTCGGGAGTCTGATGCAGGGGCATTAAACACTAGCCAGCAATGTCGGAGGTTTTTTCCACTTGTTGTGGCTAGGAGGGTTCAAAAACATTTGAATTGTAATAGCTAGGTGTCAATACCTCAGCTGACTACGTCATTTAGATTAGATAGAATTTGTAGAAGTCGAATAGTTAGGTTCAGTCCATCTGTCATGTTCCAGTTAGTTGAATAATTGTAATTAGGTTTTTGATTTTCTAAATGGTCCTCACAGAGGAACCGAAGAGACATATTGTAATGTATATAAATTGTATTCTTCAGATGTATTGAAAAGAGGAGAAGGAGAGAGAAATTTCTGCAAAAAAATCTGTGTGTTAACAATTGCTTCCAGTTAAATAATTTCAGTGCTCATTGGCCATAGAGTTGTCTCGAATATTTCTTTGTGAAGAATTTTGTTAATTGTGAGGAGATTGAAATCTATGCATATATAATTACTGTGTCGAACTATTGTATAGATTCCGCATCCCTCTATCTATTGTTTCTCTCAAATTATCCAAACAAACCCTGTTGAATTAACTCCACCCACAGGTGAGGTATGTGTAGAGAAACCGTGGTCGTGAACACTATTTAAATAGTAGAATTCCTGCTTAATAAAGAGACATAATTGTTTTTCTATCGGAACCATGACCCGAGGTTAGACAGGAATTAATGAATAAGAGGAATAGCGTAACCCGCCTTGAACCTCGGTCAACACTATTTTAAAATCGTGAGTGGATTAGATAACCAGATTGCCCATATCACACCGCTTTTGCGAAGTAGGCGGTATTCTCCAATCATGAGCGATTCCATAGAACCATTGGCACATGGCAAGGGTGAACCCACGAAAACCACTGTCACTACGCGCCATCGCACGTTAATGTTCGACTAAGGAGGCCTTGTGATATTGTTGAGCGCCGTTGATGTGGAGGGGAGCCATCGGACGGTGGTCGTATGAGGAAGATGCACGAAGGTTAACCAAGGTACGATGTGTGTATTGGATTGGCTATTGATTATATATGTGGGCTCGGAGTCAAAGGTTCATTATAAGGTTGTTTGTTTAAAAAAAAGCGTCAGGTATTAATTTAAAGTTTCAAAGGGTTAAACCTTGATTATAAGGTTTGGGGAAGAATATAAAGATCGAAGATATAATTTAATTTCAAGGTTTGCAGAGTATTTGTTTATTTGTCAATTTCTTCAAAATTGATAAATAAAATTCCGAGAAAGAGAAAGAAGACCACGTGGAGGAGGAGAAAGGGGTTTTATAGATAAATGCTGACAGAGCCACGACTACAGTAGATTAGCTCCCCTTAGGGGCGACTTTCAGTTTTGTTGCCGTCACATGCCAAAATAAGTATATGCTAAATTGAACATAACTCCTCAAATTCTCTTGTTCATATGGTACAACTTGATAGGACAAAGGTAGATGTTGTAGGAGAAATAAATTATGTTTCCATTAGATTATCATCAAACCCTAAGGTTGCATAGATAATTGATATTTTGGTAGTTGATATTCCTGAATTTTATGGTTTAGTATTGAGTAGAGATTGGTCCAAGAAACTTCATGGATATTTCGCAATTGACTGGTCACATATGTGGTTGTCCCATAATGGAAAACCAAGCCAAATTCGAGTAGACCGTGAGAAATTCATTAAACATATAGTTACTAATCTTAATGGAATCAATGAGCTAGTAGCATTCAATAATAATATTATTGGAAATTAGTCCGCATAATAATTTCTTGGAAACTTTAATGGTCAACCATCACCCTTCTTTGATAATGCGGTTATCTCTCAAATTGAAACTTTTTCCCAAACAAATACTTTCAAATGTAAAAAATTTGTAAATAAAATAGTAGCTAATTCTTTATTTTGATGGTTCTAAATTAGAAGATGGTGCATGAGCTAGCTGCATTTTGATAAGTCCTAAAGGATAAAATACCATGCTAGCCTGCAGAGTTGAGTTTGATTTCACAAACAAATAGCATAATATGAAGGACTAATTCAAGGTTTGTATAAAGAAATTAAACTCGACATTAAATATCTGCAAGTACTGGGAGATTTTAGAAAACATTGTCAAACAAGTAAGAAATACTATCCATTGTCATTCTGGACATCTTAAACATTATCAATCATTAGTCTAGGAATTGAATTCTCATTTCTTAGCTTTTAATATCTCCTCTATACCCAGAATACAAAATGCTAGTGCAGATTTTCTTGCCAATGTAGCATCAAAATTAATTCCATCTCAAGAATTTAGTCCCGATAGGTTTTCTATTGAGTTTATTTGTAGACCATCTCTTCCTGATAATATTACTAATTTGAGAGTCTTTATTCATGATTTTGATATCATATATTTCCTTACATTTGAAGGATATTTGTTAATCAAATTCTAGATGAACATGAACATGAGATTTAGATAAAGGAAGAATGGGATGAAAATAAAATACCAAATCAGTTGTCAAAATAGAATACCTTTATGGTTTAAAAGTTAGTTACAATAGAGTTACTAATTCTTAAACTCAAAGTTCAACTTTAAGAATAGAGTTAGTAAATCTTGGAACTGATGAGAAACCACAAAATGTCAATTTCGGTCTTGGTCTATCTTCTGAAGAAAGAGTATCATTTGTCGAGTTATTAAGGACCTACAAAAGTGTTTTTTCTTGGGATTATACTAATCTTAAAACATATGAAACTTTTGTTATTCAACACTTTATTCCTATGATCTCAAATGAGAAACCAATCCAACAAAATTTGAGTAAACTTTCATCCTAATATTGAAAGTCAAATTAAAACAAAATTGAATAAACTCCTCAAAGCTAAGATCATCTTTCCAGTTAGACATTCTAAATGGGTATCAAATTTTGTTGTGTAACCAGCTCCAAAAATAGAAGAAAAGAGATATCGACGCCTTAGAAATAAGCCACTTCGAGGGGGCAACCTCCAATACATTACATAAATGAACAATTCTTGGATGATACAATTCACAAAACCTCCTTTCTATATATAGGAGTCCATGGGGCCATAATGTAATCCTAGTGGGCCACAATGTAATCCTAGCCGACCTAACAATAATAATTTAAGGGCACAATAATAACAAAATGGGGGTTACAAGGGTACAATAATAACAATAAGGGGTTTACACTAACAATAATAAGGGACTATACTAGTGATATAGGGACCTAACAAATTTGGTTCCAGATAGGAAGAAAAATGGTGGTATTAGGATTTGTATTGATTTTAGAAATTTAAATAAAGCATGTCAGAAGGAAAATTTTCCATTACCAACCATGGAACAAGTACTGCAAACTGTAGCTGGTTCTGAACTTATGTCTTTTCTAGATGAGTTTTTAGGATATAATCAAATCCTGGTGCACCCAGATGACAGATTAAAGACTAAATTCATGAATAAGTGGGGAACTTATGCCTATCAAAATATGTCATTCAGGTTAATCAATGCTGGTGACACTTTGCAAAGAGCCACAAACACAGCTTTTAGATTACTCATTAACAGATTAGTGGTTATTTATCTATATGACATCACATTATTTTCTAGACAAATAACCAATCATGCAAATGACCTAAAACAAGTCTTTGAGCGATGTAAAAAGTATGGAATTTCACTAAACCTGAAGAAGTCATATTTCAATCTAGATGAAAGAAAACTTTTACGATTCATTCTTTCCAAAAAGGGTATTTATATCGATCCTGAAAGAATTGAAGAGATTAAAAGGATTCCTTTCCCTCATAATAAGAAAACCATGTAGTAATTTCTTAGAAAGATAAATTTTGAAAGAGATTTGTCCCTGACTTTTCGCAAATATTTGTACCTTTACAAACAATTATTAAGACAAATTGAGTCTTCAAGTGGGGACATAATTAAAGGGAATCATTTGATAAACTGACATTACCACTACTTCATACCAAACAAGGGTAATGTCTCATGATTATTAAAATAATAAGACAAGGGGTCTCATCACGAGCCAGCTTATTCAGTTCAATTATAACCAGTGAATGGCATTGTCACTTTTTGGTCGTCAAGCTAGGACAATGACTTTTTAAGAAAAAAAGTTATATGATTAAGGATTTATCTCAAATAATTGCAATAATAAATTGATGGGATACTGAATCATTTATGGTTAAAAGTTAACCTTTCCAAGGCTATGAATGCCTGCTAGTAGTAGTGGATTTACCTATGACAAAAGGAGCAAATCAAAAGGCTAAGTTAAAAAAAGGAACTTACTTTATCTTTTGAACTATATAATGATTTATATAGAGGAAGGAAGATATTTATTTACAAAAGGTTTCTGAAAGATTAACAATAAATATGAGTTTTTTATATTCAGAGTAATTTTATTCATTTAAACATTTTGAAAAAAAAAAATTGTTTCCTTAAATTATTTCTACCTATTTAAAGATACTAAGAAATTGTTTTTCATAGATAACTAGTCCTTCTAGTGAATCGCCAATTGTTGTACTATTCAATAACCCCCATTTTTTAGCATTAGTTACCTTAGAAAATAATTGGTACCTTTTAAAAAAAAAAAATGGAGTTAAACAAATAAGACCCTTAGAGTGATTCATTAGATAGAAATAAGAATAAAGAAGGGATAAAACCTTCAATGTTTCCCTTAAAAGCACTCAAGCAGAGAAACATTGCATTATCATAATCACAATACCACAATGAAGCACATATGACTCCTAAAAATTCAGTAAAAACATATTGTGATGCAATATGTATAAACAAAAGTGATTTTATAAAGGAAAAAGGTATTTTTCAAGAAAATTATATGAGGAAATATTGCAGGACCCACTTCTGCCATGTAGGCCATTGCAAATTGTATTTCACATTTCGTAACTCTACCCCGATGACCTTATTGTCACCCTCCATGTTTTCCCGATGCAATATACTCCATCGCATCACATTTCCGCAAACATAATCATTCTCTCCTCCCCCCCCACCCCCCCACCCCCCCCCCCAAACCATATTCACCAATGCTATATAGCCTATTGCAAATCACACATCGCACTTTCACAACACTTCGCTTTGCACTCCATCTATTTTCGTCGATATTTCAATTGCGATATCGAAATCATAAAAACTAAGCCGATCGGTATTAAATGAAGATTTACACACAAGAAATACTGCAATGTGATAGATATGGTTTTAATGCTGACATTATTATATGGGCACATCAACCCATATCAACCATTAATTCAATAACTTAATGGTTGTGTTGCCTGGGCCTCCATAATGATTTTACTGTAAGAAGAATTGAATTCATATCTTAGCAGTGTGCCAAGTCTCATTTGTTTAATTTCTTCTATTACTATGGTAGTTGTGAATTTGTAAAATAAAATTTCCCTCTTTCTGCTTATAATTTTCCATTTATTCATAAGTGATCCCAAATAAGTAGAATTATTTGGAGATTTCTAAAGCTCTTAAGAAAGCTAAGAAGCGGATGGCCCATGTAAACCCTACACCTGCAACAACCGAGAGAAGAAAGATGCTTCCTTTGTTTACAAACACTACATGTGGACCAGAAGGTGGATCCTCCTCATGGAAATCCATGTACAAGATGTTCAAGGATGAGAAACCTCAAAAAGTTCAAAGGAAAGCTACTGGTAATGCTTCTGATTCCTCAGAAGCCACTACAAAAGAAGCGGAGAATTATTTCCTACATCAAATTGTGTTGGGTGTGGAGCCTGATTATCTTGTTTATTTTGTATCACAGTGTTGGACCCATGTACCTTAATGGGGTGGAAACGCCGACCATAATTAAACACTACCTGGGGGGTCCAGGGCTATTCATTCGGCGGATGATCTGATGGTAGAAGTTATGTTTAGTTTAGGGTTTTTTTCCCTAGAAGGAAACCCCTCGCTTTTTATGAGGGTATTGTATTGCGGCTGTGTATTGTATGTGTATTCTCAAAGCAAGAAACAGATAGGGAGACTGTGAGAGAGAACAGAGGATATTATAGCGGATCTGCAGTAGGTTGTGTCTCTTCATTTTCCTGGATAATAGAAAGGAAGGACTGGTTGTTCAGGATGGACATAGCCCAAACTGGGTGAACCACGTATATTTGTGTCTCTTTGGTTTTATGTGTTTTGTGTTCTTGTGTTTTCCACATAGTTTATGTGTTGCATTTCTCTGTAATATGTAATTTTCTAACAAATTGTTGCGTGACCTAAAATCTTACCATACACTCATATGGTAAGATGGATCATTGATAATCTCAACAACAGGGACAATACTTTTCTGACTAGCAAAGGAATGATGATTGGTTCCTTCAAAGCTGAAGACTTGAAGTTGATGTACAACATCCCAACCCTAAAAATTTCTATGACAATAATTTTTTGGCACAGTTCACGAGGAAGAACGAGCTCAAATAAAATCCAATCAAGCAATGGAGAAGCAACCCCAATAAGCATGAGAATGATGACAACGATATGAATTCTACTGACTCCCTTGCAAGTTCCTATTGTTATGTTGCTGCCATGATATCTAGGCTCTTTGGTAAGCCTTAAAATACCATATTTTCAGTAGAATGGGTTCCCCTCTTGGAAGCAGTGGCAGACTCTTATAAAATGGATTTGGAAAAGACTCTGTCTAATAATATTGCTACTCAAATTTTGGAATATAGGAAAAATCGCTCTATTTCGTCCAAAATTCCCCCCCCCCCCTCGCCCTGTTTTATATGAGTGAATATATCATGGAAGTTGTGTGTTTTTAAATTTGGATTTTCTAGCCATGGGCTAGAAAGGGACTACCCAGGACCCCCTACCCATTCATATATTTTATAACATGTTATGGGAATAAAAACTTGAGAACCATTTTTATAAAATCTGCAATGGAGTCATTCTCCCTCTGTTTCAAGCTATCTTTAATGAGAAAGCCCCCAGATTGTCAAAAGAGGCTCAAAATGATTTCTCATCCATTGGAAAATGGTTTATAGAAGTTGTTCACCTATGTCAAAGTATTGGGAGCTTAGCTCGACTACATGTTCTACCCTTGTATGTTCCTGATAAGCTTCTCACTAGAGAAGTAGCATATCAGACTATTAGAAACAGACTAACCAGGTTTCTAAAGGAGGATAAGAAAGCATGATGGCCTTCATTTCCAATTAATTGTGGTGTTTATGGTCTTAAAAATTACAAGAATGCAGTTTTAGAGATCAACCATATTAAATGTTTGAAACTATTTACAATTTCAAACAAAAAATATGACCCAATTAAAATTGCTAATAATTTTACTACTCGTGTTAAAATTAGGCCTTTTTTTCATGAAGAAGATGAGTTCGATCACTTATTTGAGTCATTCGATAATTACTATGTAGTCCAGAAGTTGGCATCCCTACGCCTTCATCCTCACTAATTTACAAAATTTAAACAATAGAGGAACAAGATATTGGAATAAATTCCATTGAAAATGTTGGAAGTCTCAAAACCCCTAACTCAAAAGGAAAAGGAGAATGAACCGGAAACTAACGATACTAAAGTCCTTAGAAAAATAGACCAATATAAATCAGCCAAAGTTCAAATTATGGATTTAGATTTCCCATGTAATCTAAGTGAAGTTTGGAAGGAATTTAACCTAAATCTCCAAGGATACCAAGGAGTTATAATTACTGATCAGAAACAGATTGTGCATATGCCTCAAACTAAAAGTCAGGACTCATCCACTGCTGAACCCTCTGAAAAATTAGTAAGCAAAGAGAGAGTGGAATTCATTTTGGCTTTCCCCACTACTGAAATTATACTTAACATTGGGGAAATTTCTCCTCTAGAAATTTTCTATAGTCCTAAACATAAATAAGTTATGAGGAGATAGAGGAAAATAAGCTGATCAGAGAAATATCAACCCCTTTTCTAAGGAAATATCTCAATGGATGATGTCTGGAAATAATTATAGGCGGATCCTTCATAGGATCTAACTTTCCTAGCTCAGTTCGCAAGAGCTTATTCATCTGAAGCTATTGATAAAGTCTTTGAGGTTCAACAATTGTTGAAAGAATCATCCAATTAGAACTTGAGCTATAGGTAGAGAAACAAAATTCCAATCAACAGCTACAGGTACAAGTCACGTAACTCTAGGAGAGCATGGACCAATTGAAGATTCAACACCAAAATGAAATTATTTCAAAGGACACTCATATCCATCAATTGTAGTTTTATGTAGTTAAATTGAAGGATAATCCAAAGACTGATGAGTTCAGGAAAGAGGCCTTGGAACTAAATACTTTATTAGCACAACAAAAATTCATTTTTTGTCAGAAATTATCAAATATTATTGAATTGTGTGAGCAAAGTGATTGACTGATGAATCACATTTCAGACCAGAGGATTAGTTTTGATGAAATTGATGATAAGGTTTCCTAGAAAGTCACATGGCAGGATTTTTTTGAGGCTGAAAGGCCAACCTCCGTAGGATTGAAGACTAAAAGAAGGAAATATTATTTACTAATTGGGACATATAGTTGAAACATGCTGACAGAGCCATTTGCAGAGAAAAGGGTGTGGCTACAAACATTGTGGAAAATATTAGTAAAAATCTCATCGCTGCTAACTTTATTGATAGATGTCCTCCTGGTGCATTTCCTATAGTAAAATACTTTATAAGATGATGGCAAGAAGTTTAAAATATAAAAGAAGAACACATCAGAAAGATGGAAATAGTTGATTGGGATAAGTATTGGAGATACTTAGTAAAGCCTCATAGCCAATGGCTTATGCTGCGATGTCTTATAGATACATGCTCCTACATGCTTCCTCCACTTTCTGATGTTGTTTTCACTAGACAGCTGCGCATTAGGCCAGGAAAACCTACAGAGGTTAAGCCTATGCTTCATATACATCAGCTGAAGTAATAAATGGCGAAGGAGACAACAGGGAAATCATCAAGCAAGGCACCCCTTTAATTTTTGTTTCTGCTTAATTTCAACTTAGTTTAAGGAGTGTTGTTTTAAACCTCCTCAACTTTTTATTGTAATAGCTATTTTAAGACTTATTTTTATATTTAAATCCTTTCATGTCTTCGAAGAAGGGGTCCTGAAATCTTGAAAGGAATACTTTACGAATGTTTCACTTTTGTACTCTTGAAATTTCCTGAATAGAAAGGGTTGGACCGAGTAATTTTTCTCAAATGAGAAGAGTGAACATATACATGGTAATTTTATCCTATGTGTTATATTTTTGTTTCAAATGAGAAATGGTTATTTATCTATCATGTTTTGTTTCATGTATCTATTTGAATATAGTTTGGCATTAACTCAATTTTGAACATGTTATAATGTTGTCTTTTCAAACATATTCAATACAGGAATTTAACAGTCGCGATAGAAGCTTTATCCAATTTATTTAATTAACTATTTAATTAAATCAGTTACTTCAAATCATTTTCATATCTCTAAGATTTTTTATGATATTCATTTTCATTCACTGAAAGATAATTTTTATACATCACATAGAAAATACATTTCATGGGAAACCGGTCCCATTTTTCCAGTGAGAGCCACCATTCCAAATGGAAAAGGGACGGTTTTTAAGTCCCCGACCGGGTGGTTTCCCTAATTTTTTTGCATCGATTTTCAAGGCCTCAACAGGTCCCAAGATCCGAGCCACAATTCTAGGCCAACTTCTATATCACTACCTAGGACTTTCCATAATCATAATAAACATGAAAACAAATCTAAAAATTAAAACTTGGAGGGATAACTTGACCTATAATTCCCATAACACACTAGACATTTAATCAAACAAATGGAAGATGTGTAAGCTATAGGTCATGAGTGAAAATATGATCATAATAGAATGAGATTCATCTGAAAATCACCAATAAGGCCTTATGCCCTCTCCACATAGCAACAAAAATTCTATTAGTCCATATGTTCATCCACCAATCAATAACTAAATTATTCATGCCAAGAGCCATATATATTACACATCATATAACCAACATATAAACAAAAAATAACTAACATAAGAACTGTGTAAACCTAGCCATAGTATCACCAACATAATCACTAAAAATTATCATAGATCACAATAAGGAAATGTCTCATATTAACATATGAAAATACCAAGCAAGTCAGGGACTTCCATGTACCACCCGACCATAGATTCGGTTGACCAAATATATCTTTAAGGAAATAATAATTGTGCCATATTCAAAGAATGAGTGTGGGATCTCATGGAATAGACCAAAACAAAAACAAACCAAGGATTCTAGAGGTTAACCACCTCAACCCTCAACCACAATGATTCATCCTCCACAGTTTGAAATCACTAACACCAACAATATTGGTCTCTACCCAAGATGTCCAGGGCTCTGGGACCTAGTAGCTCAACCCAAAACCTTTCAGGGCTCAAAATTATTTTTCCAACCTGACTTTAGGGAATATTAACTAAACCCACCAAGGGATTCAGATCTCTTTTCCCAACGTAGGCTTCAAGACAAGTAACTCAACCCAAGTTGTTACAGGGATTCCAAATAGTTTGTTCCAACCCATAACCATAAGGAATATGAGAAAATATTAGAAAAATGGAAGTGAAAAGCCCCACAATACCATCGCTATCCACGAAATGGAAATGCAAGGCTAAAACCACTATTAATCTAGGAAAATAGCCATGCCAATGACAACACATAACCAAAAAATCACATACATATACCATGCATCTAGAAATTAGCAAGGAAATCAAACTTGCAATTTGTTACCTACAAAGTAATCCAGTTGTAGCTTCTGGTCCAACTGTTCCCTTGTGCTTTACTATTTTCCTTTTCCTTCTTTCTTCAAATCTAATGTATGCCAAAGTGCTCCAAGAATGCTCCATGGTTTCTCTAAGTGTGCAAGAGTATGAGAGAATGAGAGTATAGAAGAGAGCTCAACCCAAAAATATCAAAAGACTCACACTAAAAAAAAGTGTGAATTGATCCTTAGAATCCTTCTTATCATTGAGGCCTTTATTTTATTCATTTTACTTCAATTTCTCTCTCTTGCAAATATGTGTCTTGTCACCTTCCTTTTCTCCTATTTTCGTTTATTTCACAAATATAATGTTAATTTATGCCACTTTTCCTTTCATAATTCCTTTTCCAATTTCCATAGCCATTAATTAATTACCAATGATACTCATCACTATGTTTTTCCCAACATTCAACTTGGAATATGTGTCCCATGACCTTGGTCTTATTTTATTTACATAGAAAATCAACCAGGTGTTGTTACAAATGAAATTAATGAATTAATTCCTTTTTTTTCAAGGAAACACAGTTAAATAAATTTTCATAGATAAATTTTGTCAAATAAATTATGGATGTGAATGAAACACATTGATAATTGATCATGGATCTAGTGGTCCATGTGGGTAATACATATGATTGTTTGATCTAGTAAACCGATGTGGTCCAAGGTAGCACATGGAAAGTGAGTATATATATGTATTTATTCATGTATGTATGTATTTTTTGAATTTTGTGTCCTGAATATGGTCCAAAGAACTTATAAAATTGATACTATTCATGGTAAAAGCTGATGCTAAATCTAGCCACCAATTATATAAATTCTTCTTCAAGAGATCTCAATGGCATTTAATTTTGTGAGCTATCTGAGAAAGTGCTCGATTGGTTTTGTTTGTCATATCTATTTGTTCTAGCACATGTTGAAATGGGAGAAATCAATGGCGCAACATAGAAATATTTGATTAATTCTTTTTTGGCATGGTGAAGTGAGTGATTTGAGCCAGTAATTTATACTTTTGCGCATTTCCTCCTAAATAAATAAAAAGTGCATGTGGGAGATTGAGGGTGGAGCATATACATATAATGAATTTTGGCAAATGTGAGAGAGTTAGGTATTCAATGCATTTTTTTGGATAAGTTCAAATTAAGAAGAACAAAAGGAGAGTTATCATGCGATTGAGTAACGCCTTGTTAATGAAAGTGCGTACACCATTCATATAAGTATATATTTGAATCAATGCACATAATACAAAGGTTGTATGTTCTGAAGAATATGATTTAAAATGTGTGTGTGCACATAGGGGTAGAGAGAATGGTATGTATATAACATGAATGTAATGGCAATGTCGTTTTTATGTTATATAATACATGACATGCTCAGTGCAATTTTTAGATGTTGAACAGTGAAGAGTATGATGGGTTGAGTGTATCCATTAGATTTAAAAAAATGTTATAGTAGAGCACATCAATATTCTTGGTAACAAAGATTATAATTCCAAATCTTTTTGCATAAATGAGCAAGATAGAGTGGCCTTGGAACAAAGTTTTAGTATACTGATATATTTATGTTCCAAGGATAGAGCTTTGTATAATGAAGCTACTCATTATGGTAGAGTGTTGAGAGAGTTTTATGTTATATTCTTTTAAGTAGGGGTTGATTTATTTTTTAAGAAGAGGTAGAGGATTGTGTGGTAGTTTGTTTGTTCTGTGTGTGTGTATTACCTTGTATTAGTCATGGATCTCATGTATTGATGCTATTTCTTGTTGTATTGACTTTATTTTTGAAGGTTTAAGTCAGATTCTATTGTTGTTGGTTAGATTGTTGTTTTCTGAGTTATGTCAAGGTTGCTAGTGATTGATTTGAGCACATGAATTTCGTGTTAAAGCACTATAATGATTACATTTTAGTTATATATTGTTGATCAAGCTATATAATGATTGATTCTAGAATACTTGAGTCAGTGTGATGCATGTGATAAATTTTAATGTAGATTTATAGTCTATGACCTTTTGTATGCTTCCATTTATGGATAGATGAGTTGATTCATGTGTATGAGTCGATAATTCTATTGAGTTATTGATTATGTGATGTGATTAAGAAAGGTTATTGTATGCTTGTTTTTGGTCTGAGATATGTATGATTGAGTGTCAAGATATAATTGATAGTTGAGTAGAGAAACAACAATGATGATGTTGTATGAACAGAAGTATAGTTGAGAAAAAAAATTATTGCAAAAATATTTGGGCAAAGATCATTGAATGATTATGGGAAAGTAGTTTCTATGATGAAAATGTTTTATAGATTAGTGGCAGAGGACCTTTGCTTGTTTATTATTTCTATTGTAATATAGTATCCTTTTTGAGTTTTTACTACTATATTTTGAGGGAATTTTTGTATCCAATGATTGTATGAGTAGATAATGTGTAGATGGCTGAGTTGCTTGATGTTTTGTTTAAGGTTTATGAGCAGTGACTATCGAGATTGGTTACATGAATAGAAACTAGTTAAGAGATTTCAGTTATTTAGCATAGATTTTGAATGCATATAGTATGAAAATGGAAAAAACATGGCCTATGGTGTTTGCGTTCATTGCAGGTGGATCCAGTGTGAAATATTATAGAACGAGGTCAAAAAGAGTCTTACGGTTGAAGCATTCAATATGGGAGTGGTAGCTTCCTTCTAGTGGTGGATGGATAACTTTCTCAGGGAGTGGTAGCTTCCTTCCAGTGGTAGCCAAAGAACTTGCTTAGGTAGTGGTAGCTTCCTTATGTTGGTGACTGAAGAACTTGGATAATCAGTCATAGATTCTTTCTAATGGTTGATGGAGAACTTGCTCAAGGAGTAGTAGCTTAATTTTGGTGGTGGTGGGAGAACTTGCTCAGAGAGTGATAGCTTCCTTCTGGTGGTGGTTGAAGAAATTGCATAGGGAGTGGCGTATTCCTTCTAGTGGAAGCTATAGAAACAATTGGAGGTAGTTTCCTCCAGTAGATAGGGGCCTATTGACTAGTGGTAGCCACTATATGATGAAAAATAAGATTTTAATATTAATAATAATAAGACAACAATAACGAAAATGGTGGGTTTTCCTAGTTGGGTTTTCCACCTAATATCTGGTGTCTATGTGTGCTTGATGGTGTTCTCATGCATTTGTTGATGTTCACTTGCCGTGTTTTTTCTTGTGACTCATGATTGATAATGTTAATGTATTGATGGTTTCTCTTATATAGATTCTCATAATATGTGTATTGACCATTGATATTTCTAGTGGTTTGTAAAGACGAGTAAAACTGGGGTAAAATTTGATTCATCACAAAACACTGATTCACCCCACCCCTCAGTATTTCCAAAATATCCCCTTGACATCACCAACATTTGAGTGATTTTCTTCCTCAGTTTCCCAATAGGTATTCCATTTTGATTTCATCGTGATTTTTCTTATTTTGTTGGTATTTTTGGTATTTTAATGGATATTCCTCTTGAAAGGTGGTTTTAATCCATTCTTCTTTGATATGGCTCTTCCTTCTTCATATCCCTCCAAGGTTTTGAAAAATATTGTTTCCTTTATTACATTGTTACCAATACTTGGCATTTCTAGTGGTTTCAAATAAAGTATTAGGATAATCAAATGAATAATATATCATAAATATATGAAAATACACTAAAGAACCTTTGATTTTTTACATTCTCCTCCTTGTTGAATCCCACATACCTCTACATCTCCAAGATTTTTATTTCATATTTTTCCATGGTAATGCTTCCCAATTTGTGTTTAAATAATTCCTACATCTTTTTATCATAGTGGTTCTCTAAAATACATTGTTTCTAAAAATAATTCTTGAATTACTTCCAATATTTTTTTTTCATCAAGATGCTTGAATTGATTCAACTATTCCCACCACATAGACGCTTTTCCTGATATATAGCTATTATGGATTCCAAGTTAGATGAGTGGAAATGTAATTGGAAATACTTTTTGATCTCAAACAACCAAGTCTCAACATAATCTCCAATTTTATTTTGACTATGAAGGGTGGGTGGATCAAGCTTCTTATTCTCACCTTGCAAACCATCCAAATCTTCTCTTATCCTCTGATGTATAACATGAGACACCTTTGGGTTACTAATAGTGTTATCACTCATAAAGTTGTGATTTTTTTTTAGATATGGTCATATAGTTCACTCATCAAAAGGATAAGGTCTTCTTACCCAATTCAATATGATATAGGAAATTTTTGTTTTTTTACATTTTTAGCCTATCATAAGATTCATGGTCACCTCCATTTATGTCATTTCAAGTCAAAGAAGTCCTAATATGGTGTCAATTTTCATTCCCCATGCATTTAAAATAAAAAAGGGCGCATTTGTCAGTTTTTCAAATTTTCGTAGCATTTTACACAGGAAAACAACAGTTTTCGCAACGAAACTGCCTAATAGTTTCGTAGTGAATATGTCATAGGTTAAACTAAATTCACTACGAAAATCTGTTTTCTAACATGTCTTGTCAAATTCACTATGAAGTGTCACTCTATGATTGAGGAGTTAGGGTGGAGGTCATTCGAGTCTGTTATGGTTAATTCAAAGGTACATAGCCATGTCTGAGGTCATCATTACCTTTTTGGGCATGTATGTGTCATGATTGAAGCATGAGATGTTATTTAAACCATAAAACCTTACCTCAATTATCCTTTTGTCATATTTTGTTTTATCTTTGCATGTAATTTGAACCCTAGAGAGCTACTTCATCAAGCCAAGCAAGTTGTTGGCAGATTTGAACTTTGCAGGTGTCCTCAAGCAAGCAAGGCTGTAAAGATTATAGAGCACCCATGGATGCAAGAAGGAAAAAAAAAAATGTGATCATTGCCACAAGTATGAGCCCATGGACATGAATTTACTCAATGAAGACCCAACTGCCATGGAGGTTTTCAGAAGAACTAGTTGCTTTCAATTCTGTCAGAGGTTGCAGGGCTTTCATCTACAGGTTTCCAAGGATTTTGCCACCAGTTTCATAGGAACAACTTCAAAGGTTGAAATTATGAACCTTACAGTGACACCAGAGAGCATCTCATCAGCGACAAGAATCCCTAGAGGAGGGGAACAGTGGTTTAAAGGCATCAAATTCACAATGCAGGATTGCAAAGAGTTCATCAAACCAAAACACAGTGAAATTGATCTGACAAATGCTATCCCTAGGATTTTCATGAAGGAAAATTATTCAAAGCTACTGATGGTAATCTATAAGTATTTTACCTGTGAAGGAAGGTTTCGCATGGTCTACTCCTATCATCTCAGGCTTCTTCTACATTTTGTGGGTAAGAGGTCAATTGACTTGCCTTTTTATTTATACATAAGTCTAGGGAAAATGTCAGATAAGGTTCAAATAAAAATAGAATGAAATGAAACTTCTCTTTTTCATCATGTTTTGATTAATTTGTTGGTGTTAGAGGAATTGAGGAGGTTAGACAGAGATTGGACTTTCTTCTTGTTCATGAGTGGTTATGAAATTGATGTTGTCACTCCTAAGAAAACCTCCAAACCTAGAAACATTTCATCACCAGCTGTGGCAGAGGAATTTGAAGAAGGAAATAGATCATCTCCTCCATAACCAGTGAACATGGAAGAAGAACCTTTGCAGAAGAGTGACACACCTAAAACAACACCAGCAAAAAAGAAGCAGACAGTTAGCAAACAAAGCAGCAATAGAGTCACTAGGAGCTAGACATTAGCTAAAGGAAACGTGGAGGATATCTTACATGAAATTGACATTGAATAATCACCCATTGTGCAAGATGAATACATTGAAGATGGAGGAAGAAAGCTGAAGAAAGGTAAGGCTGATAAAAAACTCGAGTTTGCAAGTGATGATGCTGGTTTCATTTTTCAACCTAAAAATCCAATGACCAGACATGCAATGAAGGTCATGGAAAGTAACAAAGAGAATGGGAAAATTAATGAAACTTCTCAGCCACCAAGCATCATAGATTTGTCTTCGCCTGCAAAAGAAGAACTGGTTATCAAACAAAGAAAGGGTAAAGAGAAAATTATTGAAAAATCGAAGATTGAAACCCTTAAAGAGCAGTTAAAAGAGGCAGGTAAAGAGATATAATTTTTGAAGAAAGAGGCAAAGAAACATAGAGATGAGAAGGTTCAGTTTGAACAAATGAGGAAAATCTGGGAAGATTAAGTCATAAGTGTTTCAAAAACCTTGGACAATATAGAAAAGTTAATGATATGGAATCAACCAATGAGAGGGGAGGTTAAACATGTTAGGAGGATGAATTTGAACTTACAATCCAAAAATAGAGAATTAAAGGACAAAGTGCAAGTTCTTCAGGAGAAATTGGATTTGATTCATGTGGAGTTGGAAAAGAAAGGATTGAAGATGACAATGGTAGAAGATCCCATTAGTCAATTGATTGTAAATGAGGAGGAAACACCACATGAGTAAAAATTGAGATGGAATATGTTTTAGGAGGTTCATAACATGCAGAGAACCCAAATTTTGCAACTGAAGAACATTTTTTGAAGACAATCTCGAAAACAACAATTTCTGGCTTTTTGCACAGTTTCGTAGCGTACCTCAGGCTTGAGCTCAAAAATACGCTATGAAAATTGATGTAGGTGATTTTTTGCTTTAAAACCCAGTTTTGGCGTGTTTTATGGAGGGATATTGATGGTTTTCAAGGTGTCATAACATAATGAAAGTGTTGGAACAACAAAGAAGTCAAAGAGATAGATGGAGAAGACATTTTTCACACGCTACTAAAACTCGCTACGAAACTGCCTAAAATTGCCTTGTTTTCGTAGCAAGTAATTTTTGAAGAATTTTAAGCATCTCAACAGCACATCAGCTAGCTGGAGACCTCCAGAATTTCATTGGAATTTATTAGCAAGGATTTATGACCCAAAGGGAGTGCCACACATCCAGCTCATCAGTCAAAACAACGTTAAAGATGAAGGTCATCCATTCCTAAAAAGCAGGATTATGTTCCACAAATCTAGGGGTGCTTTAAAGATGTAAAGTGGTGGTGAACTAGGGTCATTTCTCCTTTGAGCAGGTGACATTGATTATGTAACCATTATGTAACTGTTTTACTGATGGGATAAATGAATGTAATAAATAGGAGATAGAGTCCTATTAGGAGTTTGTTTTCTTTAAGGTTAGCTGTCATTTTTTTGTTTCAAGTTATTGGTTTCATTTATGATAGGTGTCAGAGTAGAATTTGAAGATCTAGCCAGCCAGGCAGGTCAACTACATTGTAAATAATTTCTATTTATAGAAAAAACATCCAAGAGCAAGGGGTTGGAGAATATTACACCAAATTGCTGCTTGTATGTTTTATTCATTATCAGTAATACAAAGTGACATTCTACTTCCAGAACTGAGATTATCATGAGGTTCTTGATGTTTTATTGATATGTATCTCTATGTTTAATCACTTACAGTATATTTCATCTCTAATTACTCACAATTCATAATATTATGCTTTGACTTCCTTTAGTGCTGATATGACTGTGTTTTCCTATGTTATGTGTTTGAATTATCTCTGTTAAAAACCTCTATCTGCCTCCGCTTCCATGTGAAGAACCATTGTCACTAATATTACTGATTGTTGACTCCATAAGGCCAATGGTAGCAAGCCTTCATTTTTCAACTTGCAATCATACAAAAACAAGTTACAATTCCATAGACTTAGCCATCTATTATTATCCTTATTAAAAATCATAAACCCCCTTTAAGAGATACCTCTCAAACTAAAGAGGCTAATCTTCAGTTAGAAGTGGTTTGAAAGAGTTACATTGAGTTGATTTATGAGCAACCAATCAAGATCAATTTGGTGAGAACAACTAGAATCATAATATGCATATAACCTCCTAGATAAATGAATGGGTGAGTAATAATATCTATGAGATCTGCTAGCACTTCATAAGTGCCTAAATCCTTCATAATCATTCCTCCTTGAATGAGGTTGTAGTATCTCATTTTGGGGATATCTCTAAAACACGGTAAACTCGAACCAGAGATGGACTGGGAGGGAATTTACCAGATATTTTGCCTCTGAAAGAGAACGAGATCTGGAGGCTACCTAGCCCTTTCCAGACTCTGTCTAAGAGTGATAGATAAACACACCAAGTGGTATAGAACTAGAATGCTCAATCATATATAAAAATAACAGTGCAACAGACATATAATAGCATAGAAAGGAAATACGACAACTCATCCAGAAACATAGAGAGGAAATGCTAAGCCATTTTGTTAATTTAATAAATATAATGAAGTACAATAGATGATCAGAATGATGGCACCTAATATTGCTCAAGGCAAGTGAAGAAATTCTCTCAGAATATATAGGAAATGGCTTCTCTATGAACTGCATCCCAGCTGCTAGAAAACTGCCGTGTAGCTGCTACTGATGGAATGGACTGGAGACTAGGGGCTGATGCCCTTGCCAAAATGAGCTGAAAATCTGCAATCCTCCTCTACTCACCAATCCCGACAAAACCCAGAAACCATATCAAAAATGGTCGACCCCCGAAAATCACTAGAAAATACCTCCTCAGGGAATTGTGCTGGCCTCCAAGGCTCTATGCAGACGCTAAATGATAATAGCTAAAACACCACCTAAAAATCCACCAAAATCCTCCTATAGGCAAAGGTCGATCCTCGGCTCAAAATCTCGGCTAAATCCTCTAAAGAAATCCCGATCCGAAGCACCTCCAAAATGAACTGTGTCCTCTCTCCCAGTGACTGCACAGTCTCTACTAAAACCTAGCTCTGCAGCAAACCCAAACAAAAAACCTCTCACAAAATACTAAAGAAGTAACCTTGCCTGAGCAGGCGCTCGAAGTCCCCTGGGGCTAAGGGCGAGATCTCCGACCAGAGACACTCAATGCACTAAACAGTGTTGCAGACAGGCTAAACAACCAGCGTGCTCAAGAAGAAAAAACGTCTAGCTCAATATCTTCAACAACAGAATCCATCAAATGAGAAGGCTCCCCCTTCTTTTATAACTTTGGCCTTCCTCCAATCCCAAGGCCATCTCCTCAATGTAGCCTCCATCTCTTGCCACGATCTCTCCTACGCAGAAGCTTCTAGAGCTAACGTAGGCCCCCTCTCTATGTGGTGCTTGGCCCCCTTGGCTCCCCCTTAAGTCGCAACGTTGTGCTACTAGGAGGGTGTTTTATTTCACTTAACTGAGTTAGACCCTCTCCACTCACTTTTTATTTATTTACAAACTATAGACGACAAAACTAAACAAAATTGAATATTCCAATTAGCTGTCGCTAATTAGGAATATTACAGAGGTCTTCCTTCTTCCTCATGTTTTGAACCAAAACTATTATTTAATTGTATTTGCAGTAGATACAAAATTTACAAAAATTGAGTATTTAAATAATTCTTACACTCCCATACTCTTATTATTATTTCATTAGTAGCCTGTATCTCTACACTTTTTATTTCAAACTCCTTATAGTCTCTATTAATTCATCTAATTCCACTTTGCTACCATTTCCATTAGATTCAATAGTTTCATCACACAAACTAAATTTTAGGCCCTTAGCTTACACCTCATGACTGCAAAATCCTTTTTCCTCCTCCATATTGTTGATTTTTGTGTAGCCACGAGAGTTATTCCCCAACTATACAAGTTAAAGGAAAGAAAAAATAAATTTTAATTTAAAATAAATAAAAATTAAAAGAAGGAAAATTACATTTAATTTGGAAAGAATGTACCCCTTTGGCACACTAAAATAATTATGAAAATACACTTTAGCTTCTCATTTACTCATACACACTTATCCCTCATATGTTTCTCTCTCTTTATACATGTGGGGTGTGATGTGAGGAAGAGGCTCACGTTTTTAAGAAGTTTAATTTTTCGAGCATAATTGCTTAACGATGTTCTTTGAGTGTGATAAAGTAATATCATATATCATTGGAAGTAATTACTAGTTGCATAAAATTGTGCTTGACTAATTAGCACTAGAAAATCAACATGGTATCAAAGCTTTGGTGGAAAAAGGCCTCAACGGAGTGTTAAATTTTTGGGTTTGTTACAATATTTATGTATAACAATTTTACTTTTAATCCTACCTAAATTTATGGAAATAGTTGTATAAAATATGGTGGTTAGTAATTCCTAGTAAATATATTTAATTACTGAAATATAAAGAATGTATTTCATATTAACTATTTACTTCTGCCTAAATTTATGCAAAGAATCAAAAAAATTATGGAGAAACAATTTAATGAAGTTATAGACTAACTCAAATGCAGTAAAATAAAAATTTTATTTTGAGGAGAGACTTAACCTCATAGCACTAATTAGTAAACGGTTAGAAAATATATGCGGGGTGAATAGGGATATAGATTTGCTAATATTAAAAAGAAATTAACCTAGGAGATTTAAATGGCATCTCAAAAAATACTCCCAGGATTGAGCATAAAATCATAAGAGTGATTTTTTTTTGAGAGGGAGAAATTGTACAAACATCTAGAACCATGCCAGACAATTGAAATATCTGCTAGTTTAGAGGGAGATGACAATCAGGTAGAGTGGAAGAATGCAACCTACTAGAGATCCAAAAGGTCTTTCATGATTATGAGGAGTAGGAGGATCCTAAGGATGTGTGTTTAGGTCCTTGTATACCTATGGAACATCGTTTAAATCATTAGAGAGACCCAGAAGGGCCCATTGAGCTAGTGGACCCACTTAGGGTCATTGTTCCAAAATACAAGAAGAGGCTGACATTGCTTTGAAGCACATATAAGGAAGTAAAGCGAAATGAAGCTACTCTTGCAACCTTCAGGGTAATAAAACATCCTAAGAATTACTCAATATATGCAGGATTGATAAGTCACATCATTGATTCTGAGCCATCAAACTATAAGGAGGTAACAAGATAATAAGTTTGGAAGAATGACATGATGGAGGAATATCAGATCATCATGAAGAATCATGTGTGGGAAATTGTGCCAAGAAATGAGAGGAAGTCAGTGGTGACTTCCAAGTGGATCTAATATATTAAGCATGTGATAAATGACAACATAGAGTAGTACAAAGAAATATTCATGGAAAGAGTGTTCTCTTAGAAAGAGGAAGAGGACCATGAAGAGACAATTTCTCCAATTTCTAGATACACTTCTATTAGAACTATTATTTCTATTATGGGTTGGAAATTGCATCAAATGGATGTGAAAACCAGTTTCCTCAATGTATTCATTCAGGAAGAAGTGGGCATAGAGAAACCTCAGGGCTTTGAGATACATGAGAAGGAGGCTCATGTCTGCAAACTGAATAAGGCTTTGTATCGACTCAATAAAACACCACAAGCTTTGTATTCTCAAATTGATAGATACCTAATGAGTCTCAGTTTCACCAAGAGTGATGTCGATCACAATATTTACTACAAGGTTCTTAAAGGTGAGTCTGTGATATTTTTTTTATATGTTGATGACTTGCTTTTAACAGGAGAAGAAAATATCATTAATCAGAGTAAGAGGGAGTTGACCTCTAAGTTCAAGATGGAGGATATAGGTTTGATGAATTACTTCTTGAGATTAGAAGTGTGGTAGAAGTGGGGTGAGATCTTCCTTCGTCGAGGGAAGTATATTATTATGATCCTTCAGAGGTTTGGGATGATGGACTACAAGTCCATGACTACTCCCATGGTGACCAATTTGACGAAGTTGAGAGGCTTTAACTTAGACTTGGTTGATCCCTCTATGTATCGGCAATTGATTGGATCCTTGATGTATCTGGTTAATACTAAACCTAACATTTTCTTTGCAGTGAACACTCTGAGTGAGTTCGTGGAGTAACCTAGGCATGTACATTGGATTTAAACAAATTATGTGTTGAGATATTTTTGTGGTGAGGTCTAATATGGATTGAGATATGTCTCAAATGGTGAAGTTCTGAGGTAGGGATACACAAATTCTTATTGGGTAGGAAGTCTTGAAGATAGGAAGAGAACATCAAGATGTTGCTTCAATTTAGATTCTGCTATGATATCCTAGATGAGTAGGAAGCATACACATATCACACTCAACATTCTAGTGGTTGAGTATATTGAAGCTAGTTTGGCGAGTTATGAAGTAGCGTGGCTTCAAAAGTCTCTCACATGATTGTTTGATCGGGTGTTGGAGATGACCATGATACATTTGAAAATCTAAGTTGTGTGAATCTTTTGGAAAATCCAATTTTCAATGTTCGGTTGAAGCACATTGAGATCAAGTACCACTACATCTTAAACATGGTACATAAGGGAGAAATGAGGATCCAATACATTTATATGGGTGAACATGTTGTTGAAATTCTAACAAATCTTCTATTCTAAATGAAGTTTGTATACTTCAAGGACAATCTTGTAGTAGTTGTGAATTCCTCCCTCGTTGAGATGGAGTGTTAATGTTGTATCATTAGGGAAGGAATTCTACCTAGGTCATGAGTATTGACTAGGTGCCATGTAATGTGGCTAGGGAGAATTTCCCAAATAGAATTAGGTCCTAGAGTGCTCACCCGCTCAAAAGGTTTTGACCCTATTTACAATTTTTACTTAGCTAATGGTTAGATTGAGTGCATCAAAGCCATGGGAAAGTATTTTTACCATTAAATTTCTATTTGATGAGATGGGGGAATGGTAAATGTGCATAGGGTTTCATCATTAGTCAAGGAGAATTGCCCTAGTTCCAAGTGTAGGCTTGGTTGGTTGGTGACCTAGGACTAATTTTGTTTTTACCCTAGTCAGGGGGTAACTAACCATATCACTAAAGGTTATTTGGATAGTGGGTGACTAGATCCTTTACATGATGTTGACGCAGGATGATTTCCACATGGTTCTAGAATGGAACACGAAGTGGATGGATATATTAACATAAAAGGATCATTCAATATTTTATTGGGATGAAATTTTTCTTCAGATAAGTGGGCATCTTGAGGAAGTCAAGGTGAATACCTCACCAACTAAGAGAGGGTGCTTATTTTTGGGTAGTTGCATGAGGTATTCCCCAACTACAGAAGTTAAAAGAAAGAAAGATTAAATTTTAAATTTAATGAAAGAAAATTTAATTTAATTTTCAAAGAGATGTGCCTCTTGGGTACCCTAAAATCACTATAAAAAAAGACAATTGACTTCTCATTTACTCACACACTCTTCACTCAAATATTTCTCTCTCACACCCACATGGGAAGTAATCCGAGGAAGAGGCTGAATTTTTTAATAAGTTGAATTTTATAAGTGTAAGTACGTATTGTTGTTTTCAGGTGTTCTAAATTAATTTTACATATCATTGGAAGTAATTTGCAAAAAAATGTGCTTGTCAAATTAGCACTAGAAAATAAACACATATATCTAATTTTTTATGTTGAGCTAATATTGACTTGTTGATACCCTTGATTCTACAAAAATGTGCATCCAAATACCTTCTTTAATATATATATATATATATATATATATATATATATATATATATATATATATATATATATTGGAAGTCATATACATGATATTTCTGCATTCTAAATTCGTTCCTAGCCTTATTTGGATTTATTGTGAATTTATGCTACCTAATCATGGGTTAAATATTGGACTGTGCTTCATTAGCTCTCCATTGAATAACCATATGTCTCATTATGGATTTTGCGCCAAAGTTACGGACATTTAAAGTTTTTTTCATCTTTCCAATTTTTTTCTTGCAATGTTATATATTTTTTTCTACTAATTCTTTGAAAATTTGGATGACTATATTCTAATTCTAACTCCATGGATGGATTATATAGTCTAATATATTTATTTTGACTACTTTACTGCTCCAATATGGGTTTTGAGCAAGAAGTTAGGCCTATTGGAAGTGAATTGGCTCATTATTTATCCCTCTACTACTTTTAGGTGTAACTTTCACATCTTATCTCTATTCTGTGCTGAAAAAATCACAATGGACATATTTTTCTAAGATGTTTAATTTAAGCTACAAATGCAATGTGTAAAATTGATACACATTTCTCATTTGGCTTCAACATCAAAATATGTTGTTTAGGGCTTCAAAAATACCCTTGAAGTGTATGAATAAAAAATCATAAGAAAAAAATAGTCAAATTCATAATCGAATGTTGATGTTTTTGGCATACATGGCCTGATGTGGCATCCGAGTCCACATGGCACCTTGGGAATCGTTCCAAGTCAGGTCCTCTATCACTTGATATCCAAGGTTACCCCACGTCACCATAATGCACCTTATTTATTTGTCTATGCCACTGTGACTACACACATGGTCATTGACACCCACCACCATGAAAATAGCATGTAATCTAACATGTAGCATCCATATTGATCCGAGTCAACTAGCGACTGGATTTACCCATAATATTTTACTTCTGTAATGTATTAGGATTTCATTTTATCAAAGCACTAATGAACACACATGCATATATAATTAAGAGGAAAACATGTCAACAATCACACAACAAAATGCAAGACTTTTAATAACGGAGTTCGTCCAATGTGGACTATGTCTTCGGGCCTCGGTGTCTCGATGGTGCTGGCTGCTTCATTTGTGCTAGAAAATGTGATGATGTACATGGACGTTGTTTCTTTTCATACAAGTAAATGTGCCCTCAACATGAGTGGCAAAGTCTTTCCGCGAGACGTTCCCTACAAGGAACTCTCACTCATAAACAAACCTCCTATCAACATGACAACCTCACACATGGTGACAAAGAGTATCCTGCCATCAAGGAAATAAAGGGATCTCAGAACATAAATGACCATCCATGATGAATAAATATCACATGACACAAACATCAATATTACGTATCATCCATCAAGCAGGATTCGACATGACATACATCTCATAACAATAATCAATGAAGTACATGGCAACAACACTTCATATACCTCAACTCTGATGTTCACTGAAGAATAGGATGCTAATTTGCTGGTTATGAATGCACCATCAAAATCATGGAGTCGAATGGTATGAAATTGACTGTCCACAATCTGAAATCCGACACTATTATCCCAATCTGGAAAATGGCCGAAAAATATATGGCTCATATGAAAAATTTGACTGCACCACTGGATTTTTTTCGTCAAGAGCTGTAGGATCAACTATCTATTTTTTTAATTCTAATGCCGTCAAAATTTGGGCCATAGTTAATCTTTTATATTCCCCCTAGATTCCTCCAATATGCTGCTCCAAGATTGACTGAAAAATCTGCAACTCAAAACAAGAATCTGACCTCACCATTAAGATCCTTGCAAAATTCTGCAAAGAATGAGTATAAAGTTGACCTCATTCTGACTTCGGCGAATTTCGGCCTCTAAGGAATCTAGAAGATTCCCTCAAGATTCTTGAAGATTCTCTTCCACTGGGAATCTGCAAATTCGCTACTCAAAAGGAAAATCTGACCTCACCATTGTGTTCCCTGCAAAAATCTGAGAAAAATGACTGTAAACTTGAATGCATTTTTACAAAGAGAAATTTTACCTCCCAAAGAATCTTTGGGCATCAAAGGAATATTCTTTGTCTCGAACTACGTGCCATCACTCTGCCTCCTAGAACTGCATCATGGTTCCACTGTACTGAAGCCCTTTCTCTATTCTGCTCTCGGGCTCCTCCGTCCCGTTCCGTTCTGCCTCTATTCGCTTCGGTCGAATGGAAAATAAGAGAGTTTAAATATCATGAGGATGGCAAAGTTTTCAATAAAGGCCATTGGCATGATGATTAAGGCTGACCTTAATAAGGCAGACGTCGGGGGTTCCAACCCCACCGACCCAACCTATCTTGGCATGATGGATTTTAATGGCGCGATTTGTTATAACCTAGCCGTATTTATATGTGTTGGTATATATTTAAATGGCGTAGTTTGTAATTAAATATTGTTTGTTGGTTGGTTCGTTGTATTTATGGTTGGGAAAATTTTTGGGACCACCGCATGGGCTGGGCCAGTGGACAGGCTGGCGGTGGGTTCAACTCCGATTGGTTCCACCAGGCTTCGGCCTTGTATACATCATGGACGGTGTTTACATCGTGGTCTAGTTGTATAGTGTGGATACATATTTACGGTGGGTGGGGTCTGCACCATGCGACCCCAACCCAACTGACCCTCATATGCAACGGTGGTTGTAACATCTATCTGGGGTGGTGGGGTTGAAAACCCACCCCCTAAGAAAATTTTGATTTTTAATATGATATGCAATATGATCGACATGGGTGACGGGGATCATGGCCCGCGACTCCCTTTTTTAACTATTTTCATTTTTAAAACCAAAATAGGCATTTTTAGTTTTAACGATAATATGAGGCCACAATTTCGCTCATTTTCGAGAGTTGGATTCAATTTTGGTTGATGGTGAATTTGTGGGACAATTAAACTTGGCCCATGCCTAACTTTGACCAAAACTTTGACTCGCTCCAACTTCTCCATACAAGCTCGAATTGGAGATCCATTGGCACCGTTGGAATCAGGGCGATGAGTACTTCAGCCTGAACCTAGATCGAGAGTCATATGAGCACTTTCAATTTTGACCTATCATCAGCCCTCTTCATCTCCTCTAGGTGTCTAGAGCCACCTAGATCAATCCTCCCCATTGAGGAGCTGTTGGTCCTCCGAAATCATGAATCATAATCTACAATTGCTTTGTACCTTGTCTGCACCACAAGTTTCCTAAAAGGTCACCCTTCATTCTCCTTCACCTTTATTTCCTCTATGCCCTTGGTTTCTACCTATAGCATAGAGTCATGTGTGGGCACTCAACCTGTAGATCCATTTTACCTAGCGTATTGAGCTTGGGAATGATTGTGAACCTATTGGGGTGTTGCAGTGGAGTCGACATGTCCTATGGGGACCGCCTGACCTCATTCTCATTTGCCACCATTTTTCCCCAAGGATACCTTTTATTCCTCCATGTCTTGATACTTAATCTTCCGGCGCATTCCTTAACCGATCCCTTTATAAACCACCAAGTTTATTCCTATGGGATGATTTGTCTGATAGGGTCAGCCCACACTTTCACTGGCCAATCAAAGGCCCCGAAGGAATGAGTTGTCTGACTATAATGTATTGATGCTTACTGTTATTCATTAGTAATTTTCACCTATTTTAGATGACTAAATGCTTTGTCTCATATTTCTAGAAATCAAAATTCAAGAATCATTGTGTCTTCTAGAAATCTCCTCAAAAAGAAATTTTCCCCTATCCCTCCTCTTTTATCTGCTATGGTCATTCTATCATCCTATAAGACCCCACCCTGGACTAATGTCCCTTACTCTATCCATGATTTCTACTTCTGTCTATAGCCCTCTACCTCTGATGCCTAAGCCCTCTTATTTCACAATTTGTTTGGCCAAGTTAAACCAAGTCCTCTCTCCTACTCACAAATGCCTCAAGCACTGTTGGTGTGAAAAGTCTATCTAGAAAGCCCTTCAAAGTAAAATAAGGATGCCTAGCTGTATAGGATGATGGTGCATAAGTAGAATGTCTAAACCCTGTATCTTCATTCAAAACCTTGGTTCAAACTTTCAGTCAAAAGCCCATTCTAAGACCTTGAAAATAAGTCAAATAGGTTTTCTTAGGTCATGCGCCATCATGATTCCCATTCCATTGTTCCACAGGAAGTCAAAGATGAATTCAAAAGAGCACTTAAGCAGCCTCCAAGGGTGCCCTCCAAGTTCAACAGTAAAATATACAAAGAATAGACTATCATATCCAAGCATTTCTGCAGGGATGCCTTGAAGATTAGTCTAAAGCAAAGCAGAGGTAAAAAGGGACACCTAAGCAGGTTTAAAAGGTCATTTGTAGTTGATAAAAAGGTACAGCAAGTCTTGATCTCATAATAAGAAGTAAAATACTGCTCATCCAAAAGTATGTACAGATCTCAAAAATTCAGTAACATATGAGCAACATGGTGCATTTAAGCAAAGATGATAATTCGAAAGGATGTTTTCCTCAAGAATAAGAATGGTAGAGCAACAGCTGCCCTTTTCCACACTCGTGCAAAAGGACAAAATTTATCATATGTGCCACAAGGTGAAGGAATATACTAAGACTACTATCAAGAAAGGAAAATCACACTGAAGAAGAAAACATTAGGTGTGCTTTGGTTGAAAATGCAAATTATGACTTTTTGACAAACAGTGGAGAAATAGCTGGGCTACAAAAGCTAAAAAAACTCCTCAAATAAATCAGTGGAAAATTTGTGGAGAAAAAATAATCAATTCAGAAAGATGATTTATTTAAAAGACTTAGAGGGCAGCTTTGTTTGCTTTTCTAAAATATCTCTAAAAACTCAAAAATTGGGATAATAAACAAAATGATCATGGTAGGTGGCAAGGAGAACCTCATTCATCAAACAACATAGGTTGTCAAAAATAATTCCTAAAAGTATTCAAGGGTAAGATCAAAGGGCATAAATTCCATTGGATAAAAAGACCAACTCTGAGGTCTTAAAAGGTCAAAAAGAAGGGATTTTAAGGCATTATGCACCATTTCACTAATAGCAACAGAGCATCAGCTCAAACCCTGTTCTCTCACAAAGAAACAGTCAAAGGTTTGTCTCAAAGGATATGGAGGTAAATATAGTGTTTAAAATCACCTTGCACATGATCATAACAAGCTTGAATCATCATAGATCTGATCATTTGCCCAAGCTGTAAAATAAATACTGGTAAAAGGACTACCTCCAAAAAAGGATAGAGGCAAATAAAAAGTGCAAAATGAGGCTTTAGGAATGAGGGTTTTTAGAGTTTTATTATTTTCAAAAAGGGGATATAAAGGCTTCAACAGCTCCTTTCCCCCTCATTTCAACCTTTTTCAAAACAGAGTGCAATTTTCCGGCTTCCAAAGGCTTCCTTGGAAAAAATTTCCTCGGTGCTGTGTGCTTGTAAGTGGACGCTGCGCACCTGAAGAATGATCCTATGTTATTTTCTTATGGATGCTGTGCGCCTGAAGATAGGCGATGTGCTTTTCTAGCATCGCTCGATGTGCAGGAGTGGCTGCCCACAGTCGCCCGATTCTACGTGCAACACTGCCCAACGGCGATGTGCTCCGTCAACTGCGTCCATTGCCCAACGCCGTGTGTAGCTCTCGCCCGACAACAATGTTGCACGTTCACCACTGCTCCCATCACCCGACGATGTGCTCCTGCAATGGGCGTGTAGCACTAAACACGTTTGCATTTAGGCCTGATCGAGGTGTTGTGCTCCTGGCGTAAAAGCGCAGCACTGCCCAGAAACGTGCAGAGGTGCCCGAAATTGTATAGAAAGCTCAGAATTTGCACCTTTTTTCAATGGAGGACATTTTAAAAGTTATTCTTCATAAATTACCACCTCCTCATGATTTTGTAAGTGATAAAAGTGCCAAGTAGGTCCAATTTTGTGTCAAAGAGGGCTTCAAGGAAAATTGAAAGGGAAGCTTAACCTAGTTTTTCCAAGTCTCATGACCTTGTTTAAAAGCCTCAATATCTCATTTAGCATTTCTCCTCATAAATTTCACAAGCCAAAATCCTTTCTATTTAAAGAGTTGGAGGAAGGGGTGAGGTAAACACCATGTCTGAAGAGGAGAGGGCTAACCTAAATGAAGAGACAAGTCAAAGAAAACAGTAGAAGGGAGGGAAGCCCAATAGGTTTGAACCCATAAGCACTACAGAACTAACAACCTCCCCTTCTATTCTTTCCTGTTTCCAAGAGTTAGGGTGTTTTGAGTTCTGTAACAAAGTACAAGAGGTCAAAAGCCATCCTTAGTTGACCGAGTTATTTTCCCTAAGGCTTCATCGACATAAAGTACATCTATCATGGGTGAGGTTTGATTTGACCCCTAGTGCTATCTCTGAAGCCAATAGAATACCTGGCATAGCAGAAAGGTGGTTTAAACAGAAGCATCTTGACTTGACCCATTATCATCCATTCTTAAAACCAAGTTGTCAAGCTGAATGCAAAGCCATTTTTCCTTTTTCTCATCTATTGGACAAATATGCCCTCCTCATGAAGATTATTATGAAATAATATACCTATTAGGGTAGGTTCTCCAGAGTCTATTCCTATCATATTAGACTCCTCATGCATTTCACCAGGACTAAGCTACTGCACTTGCCCTACTATCTCTGAAAAAGCATTGAAAAAATGTCCTCCATCATGAAAAAGAGGCCTCCAGCACAACAAATGTCAAACATGTTTCATCATTCTTTGATCAAGGTAATTGTCTGATACCAATTAGAGCAACAAGGAATTACTTGGGAGGTCCTTATCAACCATGATGATTTCACCACTTCACCCTCCATCCCTCTACAAATTTTTCCATCATCTTCTCAAAATCCTCCTCATACCCCTCCATCACCCTCCACTAACCTTGGTTCATATTCTTCACATGAATCACCTTCGCAAACAAACCTGCTTCATACACCTTCCCCTAAGAAAGATGATCAGGAAGAAATCAGAGATGATCATGAAGAAAGCAGTGATGGCCTTGAAGAAAGCAGTGGGGGCCTTGAAGAAAACAACGATAATCAAGATGAACTAAAGAGTGATGATCAAGAAAATGAAGATGATAGGGGAGAAAATGATGAAGATGAGTGAAAGAGTGATGACCAAAATGTTGAAGATAATAGGGGAGAAAATGATGAAGATGAGAGAGAAAAGGATAAAATCAGTGAGGGAAAAGATGATGGAGGCCTTGAAGAAAGTAGTGTTGATCATGAACAAAACAATGAGAGAGAAAATGATGAGGAAGAGGGGGGTGGCCTGGAAGAAAGCAGTGTTGGCCAAGAGAAAAATAGTCAAAGCAGTGATACAGATGATGGTCAAAGAAGCAAAAACAATGTATCTCCTAATGAAGAAAATGACACTGAGAACACTATAGCAGACAGTGACGAAGAAGCAAAAGAAAGCCATGACAGTGGCCAAAATGACAAGGGCAACCCAGAGACAGATTTTAAAATTGTTTTCAATGAACCAGGAGATGATTACAAAAGCCCAAAGAATGAAGGCAGTGATGTAGAAAATGAGTTTGACAATGAAAACAGTAATGAAAAGGATGAGGAGGATAGTCCTAAATATGAAAATAGGTCAAACACAAATGCCTCTAATGTCACAGAAACAGAGCATAGCAGTGTTGAGGGTCTTGATAGTGACAAAAGCATGAAATATTTTAAACATGTTGATCCAAAGAACAACCGGCAACAAGGTAAAGAGGACATACACACAGAGAGCATTTTTCAAGGAGGAGACAGTCCTAAGATTGTCAATAATCAAAGTTTTTAAGAAACTTTTATGGTGCCTTGCACCATTATTTACCAGAGAGGAAGTGGGCATATGTTTGCTACCTCCAAAAGGAAAGGGGCCATGGACTCCTCCTAAAAAATAGTGAAGGAAAAATTCACAAAAACAGTGAAGGACAAAGTCACCAAACCAATGAAGGATAAGGGTAAAAAGCAAATGAAGGAAAAAGGAAAAAATCCAATAAAGGACAAAGACAAGAAATCAATGGAAGAAGAGGAAAGCAATCACGAGGAAGAGAGGGAATTTTAACTCATTCACATAGATAGTGATGAGGAAAATGAAACAAGGATATTTAATTCTCTCTTACAGGACTAGAATGCATAAATCAGAGACTTGGAGGTTGAGCTAGAAAGATCAAAATATCTTATTCATTTCCTACAGGTGAAAAACAATTATATGAGTGGCCAGCTAGCCATTCATGAAGCCCGGGTGCTCAAATACAAGAGAGAAACTCAAAGGTCACAAGTGTAGTTGGAAGAATACATGGGCACCTATGAATAAGATGATGAGGAAGAAGGGAAATCTAGAAAGAGACCTAGGACTATAGGTCTTAGGAGAGCTTTGGAAAAACAGAAAGAGGAAGAGGCAACCCAAGCCCAAAAATTTCCACTCACTGAGCTCCTTTCCTTGGAAATTGAACATAACAAAGAAGCATGGCTTGAAAGGGAAAATATACATTTAGAGGCTAAATTGGAGAAGGCCAACAAAGACTTGAGCTTGCAAAGAAAGATGACTGAGCACTACAAAAAGAGAAATCAGTTTGCAAGGAAAAAGTTTAAAACTGCCCAAAGGAAGGGTCGAGCGCCAAATGAAGGAAAATACCAAGATAGGCTTGGAATTTTGGCTCAAGCTTCACTGCAAGTCTCTAAGGACCCTTAAGGGACCCACTCACCAAATTTGAGTAAAATTGAACATGTTTTTGTTTTTTGTGAAATTTTAAGCCTAGGAGCGCAGCACCCTGCGTGCTGAGATTTTTCCTAGAGAAATTTCAGAGGGAAAATCTTACATTTTTGGATTCCCCATCATGATAGGAGTATTCTCACCAATTTTCAGCTCAATTGGAGTTGTTTTGACCCCCCAAAAGTGTCAAAAACACCCAATTTTTCACCTTTCTGCCCTCTTTTTCGAGCAAGTACTGCGCTCCTGGAAGATTTGAATTTTTCCACTTTTTGGGAAACTTGCAGAGGTAATTTTGAGGGAAAAAAGGTAGATTTAGAAATTATACATCCACATCTTTCCAACGGGCCATCACGGAGCCTTTTCCAACATCGCGAAGGCCTGTAAAACTCCGTTGCAAAAATACCTTTTTTGGTGTTGCGCTCCTGGAAAATTTTCAAAATTTGAGACAGAGTTCTACGCTCCTGTGTGGTGACTGAGAAAATGTGCGTTAGGAATTTTTCCTCATGTATGTCAGAGCCTAAAAGTCAATGATTTTTCTATTTTGGTTCAGAAAATATATTTTGGAAGATATTTTGTGCCTTGGACATTGCAAGGCCTCAAGGACAAGTTAGGATATTTGTTTTTGGCCAATAGGCTTCTAGATGCTCTAGTGAGCTCTCTCCTATCCTTATTTTTTATATAAGGCATGAGTATGTATTGTAAACGGTTGGGACTTGATGTGTTATAGAGCAATACATGGTTTATGAGCTTGGAGAAGATATTTGGTTTCATGAAGTGAATGAATGACTTGTGTGGCTTGATGTTGGAGAAGCTTGCTTGTAAGATTCCATAGCTTGGTGAATGGTGATGTTTTTATAACTTGTTATTTTTTTCTTGTCCTCATTTTGTTTCAGTCTGCTTGTTTGATATTTATCATAAAATTATAGGTTGAGATATGCTCATGGAAGCACCTCAAACCTCCTGCATGCTATAGCTTTGATGTTTTCTTCTTTTAGTTCATCTTAAGGACTTCTTGACTACTCCTTAGGCCTACTAAACTTTTTCTTTGTTTCATGAATGATCAGTATGTTAGCTTATAAATACGATTCATGGTATGCCCTTCTTATTTAAAGTTTTTCAAAAACTTATTGTGAAGCTTTCCTATAGAATACTAATTGATTAGGATAATTCAAAAAGGCCTTGTTTCGATCTTTCCCTTTCCCCATGCTCGTCAACTTGTTTCACAGTTCCTGATAGTTTAACATATGTTGTTTAGGATTTCCCTCCATATATTGAATTGTTTGTTTATCTTATATATTTTCTCAAAAAGCTGAAGATGGATTTATAAAGTTAGGAGTTCTAATGCTTCTATGTACCACTAGATTTTTCATCTTGTATGTTTATCAATTTTAGTATTGTTCATAGAGATTAATGGTTTTCCCTACCTCATGAGTCATTGATTTCAGATTATATACGTTTAAGATCTCGTAGTTTCTTCACAAAATTAATGTTCATTACACCTCATCATCACTTTAAGAATCCACTCACCTTGCTCAATCGGCCCTGCAATACACTTTTCTTCAGCATTTAGACACCCTAGACTTCATCTGACCCCATAGCCCTATTGATTTGATATTCTCTCATTTCACCTATCCTACTTAATCATCTTACCCCAACCCAAAACAAACAAACATACCTACACTTAACAACTAGCCTAAAATCAATCATCTAAAGCGAACATGCTCACATCCTTTGCACAATAGATAGAGCCCTCTCTACGTCCAGGAAGGCTAGGTCCTAGTACTCCAAAGACTGGTTTGATGTTACCTTGTCATTTGGTTAGCCAATCTGCCAAATCACATGACACTAACATAATGGAGATCATGGTGGTACATTGAGTCAAAACATCCTAGGTATCCCTTAGCAGCTCTCAAATTCTCAGTCAAACTTAGAAAACTTAAGTATTGTTTGAAGAGTAGAAACTAGCTTTTTCACCATCTTAGCAAAATGATGATTCAACTATAGGACACTCTTACAAACCTGAGGGCTACATATAGGAACTCATAAAAACCCCAAAACATTTCTAGATTGGATTTTTTCCAGTATTGGTGGTGGACCATAGACAATATACCTTCAAAACAACTAAAAATATCCACCTGGCGATTCCACTAGCCTCTAGTAGGCCTTCTAAATTGGTTAAGTATCTATAGACTCCTGTAGGACTACATCAAAACAACCTCAGGAAATCTAGAACCTTAGTCACACACAGTGCGAGTTTGATAACACCTAGAGAGGTCAGCCTTCCAAAAACAGTCATAAACTTCAGCCTCTCTAAATTTTGAATTTGAAAACTGGCTGCATGAAGAATCAATACCAGATCTCATCCATACCCAAACCCTCCTACTATAGTTGATGACCCAGAAATAATTTTGTGGAAAAATTTTGAAACTGGAAACTCAACTACTTATAGGACCATTCATAGAGCAAGCTCTATACCGGAACATCTTACAACATTGCAAGACCCCCAATTTGACTTGCACCATACTAGAAACCTTTTCAGAACCAAGTCACAAAATAAAATCGACCATACCGATCTTGAGCCCATAGACTTGCAGCAGATTCGTAGCGGAGAAGCTTCTCTTTCCACACCACTTGATCTACAACTTCTCCATAACTTTGGCTCTTTCCACCCCAAGTCTGTTCAGAACCAGTTTACTGGTCCAAGTACTTCCGCCACACCCATTCACACCTCCACTGTGCAAACCACTCCATCTCATAGCACAAATTCTCTGCTTGTAAATCCACCATTAGCTCCCACGATGGCAACATGATATGCGCCCCTTGTGTTACCACAACCTTTGGTACCTTTTCCAAATGATTACAAATCTAGAATCCCACACTTTACCAGGACTGAATCCACTACTACCCAATAGCATGTAGATAGAATGAATGATGTTTTTGATTACATGGAATTAGAAGAGGAAACCATGAAAATGTGAATGTTCGCCCAAAGCCTAGGAGGAGAAGCTAGAAATGGTTCAAAAGCCTAACTCCCAAAAATATTCATGATCTCCCTTCCATTTACCAAACTTTCATAAACAAATGGGAAATCAAGAAAAACCCTCTTCAAATCCTTTCGGAATATAGCAACCTCAAAAGAGACACGGGGGAAAGTGTCCAAGACTATTGCACTAGGTTCAATAGTGTTTACAACGAGCTACCCCCAAACATGAAACCCCCATTAGGCCTAGCTTTAGCTAAATTCTAGGAAGGTTTTGACCCTGACATGGCCTACCAACTAAGAAAAAGGGAGCCGCTTACTTTAGAAGACATGAAAAAGGGAGCTATAAGTGTAGCGGCAAAATTAATTGAAAAGAGGGCTAGGCTAAGATCAGAGAAGAGGGTAACATACAAAGACGACACCATGCCCTCACCTCTTCATCTGATTCCCAGATGGACAACCTTCTTAGGACCATGGAAATAATTATGGAAAGAATAAGCATAAACGAAAGGATACCCCCTAGGGACAACCAAAAAAATCCCCAAAATAGAATCCAGAATCAAAACTTTAGAAGAAAACCTCCCCAAAACAGACCAAGGAAAAATAATCTACAAATTAGACCACCCTTCCAAGATAACTATGTTGACGAACGGGAAAGAGATATTGAACAACCAAATAAGAATCATCTAAACTTAATAGGCTCTGATAGTGAAGGTGAGGTTTTTCTCATAGAAGAAGAACAAGATTTTTTCTCCTCAAACCAAGATGAAACAAGCTATGAAGATTCTGAAGATCACGAATTGAGATTAGAAAATTCCATAATGGAAGTCCATAGGCAATATGATCTTAGGAGTAGGAAAAACCAAGACAACTCCAAGAAAAACAATTCAGACACTGCTAGTAAGAAAACTCCCAAAAACATTCTTAAAAGAATAGCAGAAAATAACAATATCATGGCTAAGAAAGCTGATCCTAACATAGATAAAACCAACCAATCAAGTATTGGCGCAAGCTGCCCTAGCACCTCTACTAGTGGCCCCGAGAAAACTCTAGTTACCAAAGCCCTGAATCAAAATCAACAAATTAAAAATGTGGAGAAATTTATGGTTGATAAAACTGATGTAAATATGTCGAAAACTCAAGTACCTTTCAGCTTTTAAGGATAGATCACGAAAATCAAAATAACCATCCTCTCATTGAACTGGTAGCTCAAGATATGTACCACTCGCAAATCTTGAAAGTCTTAAACATAGGAAATGATACCAACATTCTAAATTTGACAGATGATAAACTAGAGTTGTTGTTCGGACCCGAAGTAGATGGAAAATACTAGGAAGGAACCATTCCCCCATTCTATGTTAGCCTAAACATTCACGAAAAAATCCTACATAACGACATGCTAGAATTTGGTGCCTCTCACAACCTCTTCCCGAAGGTAGTGATGGAAAGATTGGGCCTAGAAATAACCAGGCCCTACAAAGATCTGTATTCCTTTGATTCAAGTAGAGTTAAATGCTTAGGACTGATCAAGGACTTATGTGTCAATCTAGCACAAATTCCTACTAAGAGTCTGGTCATGGATATAGTCGTGGCTGACATTCCCCCCAAATATGGCATGCTCTTGTCCCGATCTTAGGGAGCCAAACTTCTGGGGAACCTCCAACTTGACATGTCTTATGCTACTATCCCCATTTTCAATCAAACCAGGAGATTGTACTAGGAAACCCACATGAAATATATGGTGAATAGCCTAGATAGACCGAACAACACCCCAGTTTATTCCATACATTCACATTTGGATTATTTTATCTTGTGTAATGAACATGAGATTAGTGCACAAGTAAAAGGAAGTGAGAAAGAGCTAGGCCCACCAGAACACTCATATTCGCCCTCAAAAGAGGAAAATGATAACCAAAATTCTACCAACCCTGAACAACAACTCAACGATAAACATGAAATAGAAACACTTTGGAATAGGAGCTTTGATAGTTCATGTGGCAAGTCCGGTTCAGGGGCTGGTGTTTGGATACATAATACAAACGAGGGCCATTCTTACAGGTTGGAATTTCAATGTACTAATAACATTGAGTATGAGGATCTCCTCCTTGGTTTACACTTACTTGAAAACTTAGGAGCTAAGAGAATATCAGCTCGGGGAGATTCAAAGCTGGTCATTAAACAGATCAAAGTTGAATACTCAGCTAAGAACCCAAGATTAAGAGAATAGATAAATGCAGCCCTAGACCTCCTCAAAAATTTCGAGAAATATGAGCTCACCTACATTCCTAGAGCCCAAAATAGCCTTGCCATCGAGCTCGCCTTTGCCGCTAGTAATTGTCAAATACCACTTGCAAATAATCAAAACCTTATCAAAGTCAAAAATCACCCTACAGTACCAGACAACCTTAATCATTGGTAGGTATTTGAGGGTGATGAACAAATTGATGATTTCCTACAATCTAGGAAAGAATTTACATTGACTAAACCTAGCTTGGAACATGGGAAAGATGACCCTACTAAAGATAGAAATCATGAAACAGAGTTGCCCTCTTTTGCTGATATAAATCTGATCACACATCCTTATAAATCTGAGATGTGTGAGGACCTAGACCAAAGAGATCTAGAAGTCTTACACTATAATAATGACACATTACCAAGAGGCCTTGCACCTTTGGAAGAGTTGTTTGATTTTAATGATGTAGCTAAGAAACCAAAGATGGAGTCTACTGAGGCCGATGTAGAGGAATACAACATAGGGAACACTAGGGAACTTAAAATGATCAAACTTTCTAAGACCCTTCCTCCTCACATAAAACATAAATACATTGAGCTCTTCAAAGAATTTAAAGATGTGTTTGCATGGGGGTACCAAGATTTAAAATCTTATGACACAAGCATTATTCAATACAAAATCCCTCTCAAGGAGAACCAGAAACCTTTCAAACAAAAGTTAAGAAGAAAAAACCCTGTCTTATTACCTCTAGTTGAACAAGAGATCAAAAAGATGTATGACGCTGGGATAATAGTTCCTCTCAGATACTCTGAATGGGTTTCCAACCTCGTGTCAGTTAGAAAAAAAAAGGGAGAAATAAGACTTTGTATTGACTTTAGAAATTTGAATAGGTCTTCCTTGAAAGATAACTATCCTTTTCCTAAAATGGACCACATACTCCAAAAGGTAGTTGGCTCAAAGAGGATCTCACTACTTGATGGTTTTTCTCGTTATAACCAAGTGCTGGTATTCCCAAGTGATCAACACAAAATTGCCTTCACCACACCTTGGGGTACATTCATGTATGTTAAAATGTCATTTGGGTTGATGAATGCGGAAGCCACTTTCCAAAGGGCCATGGACATAGCCTTTTCTGAAGACATAGGCTACTTCATAGTCATTTACCTCTATGACATCACTGTTTACTCTAAAACCGACGAAGAGCACTTGGTCCACCTTAGAAAATTTTTCAAAAAGTGTAGGAAATATGGACCGTTTTTGAATCCCAAGAAAACATTGTTTGGTCTCGAGGAAGGAAAACTCCTCAGCCACATCATCTCTGAAGAAGGAATCAAAATAGACCCCAAAAGAATTGAAGGCATATTTCAAATCAACCATCCCATAAACATTAAGGAATTGCAATCCTTTATTGGGAAAATCAACTTCTTAAGAGGATTTATCCCCAACCTTGCAAAACTATTGAGAAATATTACAAACATGCTAAAAAAAGAGGTGGGAGTAAAATGGACTTTGGAAGCCAAACAATATTTTGAACTGGTTAAACAAGCACTCACCCAAAACAACAGTTCTGATAAGTCCTGATTTCACCAAAGACTTCTATATTTTCTCATTTGCATCTAAACATACTGTAGTTGCAGTGTTATTACAAAAAAATGCGATGGGACAAGAAAAACCCATAGCCTTCTTCAACAAACCCCTTAGGGATTCTCCCCTAAAATATAACATCAAGGAAAAACAAGCATTTACATTAATAAAAGCATTGAAAGACTTCAGGGTTTATATTTTTCATTCTCATATTATTGCTTTTTTTCCGCACACCGCTGTCATAGATATCTTAAATCAGGATCCAGATGGTAAAAGGGGAAGGTGGATTGCTATTATTTTATAATATGATCTAGAAATCAGACCCACTAAACTGGTTAGGGGACAAGGACTTGTAAAAATCATGGCTGAAACAAATCTACAAGCATTAGATATGAATTTTGTTGACTCTTTAGAAGAACAAGAAGAATGCATAGCTCCTCATGTTGAAGAAGTATTTTTAAATTGACCTTGGTATGCTGATATTCTTGATGTGATTTTCTATCTTAATGCTCCCCCTACCTTATCAAAAACAAAAGCAAGATTCCCGAAACAAAAATCTTTAAAATTCTGCATTTTAGATGGTGTTCTATACTGAAAGAATCCTATTGGTATACTGCTTAAATGTTTTCTTGAGGATGATGCAAGAAAAATCATGCATGAAATGCACGAGGGAGAATGTGGGGGCCATCTCTACTGGAAAGCCACAGCTAACAAGGTCCTTAGAGCCGGTTACTATTGGCCCACCCTTTTTCCTGACACCCACAAACTAGTCATGACTTGTCATAAATGTCAAATCTTTGATGGCAAGAGAAAGCTTTTACCTTTTCCTTTGCATCCGACCATTGTTGAAGCTCCATTTCAACAGTGGGGTTTAGACTTAATTGGAGAGATACACGCTTCTTCATATGCCTAACACAAATGGATCCTCACCGCTACTGATTACTTTACGAAATGGATAGAAGCCATCCCCTCTAGGAATGCCACCGATTAAGTCATTATTAAATTTCGTGAGACCAACATTCTATCTAGATTCGGTTGCCCCAGGAAAATCATCACAGATAATGTAGCTGCCTCAAGGTAATGGGTTGGATGAGTTCTCCAATAAAATCCTGGTCAGTATCATTAAGAAAATTCTGGAACAAAATCAAAAGGCATGGCGCGGAAAGCTAGTGCATGCACTGTGGGTTGATAGACTAACCACCAAAAAATCAATCAGTATGTCTCCCTATCAATTAGTGTATGGCATGAACACCATTTTCTCGACATCTTTAAGAGACCCAGTAATGAAGCTGTTACAAGAAGTACAATTAGAGGAAAATGACATGCAAAGGAGGTTGAACCAAAATATTAATTTACAACAGAAAAGAGAGGAGGTATAAAAAAAGACACAGTTAGTGCAGGAAAATATAAAGAAAATATTTGACAGAAGAACCAAAGAAAATGATTTCTAGATTGGAGATAAGGTGCTGAAATGGGACTCAAGGAGAGAAGAAAAAGGTAAACATGGTAAGTTTGAAAACTTGTGGAAAGGTCCATTCATTATCAATTAAACTATAGGAAACAATGCCTTCTTTTTACAAGAACCTGATGGAACTGAAACATTTGGAGGTCCTGTCAACGGCAGGACGCTAAAACACTACTTCTACAAGGATTCCTAGCTTTAATTTTACTCATTGTACATACCATAGTTTGAAGAAAAAGTCAAAAAGGGAGATAACACAAAAGCATAAGAAAAGTAGAAAAAGAGGGAAGATTCTTAAAAAGGTACAACCCCGTACCCAAAAAATAGTAGTACTGAAAGTGTGCAAGTCTAAATTCCACTACTAGTGCAAAATGATGTCTTGTTCAGCTATTCATCCTAATCATAGCTAAATATGTTTTAAATTTATTGTTGATAAGTTAGTGAAAAAAATTCTAGTCTAAATATTCAAACTTGACTTGTCGAAGAAAATAGATTAGGAGAAAATATACTGGTTCCACATGCTCAAAACAGAACCAAAGAGGAAAGTAGGGATGAATAGAAAACTATGTATCCTAGCCCTGATTTTTCTAAATCTTACTTTGTACAAAATAACATTTGTGTGCAGCTTGTTGTTATGCCACAAACTCATGATAAATTAGACTGTCTAATCCTGATTTAGTCATGTTTTCAATTTCATGTCTTAGCCTAGTGAATGAAGTCCTGTCAAACAGTTTAACCTTAACTGTTGAATAGTATAGGTAGAGAATCAAAGGAGTTCAACAGCTCAATCTGAACTCCCGAAAGAGATAAGTGTAGAAGTAGATAGTTTGTTTCCATTTTCAAAATAAAATATCAATGGGTTTGCTAGTTCCAGTGCACTCAAAGAAGAAAAAATGTTAGGCAAGTAGGTTGGGTAGGTAAAGGCAAATTTGAGCTAATCATATTTTCAGATTTTTAAAAATTACTACTTTATGGAAAACAACAACAAAAGAAAAGAGAGAATCCACCCAATGGATGAGGCAGTAGTCTTCATAAGCCAGAGATATGCAATTCTGGACACCTCCTGAAAAGGAGTTTCCCTCCCCAAGTGGAGCCACTGTTACTCATCAGTAATTTTCACCTATTTTAGATGACTAAATACTTTGTCTCAGATTTCTAGAAATCAAAATTCAAGAATCATTGTGTCTTCTAGAAATCTCCTCAAAAAGAAATTTTCTTCATATCCCTCCTCTTTTGTCTGCTATGGTTAATCTATCATCCTATAATACCCCATCCTGGACTAATGTCCCTTACTCTATCTATGATTGCTACTTCTGTCTATAGCCCTTTACTTCTGATGCCTAAGCCCTCTTATTTCACAATTTGTTTAGCGAAGTTAAACCAAGTCTTCTCTCCTACTCACAAATGCCTCAAGCACTGTTGGTGTCAAAAGTCTGTCTAGAAATCCCTTCAAAGTAAAATAAGGTTGTCTAGCTGTATAGCATGATGGTTCATAAGTAGAATGTCTAAACCCTATATTTTCATTCAAAACCTTGGTTCAAACTTTCAGTCAAAATCCCATTCTAAGACCTTGCAAATAAGTCCATTAGGTTTTCCTAGGTCATGCACCATCATGATTCTCATTCCATTGTTTGCACAGGAAGTCAAAGATGAATTCAAAAGAGAACTTAAGCAGCCTCCAAGGGTGCCCTCCTGGTCCAACAATAAAATCTGCAAAGAATAGACTATCATATCCAAGCATTTCTTCAGGGATGCCTTGAAGATTAGTCTAAAGCAAAGCAGAGGCGAAAAGGGACACCTAAGAAGGTTCAAAAGTTCATTTGTAGTTGATAAAAAGGTACAACAAGCTAAAAGCTACAGGGAAGGTCTTGATCTCATAATAAGAAGTAAAATACTGCTCATCCAAAAGTCTGTGAAGATCTTAGAAAGTCAGTAACATATGATCAACATGGTGCATTTTAGCAAAGATGATCATTGGAAAGGTTGTTTGCCTCAAGCATAAAATGGTAGAGGGACAACTGCCCTTTGCCACACTCCTACAAAAGGAAAAAAATTATTAGATGCGCCACAAGGTGAAGGAAAATACTAATACCACTATCAAGAAAGGAAAATCACGCTGAAGAAGAAAACAGTAGGTGTGATTTGGTTGAAAATGAAAATTATGACTTTTTCACAAATAGTGGAGAAATAGCTGGGCTACAAAACCTAAAAAAACTCCTCAAATAAATCAGTGGAAACTTTGTGGAGCAAAAATAATAAAATCAGAAAGATGATTTCTTTAAAAGACTTAGAGGGAAGCTTTGTTTTCTTTTCTAAAATATCCCTAAAAACTCAAAAATTGGGATAATAAACAAAATGATCATGGTAGGTGGCAAGGAGAACCTCATTCATCAAACAACAGAGGTTGTCAAAAATAATTCCTAACTATCTTCAAGGGTAAGATCAAAGGGCATAAATTCCAGTGGATAAAAGGACCAACTCTGAGGTCTTAAAAGGTCAAAAAGAAGGGATTTTAAGGCATTATGCACCATTTCACTAATAGCAACAGAGCATCAGCTCAAGCCCTCTTCTCTCACAAATAAACGGTCAAAGGTTTGTCTCAAAGGATATGTAGGTAAATATAGTGTTTAAAATCACCTTGCACATGAGAATAACAGTCTTGAAGCATCATAGATCTGATCATTTGCCCAAGCTGCAAAAGAAATATTGGTAAAAGGACTAGCTCCAAAAAAAGATAGAGGCAAATAAAAAGTGCAAAATGAGACTTTAGGAAGGAGGGTTTTTAGAGTTTAATTATTTTCAAAAAGGGGATATAAATGCTTCAACAACTCCTTTCCCTATCATTTCAACTTTTTGCAAAACAGAGTGCAATTTTCCAACTTCCGAAGGCATCCTCAGGAAAAATTTCCTCGGTGTTGTGCGCCTGTAAGTGGACACTGCACACCTGAAGATTTCTCCTGTGTTATTTTATTCTAGACGCTGCGCGCCTAAAGATAGGTTCTGTGATTTTTTAGCCTTGCCCAGCATGCAGGAGTGGCCACCCACCATCGCCTGATTCTGCGTGCAGCACTGCCCAATGGCGTTGCGCTCCGGCAACTGCGTCCATCGTCCAACGTCATGTGCATCTCTCGCCTAGCAACAACGCTGCATGTTCACAAACTTCTCCCATTTCCCGATGCTAAGCTCCTACAATGGGCGTGCAGCGCTGAATGCGTTTGCATTCAGACCTGACCGAGGTGCTGTGCTCCTGGCATAAAAGCACAACACTTCCCAAAAAAGTGAAGAGACACCCGAAATTATCCAAAAAGCTCAAAATTTTCACCTTTTTGCTATGGAGGATAGTTTAAAAGGTATTCTTCATAAATTATCACCTCCTCGTGATTTTGTAAGTGATAAAAGTTCCAAGTAGGTATAAGTTTCTGTCAAAGATGGCTTCAAGGAAAATTGAAAGGGAAGCTTAACCTACTTTTTCCAAGTCTCCTAACCTTGTTTAAAAGCCTCAATATCTCACTTAGAATTTCTCCTCATCAATTTCACAGGCCAAAATCCTTTCTGTTTAAATAGTTGGAGGAAGGGGTAAGGTAAACATCATGTCTGAAGAGGAGAGGGCTAACCTAAATGAAGGGACAAGTCCAAGAAAATATAAGAAGAAGGGAGGGAAGCCCAATAGGTTTGAACCCATAAGCACTACAGAACTAACAGCCTCCCCTTCTATTCTTTCATGTTTCCAAGAGTTAGGGTGTTTTGAGTTCTGTAACAAAGTACAAGAGGTCAAAAGCCATCCTCAGTTGACCGAGTTATTTTCCCTAAGGCTTCACCAGCATAAAGTACATTTAGCATGGGTGAGGTTTGAGTTCACCCCCAGTGCTATCTATGAAGCCACTAGAATACCTGGCATAGGAGAAAGGTAGTTTAAACATAAGCATCTTGACTTGACCCACTATCATCCATTCTTAAAACCAATTTTTCAAGATGAATGCAAAGCCATTTTCCCTTTTTCTCATCTATTGGAAAGATATGCCCTCCTCATGAAGATTATTATGAAATACTTTACCTGTGAGAGTAGGTTCTCCAGAGTCTATTCCTATCATATTAGACTCCTCATGCATTTCACTAGGACTATGCTACTCCACTTGCCCTACTATCTCTGAAAAATCATTGAAAAAATGTCCTCCATCATGAAAAATAAGCCTCCAGCCCAGCAAATGTCAAGCCTGTTTAATCATTCTCTGATCAAGGTAATTGTCTCATACCAATTAGAGAAACAAGGAATTCCTTGGGAGGTCTTTATCACCCATGATGATTTCACCACTTCACCCTCCATCCCTCTAAAAAGTTTGACATCATCTTCTCAAAATCCTCCTCATACCCCTCCATCGCCCTCCAGTAACCTTGGTTCATCTTCTTCACATGAATCACCTTCCCAAAAAAACCTGCTTCATACACCTTCCCCTAAGAAAGATGATCAGGAAGAAAGCAGAGATGATCATGATGAGAGCACTGATGATCATGAAGAAAGCAGTGATGGCCTTGAAGAAAGCAGTGGGGGCCTTGAAGAAAACAGTGATAATCAAGATGAACCAAAGAGTGATGATCAAGAAAATGAAGATGATAGGGGAGAAAATGATGAAGACGAGGGAAAGAGTAATGACCAAAATGATGAAGATGATAGGGGAGAAAATGATGAATATGAGAGAGAAAATGATAAAAACAGTGAGGGAAAAGATTATGGAGGCCTTGAAGAAAGTAGTGTTGATCATGAACAAAATAGTGAGAGAGAAAATTATGAGGAAGAGGGGGATGGCCTAGAATAAAGCAACGCTGGCCAAGAGAAAAATAGTCAAAGAAGTGATACATATGATGGTCAAAGAAGACAAAATAGTGTATCTCCTGATGAAGAAAATGACACTGAGAACACTACAGCAAACAGTGGTGAAGAAGAAAAATAAATCCATGACAATGGCCAAAATGACAAGGGTAGCCCAGAGACAGATTTTAAAATTGTTTTCAATGAACCAAGAGATGATTACAAAAGCCGAAAGAATGAAGGCAGTGATGTATGAAATGAGTTTGACAGTGAAAACAATAATGAAAATGATGAGGAGGATAGTCTTAAAGATGAAAATAGGTCAAACACATATGCCTCTAATGTTGCAGAAATAGAGCATAGTAGTGTTGAGGGTCTTGATAGTGAAAAAAACATGAAAGATGTTAAACATGTTGGTCCAAAGAGAAACCAACAACAAGGTAAAGAGGACATACATAGAGATAGCATTTTTCAAGGAGGAGACAGTCCTAAGATTGTTAATAATCAAAGTTTGCAAGCAAAGTTTATGGCGCCTTGCACTTACTAGAGAGGAAGGAGGCATGTGTTTGCTGCCTCCAAAAGGCAAAGGGCCATGCACTCCTCCTCAAAAATAGTGAAGGAAAAAGTACAAGAACAGTGAAGGAAAAATTCACCAAACCAATGAAGGACAAGGGTAAAAAGCAAATGAAGGACAAAGGGAAAAATCCAATAAAGGACAAAGGCAAGAAAACAATGGAAGAAGAGGAAAGCAATGATCAGGAAGAGAGGGAATTTGAACTCATTCACATAGATAGTGATGAGGAAAATGAAACAAGGATAGTTAATTATCTCTTACAGGACCGGAATGCACAAATCAGAGACTTGGAGGTTGAGCTAGAAAGATCAAAAGATCTTATTCATTTCCTACAGGTGCAAAATAATCAGATGAGTGGCCAACTAGCCATTCATGAAGCCCAAGCACTCAAATACAAGAGAGAAGCTCAAAGGTCACAAGTGTAGTTGGAAGAATACATGGGTGCCTATGAAGAAGATGACGAGGAATAAGGGCAAGCTAGAAAGAGACTTAGGACTATGGGTCTTAGGAGAGCTTTGGCAAAACAGAAAGAGGAAGAAGCAGCCCAAGCCCAAAAATTTCCACTCACCGAGCTCCTTGCCTTGGAAATTGAACATAACAAAGAAGCATGGCTTGAAAGGGAAAATATACATTTAGAGGCTAAATTTGAGAAGGCCAACAAAGGCATGAGCTTGCAAAGAAAGATGTCTGAGCACTACAAAGAGAGAAATCAATTTGCAAGGAAAAAGCTCAAAAATGCCCAAAGGAAGGGCTCGACACCAAATGAAGGAAAAGAACAAGCTAGGCTTGTAATTTTGGGTCAAGCTTCATGGCAGGTGTCTAAGGACCCTTGAGGGACCCACTCACCAAATTTGAGCAAAATTGAACAAGTTTTTGTTTTTTGTGAAATTTTAAGCCTAGGAGCGCAACACCCTGGGTGTTGCGCTTTTTCCTAGAGCACTTTCAGAGGGAGAAGCTTACATTTTTTGGATTCTCCATCATGAGAGGAGTATTCTCACCAATTTTCAGCTCAATTGGAGTTTTTTTTATCCCCTAAAAGGGTCAAAAACACCTAATTTTTCACCTTTCTGCCCTCTTTTTTGTGCAGGTGTTGCGCTCCTAGCAGCTTTTAATTTTTCCACTTTTTGGGCAACTTGCAGAGGTCAGTTTGAGGAAAAAAAGGTAGATTTTGAAATTATACATCCACATATTTCCAACGGGCCATCACGAAGCTTTTTTCGATATCAGGAAGGCCTTCAAAACTCCGTTGCAAAAAGACCTTTTTTGGTGTTGCGCTCCTGGAAAATTTTCAAAATTTGTAACAGAGTGCTGCGCTCCTATGTGGTGACTGAGAAAATGTACGTTAGGAAATTTTCCCATTGTATGTAAGAACCTAAAAGTCAATTTTTTTTTCTATTTTGGTCCCGAAAAGATATTTTGGAAGATATTTTGTGCCTTAGACTTTGCAAGGTCTCAAGGACAAGTTAGGATATTTGTTTTTGGCCAATAGGTTTCTAGATGCTCTAGTGAGCTCTCTCCTATCCTTATTTGTTATATAATGCATGAGTATGTATTGTAAACGGTTGGGACTTGATGTGTTATAGAGAAATACATGGTTTATGAGCTTGGAGAAGATATTTGGTTTCATGAAGTGAATGAATGACTTGTGTGGCTTGATGTTGGAGAAGCTTGCTTGTAGGATTCCATAGCTTGGTGAATGGTGATGTTTTTCTAACTTGTTAGTGTTTTCTTATCCTCATTTTTTTTCAGTCTGCTTGTTTGCTATAGATCAGAAAATTATAGGTTGAGATATGCTCATGGAAGCACCTCAAACCTCCTGCATGCTATAGCTTTGATGTTTTCTTCTTTTAGTTCATCTTAAGGAATTCTTGACTACTCCTTAGGCCTACTAAACTTATTCTTTGTTTCATGAATGATTAGTATGTTAGCTTATAAATATGATTCATGGTATGCCCTGCTTATTTAAAGTTTTTCAAAAACTTATTGTGAAGCTTTCCTATGGAATACTAATTGATTAAGATAATGCAAAGAGGCCTTGTTTCGATCTTTCCCTTTACCCTTGCTCATCAACTTGTTTCACTGTTCCCGATAGTTTGATATATGTTTTTTAGGATTTCCCTCTCCATATATTGATTTTTGTGTTTATCTTATATGTTTTCTCAAAAAAGTGAAGGTGGATTTCTAAATTTAGGAGTTCTAATGCTTCTATGTACCACTGGATTGTTCATCTTGTATGTTTATCAGTTTGAGTATTGTTCATAGAGATTAATGGTTTTCCCTACCTCATGAGTCATTTCTTTCAGATTATATACGTTTAAGATCTCTTATTTTCTTCCCAAACTTAATGTTCATTACACCTCATCATCACTTTAAGAATCCACTCACCTTGCTCAATCGGCCTTGCAATACACTCTGCTTCAGCATTTAGACACCCTAGACTTCATTTGACCCCGTAGCCCTATTGATTTGATATTCTCTCATTCCACCTATCCTACTTGATCATCTTACCCTAACCCAAAACAAACCAACAAACTTACACTTAACAACTAGCCTAAAATCAATCATCTAAAGAGAACAAGCTCACATCTTTCGCATAATAGAGAGAGCCCTATCTGAATCCAGGAAGGCTAGGTCTTAGGAATCCAAAGGGTTCCCTTGGAGTAGCTCTCCACTATTGATCTGCGTGATCAATTGTGGGGTAATACACTTCCAAGACGTTGAGGCCTGACAAGAATTCCCTTTGACAAGATGTCAAAATACGGCGCGTGGCTCAACGCCTATCTCATGGCGCTTCCATTGTGTTCGCCTTTGTAATTTCCAAGCTTGCCCTCACTAGGCTGAGTTATCGAAGTGGGTACTTCCCTCTAGACTCCTCATTCGTCTACAGTTTGATGCCATGTTCCGACATCCACCACCGGACAATATCACTTTCTAGTCCCTTTACACTCCTCTAAGAAGGATTTTGCAGGTTTTTTTGTAATTTTGTGGACCTCTTAGTGCATTTATCATTGGTTTTCGCTGTCAGCCTTACTGCCACCATCATCCCAATCACTTAGACATGGGCACTAAAATAATTCCATCGGGGTGAACCCTCTAGGGTAAGCCTATAAAGGCAGGCTTTCAGGTGGGATCCTCCTACCCAATCCGCTGTTGCGATGTCTACTTGGTGCTCTCACTTAGAGGCTCCTATAGTATTTTCACTGATTTTGGTTTGTATTCCAAATTTGGGTCTACGGAAAAGGCTCACCAATCACCTTTAGCTCAACTATGGAGACCTTTGAGTCACCAGACTTCGACTGGCTCTATCTTTTGATCCAGGAGGCCACTTTCAGACTTCCATGTACCATTGGAAAGATCTGTTTAAGGACTATCAAACTATGCTATTTGTAGGAGCATCTTAACAAATATCATAATCTAGAAATTCCTCCAAATACTGAGTATCCCAACCATCATAGTAGTCATCTTATGGCTTATCTAATAAGCCTACCACTACAATGATTCTCTACAAGATATTTCAAAAAGCATGGGACACCCCTTGAGCTTAACAAATTAAGCACTTCAATTCCACCATCTGTTGCCACTAGCCTCATTGTTCATCTGGTTGACATAAATTCCAACGCACATGCTACTACTAGCCATCTAGGCAATGCCAATTATCCAACAATAGGATCTTTATATCCGTTACAAGACCTGAATAGGTTAAACCATATTTAGAAATAATGTGACTCTTACTCCCTATAATTTACCAAAATAAATGGAAAAATATATTAAATTAACAACATAATTACAATGTAAGCTCTCAATGAGCTTTTCATTAAAAATATGGTAAAAGGAATGATAATGTGGTAAAAAGGGGAGATTAGTATGGGTCAGAAAGGGATAAATAGCAATAAAAATGGCACCAAATCAGAGGCCTGATATGATGAAAAATCCTCAAAACTCCTATTATAATCCTCTTATAGTATGTTTCTAATCTAATGGAAGATCTAATTTTTGAAACATTCTTTGGTTATATCCATCCCTTAATGGGATTTAATCTTCTTCAGATCTACTACTATTCATTCCTTTTAAATTATGCGCCCCAAATAATGAATTTTCACATAGTAGAAAGAAAACTTTATTAGCTTGGCATACAATAGATGGCCCCTTTGTACTTGTAGTACCAACCTAAAATTATGCATCTCCTTTGACTTGGAATAAATTAGTATGTCATTCAATAATATGATAAAAAACTTGTCCAAATAATTTTTGAATACATCATTCATTAGGAACCAAAAAATAGTGATTAGTTTCATTTACTTTTCCAGAAGGAACCACTACCAACTCATAATGTATATAAATTATTCTAAAGGTAATATTACTTATGTCTTCTTGATCCCCATCTACAAATATCTTGATCTCATGTATATCCTTGAAAATATCCTTACTCCTCTTATTTGATCAAGAAGGTCATCATTTTTTGTTAGAGGATATTTATTCTTCACTATGGCTTTGTTAACTTGTCTAAAGTCAACATGTCACCTCACTATTCCATCCTTATGTTTTTTTAAAATTAACAATGTTCCCCAAGGTGAAACACCTGGTCATATGTACCCTTTCTTCAAAAACTCTTTCAAATTAAATTGTAATTATTTTAATTTTAGTGTAAATATTATGTAAGGAATATTTGACATTGGAGCAGTTCTTGGCATATAATAAAAAGAGAAATCCAAAAATCTCTTTGGTGGAAAACCTGGTAATTATCCAAATACATCTTCAAACTCTTGAAACATTGGATAATATTTAATAGTTGGCTCTTTTGTCTACTCTGTCTCTTCCACAAGGGTTGCATATAGTTGAAATCGTTTAGTAAAACATATTTTTCAATTGTAATGATGAAATCTCCCTTATAGGAAGAAGTCATGGAATTCCTTGTACAAAGCTTTACTTTCCTTCTTCATCAAGGCATGTAAATCCTTGTTATCACATTCTAGGGAAACATGATGATTTTCCATCTAATCCATTCCAATTAGGAAATCATTATATCCTAATGGAATGATCTTTAATTCTAAAAATGTATCCATTCCATTTAGATTTATGACCTGACAGCCCTTGCCAATTTCATTAATCCTCTTCTTGGTTCCAATGGATGAGGGAAAATTTTAAGGATGGACATGTATCTTAAAGTTTAGAAACCTTGGTGAATCTTAGTAGTCCCCAATATGTAAATTGTAAATTTTTTGATTTTATTTTTGTAAAAATATTTAGTTTTCTATCATTTTATATTAGCATACATAAAAATTTGGCGATTTCTAGGGTAAAATAAATTTATACAATAAAATTTGGGCGAATCAATTTAAAAAAAAAGAAGGAAAATGACGAATCTTTTTTTGGAAAAAAACATGGAAAATTAGCCCACCTGTGAATATTAGCCCCTACAATTTTCCCTGCGATGGATAGATGAACAAACTATGACCTTTAAATCTTGATTTTGATTATATGAAATATATTCACTAATCAAGATTAATGTAATAATGACTTTCCAATGAATCAATTAAAATAGTAGAAATGTGATTTTAAATCTTAATTTCCACTTCAACCTTATGGGACCAATGATATTCCTATTGATCCTTGAGGGCTATTCAAATTCTTGAAATATTTCTTCCCATTTCTTTGACTATTGCAACCTCGTAGATGTTATGTAGGGTTGTAATTTTATCATATATGAGAGGGAAATCTCTAGAGAAATTATCCCCTCGACATTCCTAGCAATTGAGTGATTATATACCTCTTTTTCCCAATGGGTATTCTATTTTGATTTCATCAAGATTTTTCTACTTTTTTTGATATTATTTAGGGATATTCCTCTTGAAAGGTGGTTTAAATCCCTTCTTATTTGATATGGTTCTCCCTTCTTGCTATCCCTCCAAGGTTTTAGAAAAATATAATTTCCTTTGTTGCACTATTACAAATACTTGACATTGCTAGTAGTTTCGAATAAAGTCTTAGGCTAATAAAATGAATATTATATCATAAAGAGATGGCAGTCCACTAAAGAACCTCTAAATTTTTACATTCTCCTCCTTGATGAAGTCCACATACCTTTACATCTGCAAGAATTTTATTTCATATTATTCCATGGCCATGCTTCTCAATTTGAGTTCAAATAATTCCAACATATTTTTATCATAGTGCTCTAAAAGATATTGTCTCTAAAACTAATTCTTGAATTATTTCCAAGAAATTCTTTTTTTCGTCAAGATTCATGACATGCTTCAGCTATTCCCACCATATAGAGTATTTTCCTTATAAATGATATACAACTATTAGGGATTCCAAGTTAGATTAGTGGCCATGCAATTGAAAATAGCTTTTGATCCCAAACAACCAAGTCTCAACTTCATCTCCCATTTTATTTTCACTATAAAAAGTGGGTGTCTTAAGCTTCTTATTTTCACCTTGCATACTATCCAACCCATCCCTTGTCCTCTGATGTCTAACAGAAGACACCTATGGGTTACTCCTAGAATAATCATATGCATAAAACATCCTGGATGAAAAATTGGAAAGTAATGATATCTTTGAACTCTACTAGCACTTCATATGTCATGCCTAAATCATTTATAGTAATTCCACCTTGCATGAGGCCTTCCTTCTTCCTCATGTTTTGAACTTGACCCATTCTTTATTTTTCTTTGCAATATATTTAGGATTTACAACAATTGATTATTTATGTAATTATTATCCTCCCATAATATTATTATTCTTTCATTATCAGCCTTATATTTATACACTTTTTCTCTCAAAATCCTCATAGTCTCTACTAATTCAGCTGGTTCCACTCTACTTCTATTTCCATTGGATACAATATTTTCATCACACAAACTAATGTTTAGGCCCTTACCATACACCTCATGATTGTAAACTCCTTTCTCCTCCTCCATATCTCTAATTTTTAATCTTGAGTTGATTTTGTTTTTTTGATACCCCTAATTCTACAAAAATGTGCATACAATTACCTTGTTTTAAACAAAAACAAATAATTATAAGTTTTTAATTCATATACATGATATTTCTACTTTTTAAATACATTCATAGCCTTATATTGATTTATGGTGAATTTATGCTAACCAATCCTGGGTTAAATATTGGACTACTCTTCATTAACTCTCTATTGACTACCCATATGTCTTATTATAGAGTTGAAGTTATGGTTGTTTAAAATGTCAATCTTTACATTTTTTTTCTACTAATTCTTCAAAAATTTCGATACCTATATTCTAATTCTAAATCCATGGATGGATTCTACAGTCCAAGATATTTCTTTTGACTACTCCCATGGTCTAGTATGAGTGTTGAGCAAGATTTTAGGCCTATTGGAAGTGGATTGGTACATTATTTATCCATCTACTTCTTTTAGGTTTAAAGTTTACCATCTTATCTCCATTTTGTGCTCAAAACATCAAGTTAGACATATTTTTCTACGATAATTCATTTAAGCTACAAATACCATGTGTAAAATTAATACATATAGTTCTCACTTGGCTTCAACATAAAAAAAATCTATTTAGGGCTTAAAATATTCCCTTGAAGTTTATGAATACAAAATCATAGGACAAATTATATCAAATTATATGAATAAAAAATCATAGGACAAATTATATCAAATTACATGAATACTGTAAACTTGAATGCATTTTGAGAAAGAGAAATTTTACCTCCCAAAGAATATTTGGGAATCAAAGGAATATTCTCCATCTTGAACTGTGTGCCATCATTCTGCCTCTTGGAACGGTGTCATGGTTCCACTGTACGAAACTGCGTTCTCTATTCCGCTCACAGGCTCCTCTGTCCTGATCCGCTATGCCTCTGTTCGCTTTAGTCGAATGGAAAATAAGAGAGTTTAAATATCACGAGGATGGTAGAGTTTTCATCGAAGGTCGTTGGCTTGATGGTTAAGGGTGGCCTTAGCAAGGCGGAGGTCGGGGGTTCCAACTGCACCGACCCCACCTATCTTGGCATGATGGATTTTAATTTCGTGTTTTGTTATAACCTAGCATCATTTATATGCGTTGGTATATATTTAAATTGCATGGTTTTTAATTAAATATCGTTTGCTGGTTGGTTCGTTATATTGATGGTTTGGAAAATTTTTGGGACAGTTGCATGGGCGGGGTCGGCAGATAGGTTGGTGGTGGGTTCAAATCCCACTGGTTCCATCAGGCTTTGGCCTTATATACAGCATGGACGGTATTTATACCATGGTCTTGTTGTATGGTGTGGATACTTATTTACAATGGGAGGGGTCCACTCCACGTGGCCTCGACCCAACCAACCCTCATATGCGACGGTGGTTGTAACATCCGTCTGGGGTGGTGGGGTTGACAACCCGCCCCTAAGAAACTTTTGATTTTTAATATGATATGTAATATGATCGACGCAGGTGGAGGGGCTCAAGGCCCGCCACTCCCTTTTTTTTTACTATTTTCGTTTTTTAAACCCAAATAGGCATTTTTAGTTTTAATGAGAATAAGGGTCATTGGGGAAATTAACGAGACCACAATTTCACCTGTTTTCAAGAGTTGGATTCCATGTCGGTTGACGATGAATTTGTCAGACAATTAAACAATTTTGACCAAAACTTTGACTCACACTAACTTCTCCATAAAATCTTGGATTGGAGATCAGTTCGCACCGTTGGAATCAGGGTGACGAGTAATTCAGTCTAAACCTAGTTTGAGAGTCATCTGACCACTTTCAATTTTGACCTATCATCAACCCTTTTGGTCTCCTCTGGGTGTTTGGAGCCACCTTGATCAATCCTCCCCACTGAGGAGCTTTTGGTCCTCCAAAAGCCTGAATCATAATCTGCAACTAATTTGTACCTTGTCTGCACCACAAGTGTCCTAAAAGGTCACCCTTCATTCTCCTTCACCTTTGTCTTCAAAGTCATAAGCGATGAGCTAACACGTGCATCCTATGCAAACCTCTAGCACAATAGTTTGCAAATTACATGCTAAAATAAGCATCCAATCTATGACCCAAGCATCCCCCACACTTTCCAGGAGTTTATAACACATACTCAGTGGTCAAGTTTACATAAAATGGAATCAATACCCGAGCTATCATTACAAGGAAAAAATATCATTGTTTCATCATAAGCGATGGAAAACACATCATCACTTTTACACTTTAAAATGGAAACATATGATTTACAAAGTAAGGCTAGACACACTAATAAACTGTGCCATTTTCACATATCAAGAATCAGGGTGACGAGTAATTCAGTCTAAACCTAGTTTGAGAGTCATCTGACCACTTTCAATTTTGACCTATCATCAACCCTTTTGGTCTCCTCTGGGTGTTTGGAGCCACCTTGATCAATCCTCCCCACTGAGGAGCTTTTGGTCCTCCAAAAGCCTGAATCATAATCTGCAACTAATTTGTACCTTGTCTGCACCACAAGTGTCCTAAAAGGTCACCCTTCATTCTCCTTCACCTTTGTCTTCAAAGTCATAAGCGATGAGCTAACACGTGCATCCTATGCAAACCTCTAGCACAATAGTTTGCAAATTACATGCTAAAATAAGCATCCAATCTATGACCCAAGCATCCCCCACACTTTCCAGGAGTTTATAACACATACTCAGTGGTCAAGTTTACATAAAATGGAATCAATACCCGAGCTATCATTACAAGGAAAAAATATCATTGTTTCATCATAAGCGATGGAAAACACATCATCACTTTTACACTTTAAAATGGAAACATATGATTTACAAAGTAAGGCTAGACACACTAATAAACTAAAAAAGCCATTTCTCACATATCAAAGTGAATGGGTCATCTCTCTATGGCACTTTTGCTTGTCAAACAGTTGTTCAATTGGTTCCTGCACTGATGCTTTTTCCTTAAGGCACTACTCTGGATGGAGCCTCCAACATGTGGCTCTCTGATGGCCACTTCTGTCACAATGACTGCAATGAGTCTTCATCCTCTAGACCTGCTTTAACTTCCTCTTTTCCTGCAATGGAGAAGGCCTTTCATGCCTCATCCTACTTTGTGCTACCATTCTCTTCCAACACTCAGCAATGTCATGGTTATGTAAACCAAAAAAATGACAAGTTTTCCTACACCATTACTTTTGTCCATGATTATGAACATGATTATAATCAAAATGAACTTGAGAATATTGAGACTTGTTATACCTTTCTTGGTGGTCTCTGGTGTGATCATGGTGACGAGAGCTTGCCTCAGCTCTTTCATGGCAACATGCACTTCCATGGGATGATGGTGAAGTGTTTCCATTAATCTCTTTTCCCAATAGTCTCACCCATGCATTGGGAGCTTCTGAAACCTTCAAGCACTTCCCTTCATTGTATCGTAAACTTGCTAATCGAGGTCTCTGCATGACCTCCAAGGGCTGAATCATGCCTTGGCCATTAATGCCAAGTCCTCCCCCTTTATATCTCATCTTGTTGAGGATTCGCATGCTAGTTTCGGTAATGGGTATCTCCATATTTCCCATAGAACTGATAGCATGTGAACATGAAACTGAAGAAAAATCATCATTGTTTACCTCAGATGTCGATGTAGAACTGGCTAATGATGGCTACTTCAAGTCTCTGTTGAGCTTCAATTCCTCCAAAGCCACTTCCATGACTCGCAACTAAAGCTGCAATCTTTACTTCTTTGCTTTCTCTTCTTGGATAAGCCTCCTTAGTTCAGCATCCTTTGTTTGAAGGCTCTGGTCGTTGCACTTCAGTTCTTCCAAGTCTACCTCTGTGGCTTGCAACTGAAGCTGCACTTGCTGCTTGTCCTCCTTCTCCTCTTGTAGACGTGTTTCCAACTCAACGTTATTTGTTGCTTGTTTCTTATAAGTTTCATACAATATGTCCATCCTTTCGGACGTCCTTAGCATAGTCTCGTACATTTCTTTGACATCCTCCATTGCTGCATGTTCAGTGGTTGCTCACGCTCACAATTCACATCAACAAGAAGATCGCTCTGATACCACTTGATCCGAGCCCGTCAGTGACCAGATTTACCAATAATATTTTACTTCTGTGATGTATTAGAATTGAATTTTATCAAAGCATTAATGAACACACATTTATATATAATTAAGAGGAAAACATTTCAACAATCACACAACAAAACGAAAGATGTTTAATAACGAAGTTCATCTAATGTGGACTATGTCTTCGGGCCTCGGTGTCTCGATGGTGTTGGCTGCTTCATTTTGTGTTGGAAAATTTTATGATGTACATGGACGTTGTTGCTTTTCATACAAGGAAATGTCACTCATAAACAACCCTCCTATCAGCATGACAACCTCATACATGGTGACAAAGAGTATCCCGCCATCAAGGCAACAAAGGGATCTCAGAACATAAATGACCATCCATGATGAATACATATCACATGACACATATGTCAGGATTTTGCATCATCCATTAAGCAGGAATCAACATGACATAAAACATCTCACAATAATAATCAATGAAGTACATGGCAACAACACTTCATAGACCTCAAATCTGATTCTGGCGGAAGAATAGGTTGCTCAGCTTCTGGATTCGATTGCACCATCAAAGTCGTGGAGTCGAATGGCATGAAATCGACCGTCCACACTCTGAAATCTGACATCGTTATCCCAATTTGGAAAATGGATGAAAAATATATGGCTCATATGGAAAATATGACTTCACCACTAGATTTGTGTCGCCGAGAGGTGTAAGATCCACTAGCAATTTTCCGAATTCTAACACTGTCGAAATTTTTGTTGTAGGAAATATTTTAGATTCCCCTTAGATTCCTTGAATATGCTGCTCCACGGCTGACTAGAAAATCTGCAACTCAAAACAAGAATCTGATCTCACCATTGAGATACTTGCGAAATTTTGAGAATAATGAGTATAAAGTTGACCTCATTCTGACTCTGGCGAATTTCAGCCTCTAAGGAATTAGGAAGATTTCCTCAAGATTCTCGAAGATTCTCTTCCACTGGGAATCTGCAAATCTGCTGCTCAAAATGTGAATCTGATCTTGACATTGAATTCCCTCCGAAAATCTGAGAAAAATGACTCTAAACTTGAATGCATTTTGACAAAGAGAAATTTTACCTCCCAAAGAATCTTTGGGCATCAAAGGAATATTCTCTATCTCGAACTGCATGTCATCATTTTGCCTCCTAGAATTGCGTCATGGTTCCACTACACGGAACCCCGTTCTATGTTCTGCTCTCGGGCTCCTCTGTCTCGTTCTGTTATACCTTTGTTCGCTTCGGTCGAATGGCAAATAAGAGATTTTAAATATCATGAGGATGGTAGAATTTTTAATAAAGGTCATTGGCCTGATGGTTAAGGGTGGCCTTAACAAGGCCGAGGTTGGGGTTTCTAACCCGAACGACCCCACCTATCTTGGCATGATGGATTTTAATGGCACGTTGTGTTATAACCTAGCCACATTTATATGCGTTGGTATATATTTAAATGGTGTGGTTTGTAATTAAATATCGCTTGTTGGTTGGTTCGTTGTATTTATGGTTGGGCACATTTTTGGGACTATCGCGTGGATGGGGTTGACAGGCAGGCCGACGGTGGGTTCAACTGCCACTCATTTTGTTAGGCTTTGGCCTTGTATACAACGTGGACGACGTTTACATTGTGGTCTTGTTGTATGGTGTGCATACAGATTTATGGTGGGCGGGGTCTGCTCCACGCGGCCCCATCCCAACCAACCCTCATATGCGACAGTGGTTGTAACATCCGCCGAGGGTGGTGGGGTTGACATCCTGCCCCCAACAAAGTTTTGATTTTTAATATGATATGTAATATGACCGATGGGGGTGGCGGGTGTCATGGCTCGCCACTCCCTTTTTTTTAACTATTTTCGTTTTTTAAACCAAAATAGGCATTTTTAGTTTTAACGAAAATAAGGGTCATTGAGGAAATTAACGAGGCCACAATTTTTCTCATTTTTGGGAGCTGGGTTCCCTGCCGGTTGATGGTGAATTTGTGGGATAGTTAAACCTGGCCCGTGCCCAACTCTGACCAAAACTTTGACTCGCTCTAACTTCTCCATACAATCTCATATTGGAGATCTGTTCACACCATTGGAATCAGGGCGACGAGTACTTCAGTCTAAACCTAGTTTGAGAGTCATCTGACCACTTTGAATTTTGACCTATCATCAGCTCTCTTGGTCTCCTCAATGTGTCTGGAGCCACCTGGATCACATATGTCATATCACCAAGTACAAATAAATCCCAAAATTCCAAAAATTCAAAACGTTAAAATTTTCAACTATTATGATGCCCCCAACTCAACTTTTGCACCAACAATTAACATGTTCCTTGGCCCATGTAGCCTGAGAAGTTAAAAACTAAGTTTTTATATCAATATAAGATGTTCTTGAGGAAATTAATTGGAATGTACCCTTGTTTAGGGCATAATTAAAAAACAATTTTTGGGGAATTTCAACTTGTATGCCATTGATTTAAATAAAGAAAATCAAGAAACAATGCACGATATTCAAGAACTCATGCAAATAACACAAAACATTAAATATATGTCATGTAAATTATTATAAACATACATCTTCGTAAAGGAATTATAACCATTAAAATATACAATGAAATAAATGCATAGTAACGCAAAAGGCATTTATCTTTATGGAATATTCACCAACTAATTGCATACATCCAAAGTTTCACCCAATAGTAGGGTTTGCTACTCATTCACCCTCTATAACAAAGTGTCTTTGAGCTTAGGCTATGATACCACATGGATGGGTGAATAGGAAAACTCTCATCTCTAATAGGGTGTCAACTCCCAAACTTTCTCTAATTATACATATACACAACAATCACAACAACATAATTACTGAACAAATCCTATGTAAATATACTCCTAGTTCTCTTTCTTCTTCACCATGCACAACTCCAGAAAAATAATCTCATCTTTAATGCAATCCCTCAACTTATTCTATTTCCCTGAGAAACTCTAATGCTATTGGTTAAAAAATATAACTACTAAAAATTCTTAACTATGAACTAATTTACCAACAATGTCAATGCATATTAGCAATTTGACACCTTCTCATACCGAAATTTACAAATATTATCACACAACCAACCCTAATCACCATAAAATGAATGAACCCCAACCAGCCAATAAAGTGCTCATAATGCCACATGGCTTCCCTAATAAGCTTACATATCCACCATGCTCAACTTGTTCAAATGAATACGACCGACGGAAGAGTTTTTGCGTTTCCGTCATACGCAACAAGAAAATCCTGGAACCCCTATATATCGGGGCGTTACATGTCCTATCAACGTCAACGATTTCGAAGGGCCTTCCAACGTCTAATTTCAGAGTCTGATTCTGGCGGATCGTATTCAAATCGAGAGCACGGTCCGTTGTGAATTGCAGAGGGTTGTGAGGAGCACGAGTTTTGAAAGCAATGGCGACTAAGCGTATAATGAAGGGGCTTCACGAATTACAGAAGAATATGCCGTCATTCTGTAGCAGCGTTGGACCCGTGGGAGATGATATCTATCATTGGCAGGCAGATATTATGGGGCCTCCTGACAGCGTATTTAGCGGCGGAGTTTTCAGCATAGACATCCAAATTCCTCGAGATTACCCGTTCAAACCTCCCAAGGTTACTTTCCACACAAAGATTTATCATCCAAACATCAACTCTAACGGCAACGTCTGTCTTGAAATTTTGAGGGACAAATGGTGTCTTGCATTAACAATTTCCAAGTTATTGATGGCGTTATTCTCTCTTTTAAGTGTCCCAAACACTGAAGATCCACTTGACCCTGAAATTGTGGAAATTTACAATAATGATAAACGTCGTTACGAGGACACAGCGAAGACGTGGACTCAAAAATATGCGAAGAACTGAATGCCAGTTTTCCATTTTATGTTTTTTTTAAGTTGGGACTTCAGAAAGCCATAGTCTAATTGGACTGCCTTTTTACTCTGAAAATTATTGAAATTCAGGTAAGATTTTAAGAATATCTAGCAAGGATTTTTGTAAATCTAGTTTATAGTTAACAAGTTTCAATAATTTGGGTGCTTTTGAAGTTTTCGATGGTGCTGAATCTATTTCCACCATCAAAAACATGATTCAAACGGACAATTCCTCTGGCTAGTTAGACAACTTCAATGGGAAACTTCATTAGATTTGACCATTTGTATTATTACAAAGTCTATTATGGTTTAAGAATTTTTATGATAAATGGAGGGTTTGGGCATTGTTAAGCAAATATTTTGGGGTTAATTTATGTGATTAAAAATCTTATTACATGTTTTTTTTTTAAATGTATATATGTGTAATATATATTAGCATTGAAATATTAAATGGTTAGTAAATGCTGATATTGTTCAATCTATTAAAAGTAAAGTAGAATGATTATTGTGATTTCTCATATATGATGAAATCTAGTTTATTGATTATGTAGTGTTGATAGACCAACACCTACAATCTAGAGAGTTATACATACTCTCCTAAAGGACTGGTGAAGAAATATCATTATAAGGAAAAACAATGGTACACAAAGTAAGAAATGTTTCTTCCATCATCATAGGAATTATTGAGAAAATAAAATAAAATGAGGGATCATAAAATAGTCCTCCCACTATAATCTAGACAAAACAATAGATTTTCCAAAACAATAGATTTTCCTAATTACTAGTTTTAGAATTCTTATTCATTTGATATCTCATTATTTAGGAATTCAATGAGTGACCAAATGAGAGTCACTTTCTATCCAGGGCACCAAATGAAATTTTATTGAGCATGTTGTGACATTTTGTTGTAAATATTTTTATAGTAGAGCAAATTTTTGATATAATTATACACATATTCCAAGACATATGATTAAGTAATTGAAGTATTATTTTATTTGATGTTTAAGAATTATGATGATAATGATGATTTACTTTTATAAATCTATAAACACAATAGGTATCACTTCATTTGATTAGCATCCTATTGACGATTGGTTTTATATATTCCTTTCTTTAAATGATAGAAAAATTTATTTTACATTACAATGAAAATAATATAGATGTAGAAAGATAAAAGTCCAATTACTTTTTTGTTGAATTTTGTTAACTAGAAAATCTCTAGTTCAATTAATTAATTAGAAAACTCACTAATTTTAACCATTCGAATTTCATTTAAAAGGAGGAATGAAGGCACAATTTTAATCATTTCATGATTTGATGAGACGAAGCAATAGGAAGCATGTGTTTGTGTGTGGAGATTGTGAGAGGAAGATTGTGCAAGAGAAGTTTGGGTATAGGTTGGTAGAGGGTTGCGTGATCAACATTCTTGCAAGGGTTTCATGCTTAGGATAAGAAGGGTGAATGTTGTATTCTCCAAGTCCTATTTTCAAGAGATCAATTACTTAGTTTTTATCAATAAACAAGCAGATGGTTTTTCCAAGTTGTGTTCCCTAGTAAAAAAAATTGTGCCTTGAATTGCGTGACTATGTTTTATTTATGTTCCTAATTCCACTACAAATTGAGTAGAGAAATTGTGTGTTTGTAATAAAAGAAAGTGTTTTTCATATTGTTCTTATCAATAGATCAAAATTTCATGTATTTTCTGCAATAACTTCACTTTATTACCCAAAACATAGCAAGTACATACCATTTGCAAAGTCATAATATTTTAAAAATTAATTCATTAATCTTCCAATTATGATGGTTCTAAAAAAATGAACTTTCAAATGAAATTTCATCATTATGTCATTTTCTTACTTTTTCTATCATTCACATATTCATAAAATATAAAACATATATCAACCACCCACAAGTTTAGTTAAGGGAACATCCTTCTAATGCCATTTTTACAGCTAGGATATTATTTTCCAATTGGTTCATGTGGAAGTAGCTCTCACTCTTGGACACTCGGACACTTTGAGTTTTCTTGGAGCATTGGATCAAAGAAAGAAAAGGAAGGACCAAGAAGGCAAAGGAAAGAAAAGTTCAAGAAAGGAACATCAGGATCAAGCAACTACATCGGGATTACTTGCAAGTATCGATTTCTATGTGTGATTTCCTTGCTAGATTTTGCCTGCATGGTACATGTATGTGTGTATTTGGTTCTCTTATTGTCATTGACATGGGTTTTGCTAGTTGTGACAATGTTCTTCATCCTTGCCTTTCCATATACGAATAACAATGGTGTGATGGGTTCTCTTATATTTTGAAAAGATCAATTACATGATGGTTTCAAAACTCAGTGAGGTGGTCTTCGAAAGAAAGAAACACATGGCCTAGGAATCCTTGGACAAGAGAAGGTGGGATTGTGGTAAATATGGATATTGTGTGCTTCAGTAGGTCTAAGAATCCTCGAATGGTGAATGGTGAGATATATAGTAAATCATAGAGGTGTGTGCCCTTCATTAGGCCTAGGAATGCTTGACCATTGCATGGTGGGATATATGATAAATACTGAAGGGTGGAGTCTCCATTAGGCTTATGAATCCTCAACCAATGAATGGAAGGATATACGGTAAAACCTAGAGACTGGGAGGCAGGAAAATCCCTCATGGTGTAGGTGGAGAAATACAGTGGCATTCATGCTTGTTTATGGACTAGTGATCTAGTGGGGATTGTGGTAAATCCTGAAGAAACCTGGATTGGTTTGGTTTTGATTCCCACATTCATACTTGGAATATGCTTTCCTCTTACATTCCTTAATAAGAGCTTCTTCTCCTTGTTATATCCTTTCTACTTCTATTGGTTATATTTTTGTTATGAGTATGTTTTATGATAGACTTGATGTATGGTTCTCATCATGTTTTGATATATATATATATATATATATATATATATATATATATATATATATATATATATATATATAAAAAACATCAAAATATATATATATTGTCGCCTTATTCAACAATTGTGATAAGGAGACAATTATTCTTTATGAATCTCAGATAAGTATGAGACCCGTATGCTCAGATCTATTGTTATGACCTGTAGATTGCATACTTTTAACATGTTTGATGAAATTCCTGTCATGAATAGTAGGAGTCATATCAAGTACTTGTAACAATGACTACATTAGTATCTTTTTTCCATGGTTATTATTCATTTCTGAATGTTTCATGAAGTTTTGGGTAGTGGCTTGAGACCTGGACCTGAAAAAGTTGCCCAAAATCCAGGGTCATTGGCACAAAACTGCCTGAAAAGGTCCACATTCGCTAGCATGCCTTGCTTTGGGAGTGACTAGAAGGCCTCAGTCGCATGCATGTCTTTTCATGGGAGAAAATGAGGGTCCAGATCAATAAAAATTCAATTTTCCTTAGTTGTTGGTCACCGAGAAAGGTTGGTTGGATCCTGAAGGTCTTGTGGCATGTCTAGAAGGTCATTTTGGTTTCGTCGGTTCCATTTCCTTAACTACACATGGGTTTTTGAGTCACATCATAGTAGCATCTTGTCACATGTTTACCCCAGTGGATCGGTTAGCTTGGGTAAATGTGCGAGGAGGGTGTTTCATAGTGGTATTAGAGTAGTGTTCACTCTCTTTAGGTGGTGTCTGGCTTTCGGTCTCTTTGTGTGATATCTGATACCACAAAGTGGTATCAACGCATGGTTCACCCCTTGGACTAGATAGTAGTGTGCTTGTTTTGTATTCATGGTGGTGGTGATGGTTCTAGTTGTATCACCATCTGAAAGTTGATGGTGTCTTTGACTAGATATGGTCATCATGTGTATATTCCAGTTATGCATTGGTTATGCATGTTAATGTTTATATTTTGTTATGCATACATTGACATGGTGATAGTTGTCGTGCATGAGATCATGGTATGTGGTTCGTATGGTCATGCATTGATAACTGGACGGTGGTTGAAATGATGTTTATCTATTATTATGATTATGTTTATACATGTATCATGTTAATCTGGTTGATATTGCAGATGAGATATGCTCTCCTGAGGTATGTTGACTATGTTATGTTTTGATTTATCTGACATGGTATACTTACAAGAAAGAGATCAAAGATGACTAGCAAGATGGTAGACTAGAGTTCACAAGACTCCCCTATGAATAAGATGAGCAGTGTGGTGGTGGGAATTATTTTGAATTAGTAGACACATTGAGGATCTTGAAGGAAGAAATAATATTTTGCAAATAAAACAATGAGAGGATCATGCATGCATAGGAGAAACAAGCAGAAGTTATTGTAGTAATCCTTCAACATTTTTCATAATTGTAGATACAGGGACCACTTCAGATAACCCATGGGAAAGAGGACGGGACTAATGGGGTATATGGAAATAGATCTTGTGGTGGGAACATGTCGAATAAAGATGACACGATTAGAGATGGACGCCTCATGCATACTCTAGATAGGAGAGGTGATGGACACATGTTTTACTCTAGTTCTGGTTCTAACAAGAACTATAATCGTCATTGTTATAATTCTTATAGGAGGAGTGACAAGGGATATTTTCTAGAAGAGTTCAAGAAATCAAAGCCACCTACATTTGGTGGAGATTTGAAGAAGTTAGTGGATGCAGAAGCATGGTTACTTGGGATGAATAAATTCTTTGAGTTGCATGATTACATGGATAATATGAATGTTATAATAACCATCTTCAACGTCAAAGGGAAAGCATACATCTGGTGGGAATATGTGAAGGGGGTTAGAGACATCAGGATAAAAGAGTTGAGTTGGCATGAATTTAATAAACTTTTCAGGAAGAAGTACTTGTTAAAAAGGTATCACGATAGCAAAGCTCAGGAATTGTATGAGCTAAATATGGGATCAATGACAGATGAGAAGTATGTGACCAATTTCTTGGATTTATTGAGGTATGTGTCATATATTAAGGTTGAAAAGGATAAATTTTAGAGGTTTTTCAATGGATTACCATTAGCATTTAGAGATCAGATTGAGTATGATGAGCCTCAGTCACTTGAGGAAGTTATTGGAAAATTGAAGAATTGTTATGAGCATTCAAATTGTAATATAGAATCACATCAAGGTTGGAAAGGGAAAGAAAATATAAAGGTAAACGACAGCCGAAAATAAAATACCTCAGAATGCAAAAGAGAAATAAATTGTTGCACCTAACAAGAAGTTCAATGTAGTTAGACAGGGACATGGTCCATAGTATGAGAATAGAGGTGATGGTACAGGATGGTTGTAGTGCTCGACATGTGGTAAGGAGCATCTAAAAAGGAATTTTCCACAGAATCAGGGTGGTAGGCCTCGGATTTACAATGCACAAGAAGCACAGACTATTGGGGATGTTGGGCAGAGTATTCTTTGTGTCTATGCGCCATTGGATAATAGGAAAGAAGATCATTGGGTTTCTATTATTGATATGGATGGTTAGTTTTGTGATTAAGTTGCTTCTATTTTGATTGAAGCTAGATCTAATTATAGTTATGTTAGCCCTTAGTTGGTGGATATGTGTGGTTTGAATAAAGAAGTGCATGCATAATATTGGTTAGTGGAGTTGGCTAGAGGTACAAAGAAGAGAGTTCATCATTGGGTAAGAGCTTCTACATTTGAGTTGAATGGTATGCCTACATCATGACATTTGAATATACTGCCATTGGGGTCATATAATATGATATTGGGTATGGATTGGCTATACCTTCACAGGACAAATGTAGATTTCTATGATAAGGCTATTGAGTGTTTATATGATAATGGAGAAGATGTTTATATGATAATGGAGAAGAAAACAACATTAGTTAGAATGGTGACAACTATGTAGGAAAAGCGCAGTTGTAGAAAAGGGTGTGTGTTATTTGTAGTGCATACTTCTAGTGATAAATTTAAGGAGGATGAGGATGTAGATATATTAAGAAGGTACCCAATCTTACAACAGTTTCAGGATGTGTTTCTAGCGGCTATTTCAAAGTCTCCACCTCACTAGGGAAAATTTTAAGGATGGATATTTATTTGAAAGTTTAGAAACCTTGGTGAATATTATTAGTCTTTAATATGGAAACTGTAATATTTTTAGTGATATCTTTGTAAAAATACTCAAATTTCTAATGATTTTACATATAGTCTCTACAACATTTGGATGATTTTTAAGGTGGGAAAATCATTTTCAGAAAAAAAAAATGGAAATTGGTGAATATTTTTTTTTGAAAAAGCATGAAAAATTAGCCTACTTGTGAATATTATCCACAAAAATTTTCCCTACGCCTCACAGGGAAGTATATTTTTCTATTGAGTTGGTACCAAGGGAAGCACCGACATCGAAGGCACCATACAATATGAGCACTCTTGAGTTAATAGAGTTAAAGTTGGAGTTGAAGGAAATGCTTGACAAGGGATACATTAGGCCAAGTGTATCACCATGGGGTGTGCCAGTGTTGTTTTTGAAGAAGAAGAATGGTACTGTCAAGTTATGAATTTATTACAGGAAGTTGAACAAGGTAACCATCAAGAACATGTATTAATTTTCGAGGCTTGATGACTTGTTTGATCAGTTGAAGGGAGTAACAATGTTCTCGAAGATTGATTTTAGATCAGGATATCATCAGATACACATTAAAGAAGAGGACATATACAAGACAACTTTTCAAAAAAGTTATAGGAATTATGAGTTTATTGTAGTTCCATTTGGTTTGAATAATTCTATAGCTACCTTTATGTCTTTATGGATAGTGTGTTGTGTCCTTATGTGGACAATTTTCTTATTGTATTCATTGAGGACATCTTGATATATTCTAAGAATGAGGAAGAACATGTCAAACAATTACGAGTAGTATTGATATTTCTAAGAGAGCATTAGTTGTATGTTAAGCTCAGTAAAGGTAGTTTATTTCAAATTGAGGTACATTACTTGGGACATGTTTTTTCCAAAGAAGGCATAGCAGTGGATCCAGAAAAGATAAGGGCTATCATGAAATGGGAAGCTCGTAGAAATGTGGACAAGGAAAGATAATTTATGGGGATAGCATTAGCAAGTTACTGTAAGAGGTTCATTAGGAACTTCTATCTCATTGCATATCCTACTGCATCATCGCAGAGGAAATTTAAGAAATTTTAATGGACAGAGGAATGTGCAACAAGTTTTGAATAGTTGAAGCCATTGTTGACAAATGATCTAGTATTAAAGATCGTATATCCGGAAAAAGAATTTTTGGTGTGCATAGATGCTAGCAAGAGAGGACTTGGGGGAGTCCTTATGCAAAAAGGAGAGGTAGTATGATATGAGTCATGGAAATTTAATGAGCACGAGTAGAATTATCCGACACCTGATCTTGAGTTGGAAGTGATCATTCATGCATTGAAGATGTGGAAGCACTATATTCTTAGCAATAGGTTTGTATTGATGAGTGATAAAAGTGGATTGAGATACTTGTTTGACCAGCAAAATTTGAATTCCAGGAAAGCTAGATGGTTGGCCATGATTAGTGAGTTTTATTTCGAGATCAGGTACATCAACGGTAACGAGAACAAGGCTATAGATTCTATTAGCAAGAGGATACATGTGAATCATATATGAGCTGTGAGTTCTTATGGGACATACTTACATGATTGGATATTACAGGAAGGATAGAAAGATCGAAGGTACATGGAGCTTAGGCACATGCTACAACATGGTACAGGTGAGTAGGATTTGGACTAGCATTTTACATCAGATGGTTTGATCAGATTTAGGGACATGATATATGTGTCAAATGAAAATGAGCTCAAGAATACTATGTTGTTATAGTTTCATGCAAAATTGTATCTAGGTCAACCAGGATACTAGAAGACCTTGACAATAGTGAAGAATTTTTGGTGGGCTAGTTACAGGCATTATGGATAATCTTTCTAATTTTGAGATTATCTCTTCAGTTCCAGGTGGAAATTCTCCTTTACACTTCTTTGAAGTCTCAGTCATCCAGTCCCGAACTACTCAAAAACAATGATGGAACTACTCTTCAAGAAATAATCGCAATTTCCTCTTGAATTTGATTTAGTGACAGATTTCAACCAATATTTAAAACTTTTCCATAAAACTATCACATGCAATTTCCATATTAAACCACATGCAATTTTTGATACGATATTCGTCAAATTAAAGATCTTGATGCGAAGACCATCAGATCAAATGAAATGCTGGGTTGTCAACTTAAATCATTAAAGCTGACTTATAGAATATTGGGTCCATTTCAGATATTAAAGCTCTTGCAGTTTAATTTGCGATAATCGTCAGATCGCAAATCAGATGGTTATGACTCCTGTTGGACTCCTATACACTACTGCTATCGAATTTCCATGTCTTCGCCAGATTTAACATCACTGATGAACTATTCATGAGTATTTCAAAAAAAAAAAAAACTGACAGCTCAAACGAGTAGTAGAGTTCTGTTTGTTGCAAGTAACAAATCTGCTTGCGATGGCTTATGGAATTTCGATGGTTAAACAAACTCACTCGAATTGTAATAGAAGCAAATATTACACATGCCTTTATCGCCAAAACAAAACCAATTTATAATATTATTAAATATAAATTAACACATAAAGAAATCAATTAAGCCAGAATTCCAACTGGAACCAAAACAAACTCAGTAATATTTCGAAGGATAACTAGAACCCTCCGGGATTTGACATTCACACATAGAGATATAAATTTCTGCAAATCAAAATTTCTACAGCCAAAATCCCTTTCGATACATTCAAATTACATACATATATGGTTTCACAATCATTCATATTTGAATCAAAGGGATCGAAATTGTCTAATTTTGGGCTAAAATCCCTCTGCACAATATTCTCCCTAAAATTTTCAACTAAAACTAAATTCAATGAATCAATTACAAGCAATCCAAATCCCTGAATACTAGTCAAATCTCTATCTATTCAAACTGTAAATTTCCAACTAAAGGAACCCACTCCTTTTCTTGTAATTTTTTTTTGTATTTTTGGAATAAAAATGAAGTCCTTTTCTCTCAAGGCCTCATGCTCCTGCATCAGACTCTTGAGGAAAAAATTCTTCATGGGCTCCTGCCCATGAGATTTTCTACAGAACTGCATAATTTCTATAGCATATTTTCTATCATCCAAGTAGCCTCTGCAATTGGTTGATCTTTCCACTTGACCAAATACTGAAAATAGTCTCGTCCTCTTGTATTTTTAGACAATATTTTGTCTAAAATCTTCTCTAGTTGCAATGTTTTTGTTGTGGGTAACTATTTCAACCAATCAATCTCTTCTTTGCCTTCAAATGTATCATCCATGTCTCTGCCTTCATACCTGTACAAATCAACAACATTGAAAATTGGAGATATTTCAATGTTAGGGGGTAATTCAATTTCATATGCATTTGCAGAAAATTTTCTCAACACTCTGCATGGTCCAATTTTCTTAAATTTCAACTTGTTATATGCCCTTTTTGGAAATCTTTCCTTACTCAGGTGTGCTAGAACCAAATCTCCAACCTCAAAGTTAACTTCCCTCTTCTTCAATTCTTCTCTGCTTTTGTACTTGATGTTACTGTCTTGTAACTGTTGTTTTAATTGGTCATGTATTTCTTGAATTTCTGAAGCAAAATCTTCTCCTTTAGCACTCTCATTTTTTATTTTCCTAAATTTCTTAGTTCATACACTCCTCTTGGGTGCATTCCATAAATTATATGGAATGGACTCTACCCTGTACTCCTGTTAGGACATTCATTATAATCATATTTAGCATGTGCCAAAATCTGATCCCACTATTTAGGATATTCACCTACAAGGCTTCTCAAAAGATTACCCAAGCTTCTGTTCACTACCTCAGTCTCTCCATCAGTCTGAGGGTGATAAGTTGAGCTGAAACTTAGTTTAGTACGAAGCTTTTTCCACAATGTCCTCCAAAAATTACCAACAAATTTAGTTTCCCTATCAGAGACAATGCTTTTAGGTCACCCATGCAACCTTACAATCTGTTTGAAAAACAAATTAGCAACATGAGTAGCATCACTGGTTTTATAACATGCAATAAAATTTTCCATTTTAGAAAATTTGTTAAATACAACACAAATTGCATCATTTCCTCTCTATGTTTTAGGTAAACCCAAAACAAAATCCATACTTACCATATCACAAGGTCTATCTGGAATAGGTAATGGAACATACAAACCTATGTTTTGACTCCTTCCTTTTGCATACTGACAAACTTTACAATTTCGCACATACTTCCCCACTTCAGATCTCATCTTTGGCCAAAAATAAAAATGTCTCAGTTGTTCATATGTTTTTTAGGCACCAAAATATCCACCAAGTCCACCACTATGTTTCTCCTTAATTAAATTTTCTCTCATAGAACAATTTGGTATGCACAGCTGATTTCTTTTAAATAGAAAATCTTCTTGCAAGAAAATTTCTAGCCACTTATGTCCGACAAAATAGGATTATTGCATGCTTCAAATGCCTCTTTAAAATCCAAATATGTCTTACACAATTCTTTAATAAAATAAAAACCCAACACTTGAATCTGAATTTCTTGAACTAAAATGCTTTTTCTACTTAAGGCATATGCTACTTTGTTTGCTTGGCCATTTATATCTTTCAATACAAAAATTGAAACTTTGAAGATATTCTACCCATTTTTCATGTTTCTAATTCAGTTTTGGCTGCTGCATAATGTATTGCAATTCATGATTGTCTGAATAAAGCAAAAACTCTTTAGACATCAAGTAATGTCTCCACTTCTTTAATGACTACACAAATGCATAGAATTCCTTGTCATAAGAAGAGCATTTCCTTATTGTCTCATTCAGTTTTTAATTTAAATAAGCTATAGGTATGTCTTCTTGAGTTCACACAACTCCAATAGCTTCCCCACTGGCATAATATTTCACTTGAAAATTTTTATTAAAATCTGGCAAAATTAAGATGGGTTTTTTTGTTATCTTTCGTTTCAACAACTGAAAACTTTTCTCTGCCTCATCAGTCCATCTAAATGGTTGTTTGTCGTTATTTATAGTGTCAATAATAGGATCTGTTGTGGATGATTTCGTCACCCCCCTAGAGACAGCCTAGAGTTGCCATAGACCAGTGCCTAGGACATCTTAATATAGCAAGGAGCTCATTATATAGCTTGGGTTGTCAGTCCAAAAGCTCTCTTACTATCTCTTGTAAAACAAGGAAATAAGTTTTGAATGGGACCAATCTCTCTCAGAAGCTGATACAGAGATAAGAACAGTGTAGGGACATCATGTAATACTCCAATACAAAGGCATCAGACAGTTAAGAGACAGCTTACTGTAAAGAGGGCCGATTCAAATAATATATCACAGAAATCAGATATCAGGGAATGAGTGCAGTGAGGAAACCTAAAGAAGATATTAGTTAACATGAGACTGATACCCAGATACACAACAGAAACACATAAGGGCATACCAATCTATGAATCCTTATATGACAATGGCGTTTTAAAAGCACCCCCCTCATGCAACTAATATAGTAGAAAATATGGAAGAGATGATCATGGAACAGTATATCATGACTAGGCCTATTTAAAGCACTTGACTAATTCCAGAAAGGGCACCAACAAGGATGAATCCTTACTGCAAACTAGTGAACCACTCGCATTCTAGAACATGATACAAGAAGATCAGTAGCATGAAATAAGATATTGTATTAACACATAAAAGAAATTACATACTGTGAGATACCAAAGACCAGAATCCTCATTACAGTTATAACTCCTCCTCACTGAGACCCTACGGGCTCTGAACCTTCATACAGAAATATTACAGAATGTATACAAAAGCCTTTTCACCGCACAAGCATTGAGAAACTGGAACCCATACTGTCTTTCTTCCGCTTTATGGAAGAGATAGAGAATCTAGAGGAGGAGGTAGATAAGAAACATAATGAGACTTATTTTGAATCGGGGATGGCGAAACATTTGTGCTCTATGCAAAAGTTATGAATGACTAATGACTGACATAAATGATTGTATCACAATTTATTTCGAAATGAAAGCCATAAATGAAAATCCGCTTATATACAAGACATAAATAATAAAATATGTAAACATTCGGCTCTTTTCTGGAGGAGGAAGATCTGTGGCAATAAAACCTTGAGGCGCCTGCTTCTGTACATGGTACTTTCGATCTTCAGATTTTGAATTTAAATTTGAAACCTTTTTCAAGCTGGACACTGAATTCATTGCTTCTTCATTAATAATCTGTTGCTGCATTAATGTTTTCATCCGCCTCAAATGTGCCCCTTTGATTTTCTCTAAAGAGTTATATAGATCGAAGTACCTTTCTTTAATTGAGGTCACATCATAGTGACTCCCGGATCCTTTCCGCCAATTTTGTTCCCACCACAAGTTCCTGCAAAAACAAAAGCCTGTTGAATAAAACTAATCACAGAGATAGTGAACATAGTGAGGTTAACAGAAGCGGTGGCATGGATTTGAGAGAATGATGGAATCACGCGGGGCGGAGACTTCAAACCAAAACACTGAGATGCGACACATAACCGAAATATGTGAACCATGGAGGAAAAGTGGATGACATGTAGGAAAATGACGAAAAATGGCGGAAGAATGCTGATGGTATGAAGATTTTGAAGATTAACTTTTGGGGAAGTTACAAAGGAAAGACATAACAAAACGACGAAGCAAAGGCTTTGGAGGTGGGACCCGGAGCGCATATCACAAAATCGTAAGAGGAGAAAATGTGATGGAGGGAATGATGGAACAACAAGATTCTCGCTCGCGCTATATGATAAGGATCAATGAGCAGATCGTAAAAAAAGTGCGAGACAAGGGGATAACGCGAACGGAAATCATGCTTTGCGAGCAGCAACGCAAAAATGGAAAGTGCGATGGGTCAAATGGGCCTAACCAACGAAAATGCGATCTGCAATAAGAGCCTTTAGGTGCAGCGTTCGATTACATGGATGAAAGGAGGCGCAGAGCTAGTGGAGAAAGGGGCTAGGCCTTATATGATTTCAAAAGTGGATTTTTGGCCTTTTTCAAAGTATTTCCAGCTTGGGGAGGACAACGAGGAGAGGAGAAAGGACTCAATAAATGAACATGGAGGGGGCTTATTTGCATTATTTGCACAAACAAGATCATTGATATTACTAAAATTCCTTATGAATTTTCTATAAAAACTAGCAAGACCATGGAAGCTTCTTACCTCAAAAACACTCTTAGGTGAAGGCCATTCTATGATTGCCTTTATCTTTTCTGGATCCATTTTCAATCCATTAGCAGAAACAACAAAGCCTAAATATATCAATTCTTCTTTCATGAATGAACATTTTTTTAAATTTACCAAAAAATTTTCTTGATGTAACTTCCTTAAGACATAATTCAGATGTCTCATGTGTTCTTCTTTAGATTTGTTGTAAATTAAAATATCATCCAGATATACTATTACAAATTTACCAATAAATTCTTTCAGTACTTCATTCATAAGCCTCATAAACGTACTAGGAGAATTTGATAATCCAAACAACATTACCATCCATTCATACAATCCGTCATTTTTTTTAAAGGTTGTCTTCCATTCATCTCCTTCCCTTATCCTAATTTGATGATAGCCACTCTTTAAATCCAATTTTGTAAAATATCTTGCCCCACTTAAACAATCCATCAAATATTCAATTCTAGGTAAAGGAAATCTATTCCTGATTGTTATTTTGTTGATTTCTCTTGAGTCAGTGCACATTCTTCAGCCTCCATATTTTTTTGGACTCAACACTGTTGGCACTGCACAAGGAATCAAACTCTCCCTGATCAGTTCTTAATCTAACAGTTCTTGCACCTACTTCCTAATTTCTTCATTTTCTGTGGGAGTCATCCTCTATGCTGCTTTATTTGGAAAATTTACTCCTGGAATCAAATATATATGACGGCTGATCTTTCTAATAGGTGGTAATTAATTAGGAAAATCATCTATAATGATATCACCGTAATTTTCCAGCATCTCTTGAATTTCGATTGGTAAATTAGAAATTTTAGTGGAAGTAATTACTACCTTGGGTTTGCAAATTAATGCAAAGTTTACCTCATCATCTTCAATCTGCTGCAAGTATTCTTTTCCACTCAATAATAAAGCTTTAGGATCAGGTATTATTGATGCATATTCCTCTTCTATAGGCAACAATGTATGATTGACACCATCTCTACAAAACTTGTATGTGTTATTTTTCCCATCATGCATAGCTCCTCTATCATACTGCCAAGTTCTACCCAACAATGTGACATACGCCCATAGGCATGACATCACACATAATTTTGTCTTTGTAGCTGCCCAACTGGAATTCCAATTCACACTGTTCATTCACTAATAGCTGATGTCCTTTCTGAAGCCATGACACCTTGTAGGGTGTTGGATGTTTCTTTGTCTTCAATTTCAATTTCTCCACCACTTTTTTCGAGACCAAATTATCAGCGTTGCCACTATCAATTACCATTTGACAACATTTTCCTTGAACTTTGCACATAGTTCTAAGAAAATTATTTCTCTATGTTGGTTCAACAACTTCCTTTATTGGTTTTAATATAACTTTATTCACCACCAAATATTCTCCTTTTCTGCATATTCGTTTTTGTTGAAATTTGGTACCAGAGGACAGGTGGTTCCCTAAGGCTTTGATCTTTGGCCTAGGGAAAAGTGTCCAAAAGAATTTTAATTTTTCTCCTAAAGTGACTTTATAAAGTTATAAAGTCAAATCTAATTTAAAAGTGACTTTAAGTGATAAAGTTACTAAAGTGACTTTATAAAGTTATAAAGTCAAATCTAATTTAAAAGTGACTTTAAGTGATAAAGTTACTAAAGTCTAATTTTTAAAGTGACTTTAATAAAGTCAATATAAAATTAGAAAGGAAAAAGTGACTTTGGAAATAAAAGACTAAGTGGGTCTTTATTAAAGTGGGGTGAATTAAAAAATAGAAAGTGAGATTTAAATGAGCATTTAATCTCAGCCCTAGATCTCAATCTATCTCAGCCATTGGATTTAGGGATTCCCAAAAAGTCACTTAGGGTTAGGTTAAAGGAGGAAAAGGAGGAAAAGGTCATTCATTCTTTCATGAGCAGATTGGGAGAAGGAGAGCAAGAGAGCAAGGGAGATTTCTGGGCAGTGAGGAGAAGGAGGCAGCAGCTTGGCACGTATTCCAAGGCATCATTTCAACAAGACATTTCAGCAAGACAAGTGCAGCAAATTTAGCAAACAACAGGCAGATTTTTGGCACGGTTTTCTAGGCAGGGAGGCCATACAGCAAGGCCGTACAGCAGGGCCGTACAGCAGGCCGTACATCAAGCCGTACAACAATATTGGGCATGGAAATCGAGGCAGCAAGGGGCTGTACCGTACATCAGAGTTTTGCAGCAGTTTTGGCACACAAATCGAGGTTTTGGACAGCAACATTAATTGCTGTTTGCACAGATTTTGAGGAGGCCGTACAGCTGCATTTATTGCAAGTTTCTGGGCACGCAAATCAAGGAGAACGTACAGCATTTATTGTTGTTATGTTTTTGCTGTTTGTACATTTTCCGAGGCGGTGGTTAAGCACGAAAAACGAGATAAGTTGTAAAAGTCTGTTTGCTGATTTTTATTTTGCTGAATATTTCTCTCACTGTAAAAAAGGCATTTTCCAGAAATAAGAAGGAGCTTTCAAACTGGTTTTCCCCAAGAGTTGTAGGGGGTTTTTCCAGGGTCATGTTGACCAAAAATATCAGTGTCAAATGTGTGAATGACTGTTTTTATGCTTGCTGATTTTTAATTCTGCATTTTCCAGCATTCTGAAAAAATTTCCAGAATTTGTGTTTTCAACAAAATTTATTTTCCAGTTTGTTAAATGTATGGATATGGGAAAGGGCATTTAACTATTTTGGAGTAATAAGGTGAAAAACTAAAAACCGGGGTGGGAAACTATAAATTTCTACATGTTATCAAAGCTTGAGTGCTGAAGAACAGTTTGGGACAGCAAGGAGGAAAATTACAGCCTGCTGATTTTTCACTCAGAAAATTACAGCAAGCTGATTTTTCACAAACAACATTTTTACCTTTACTACAGCAGTGCTATTTTTCAGTTTTAGGACAGCAGGATGTCTTTGGGACTGAGGGTGGAGGATAGGTTGGATGGGCATTCCAATTACAACATTTGGAAGGAGAGAATGCAGAGTATCTTTGAGGAGGTAGAAGTCTGGGACATTATGGTGCATACCACACAGAACCCTGTAAATGTGCCTACTGATGCTACTCAGTTGGAAGCATATAATAAAAAGAACAACAAGGGTAAGAGACTGATTCTAGACGGAATCAAAGACCATTGCATTCCTCATGTGAGAGGAAAGAGAAATGCTCATGAGATGTGGACAACATTGTCCAATCTCTACCAGAGTACCAAAGAGAACCGGAAAATGGTCCTGAAGGAGAAGCGAAGACCATTAAGATGGGTAATGATAGTGCAGCTGGATATCTCACAAAGATTACTAATGTGAGAGATGAGTTGGCAACGATTGGAGAGGCCATTCCACCCACTGAGTTGGTGCGGATTGCAGTGAATGGCCTCCCCCATTCATGGATGAACTTTGCTGATGGAGTTTGTGCACGTGAGACCCTTCCCACATGGGAGAGGTTTTGGGATGATTGCATTCAGACAGAGATCAGGAAAGGTCAGCTTGGGGCAGCCAAGCCAGTTGAGCAGGATGAGGATGTAGCACTGTTGGCAGGACGCAAGAAAGGCAAAGGGAAGAAGCAGGCTTCCACAAGCAATGGTGGGGGCAAAGGAAAAGGTAAAGGTAAACAGGATAACACACAGAAGGACTATTCCAAGGTGAAGTGTTGGAATTGTCAGAAGATGGGACACTATGCAGTTGTGTGTCCAGAGAAGAAGAAGAAGAAGGGGAAGAACTAGAGCATGGCAGCTTCAGCAGAGGTTGAGGACTTTGCAGGTCGTTTTGACCTAGAGTTTGGGTTCATTGCGTGTGAGTCCTCTAGTGAGGGATCATCAGCCATAGAGGTTCAGAGGGAGCATGCATTTCCCTCGATTAGCGGAGCATCTTCGGGTATCTGGTATGTGGACAGTGCGGCTTCACGTCACATGACAGGAGTCCGTGAGTACTTCTCAGAGCTTTCAGAGAGTGGCACTGATGTAGAGGTAGTACTTGGTGATGACAGAGTTGTTAGAGCAGTCGGTGTGGGAACATTGACATTTCAGAGGGAGTCCAAACCTCCCTTGAAGGTGTCAGATGTTCTTTATGTGCCAGGGATGAGGAAGAACCTCATATCCGTCTCAGCTTTTGAGGATAGAGGATATGAGGTACTGTTTAGGGGAGGACAGGTGTTGATGTATCCCAGGGGCACTCCAGCTGATTCAGCTAGAGTGATAGGTGTACGCCATCCAAAGGTGTACAATTTTGCATTTCAGTCCCTTTTGGCATTGAGCAGCAGTACCGACAGCAGAGCTAGCAGTTCTGAGTTGTGTGAGATTTGGCACCGCAGGATGGGGCACATGTATCATGGAGCCTTGAGGACTTTGCGGGAGATCACTACAAGTGTGCCAGATTTCAGTACTGATCACTTTGATACTTGCAGAGGATGTGCGATGGGCAAGTTTTCCAAATCCCCTTTTCCCAGCAGTGACAGCAGAGCGACTGGGATACTTGATTTGATTCATTCCGATGTGAGCGGTGGGATGTCTCATGTTTCCTTGAGTGGATATGAGTACTATGTGTTATTCATTGATGATCACTCCAGGAGGACCTGGATTTATTTCTTGAAGACCAAGAGTGAGGTCTTCAAGCGGTTTCAGGAGTTCAGAGCTCTTGTGGAGACACAGACAAGTCGGAAGATCAAGTCCCTGAGGTCGGACAATGGAGGAGAGTACACCCTCGGAGAGTTTGTTGACTATTGTGCGGAGGCAGGCATTAGGAGGGAGTTCATTGTTCCTTACAACCCCCAGCAGAACGGGGTTGCAGAGAGGAAGAACAGATCCATCGAAGGGGCTGCCAAAGCCATGTTACATGATCAGGGGTTGCCATTGTTTTTGTGGGCAGAGGCCTGCAACACAGCTGTTTATTTGCAGAACAGGAGTCCGCATCGTGCCTTGGGGCACATGACTCCAGAGGAGGCTTTTTCTGGGAAGAAGCCTGATATTGGTCATCTTCGTATCTTTGGGTGCATTACATACTCCTACATACCCAAGGAGAAGAGGAACAAACTAGAGTCCACCGCAGAGAAGGGTATCTTTGTGGGCTACAGTGAGACCTCAAAGGCCTTTCGGATTTACATTCTTGCACAGAGGAAAGTTGTTTTCAGGCGGGATGTGAAGTTCGAGGAGGACAGGGCCTTTAGGAGGTCACGGGAGTTAGAGTATCTGGATCAGCCAGACCCTCAGCAGCAGTTGATTCAGTTGCAGGGATCCAGTGGGCAGGGATCAGGAAGATCCTAAGGTACATCTATGACGATGTCAGGTCCGTCAGTGGGGAGTGGCTCACAGAGTCAGAGGGGTGGTGCTATGGGTAGCACGCAGAGCAGTCCACAGAGCAGTTCACTGTGGAGTCCACTGATGGACAGTTCACACAGTACCTCAGCATCTACAGGTTCAGGTGCAGGCAGGAGGACAGCAGACAGACAGTCAGGAGTTCTGGCTCCTGATGTTGAGGAGGAGGAGTTTTATTCTCCAGCGGGAGAAGTGTGCTCAGGGAAGAGGAAGCCCAAGTGGCTTCAGGACACCTTGAGAGATGCCACATCTGTTGCTGAGCCTAAGAGGCCGGTCAGAGAGAGCAGACCACCTGAGAGGTTTTGTAGCTATATGGAAATGGCTACCAGCATCCTTGACTCTGAGCCTTCTAGCTATGAGGAGGCAGCTAGCCAGCAGGTCTGGAGAGAGGCCATGCAGGAGGAGTATTCTTTTATCATGAAGAATGATGTTTGGGAGGTGGTGCCGAGGCTTGAGGGCAAATCCGTGGTTACTTCTAGATGGCTTTACAAGGTAAAGCATGCTGCAGATGGCAGCATTGAGAAATTCAAAGCGAGGTTTGTGGCTAGAGGGTTCTCCCAGGTAGAGGGAGTTGATTATGAGGAGACCTTCGTTCCCGTGGCTCGATATACTTCGATCCGCTCCATTATATCGATAGCAGCAGAGATGGGTTGGAAGATCCACCAGATGGATGTGAAGACCGCATTTCTCAATGGCTTCATATAGGAGGAGGTGTACATTGAGTAGCCACAGGGCTTTGAGGTGCATGGGAAGGAGTCCCATGTGTGCAGACTGAAGAAGGCCCTTTATGGCCTGAAGCAAGCTCCCAGAGCTTGGTACTCCAGGACAGATACTTACTTGCAGAAGATGGGTTTCACAAAGAGTGAGGCAGATCCGAACCTTTACTATATTGTGATAGGTGAGGAGCCTCTCATTCTGGTGCTGTATGTGGATGACTTAGTCATTACAGGTGCAGAGAGACTCATAGAGCACTGCAAGAGAGATCTTGCGGTGGTGTTTGAGATGAAGGACATCAGCTTGATGCATTACTTTTTGGGTTTGGAGGTGTGGCAGGAGGAGGGGAATTTCTTCCTGGGGTAGGGGAAGTATATTGTGGATATCCTCAGTGACTGGAGATTGTAACCACAAATGATTATTATTATATCAATACATGGGGGGTTACAGCTGCTACAGTTAATTACACAGAGAGAGAGAGAGAGAGAGAGAGAGAGAGAGAGACGGCTGACCGAAGAAGCTCCATGCTTCGGATTCCGAGTTGATGGATCCCACATTGTACAGACAACTGATTGGTTCCTTGATGTATTTGGTCAACACTAGACCAGATATTTGTTTCTCACTACCACGATGATTACTATGTGAGCCTGTTCACTGGTATGTAAACACATTACTAAGACAGGGGACACATCATAATATCTATCATACAGTGTGGGGATGGAGTGAGATTGGCGTGTTACACTGATTCTGATTGGGCAGGTTGTGCTTTTGATAGGAAGAGCACTTCAGGGTGTTGTTTTGGGTTGGGTTCGGCAGTGGTGTCATGGTTCAGCCGAAAGCAACAGTCAGTAGCATTGAGTTCAGCGGAAGCAGAGTATATGGCAGCCAGTCTAGCTAGTTGTGAGGCCATCTGGCTTCGCAAGATGTTGTTTGGCTTATTTGGTCAGCCGTTGAGACCTTCAGTGATTTACTGTGATAATCAGAGTTGCATTAAACTCACTGAGAATCCAGTATTTCATGACAGGTCAAAGCATATCGGGATCAAATATCACTTCATCAGAGACTATGTTCAGAAAGGAGCTGTGAAGCTTGAGTATATTCCCACTGATGAGCAAGTTGCAGATATTCTTACCAAAGCCTTACCACGGGGCAAGCATGTCTACTTCAGAGACAAGATGGGTGTGGTGAGGAACACCTTCCTCGGTAAGAGGGAGTGTTGAAATTTGGTACCAGAGGACAGGTGGTTCCCTAAGGCTTTGATCTTTGGCCTAGGGAAAAGTGTCCAAAAGAATTTAATTTTTCTCCTAAAGTGACATTATAATATTTATAAAGTCAAATCTAATTTAAAAGTGACTTAAGTGATAAAGTTACTAAAGTGACTTTATAAAGTTATAAAGTCAAATCTAATTTAAAAGTGACTTTAAGTGATAAAGTTACTAAAGTCTAATTTTAAAGTGACTTTTAATAAAGTCAATGTAAAATTAGAAAGGGAAAAGTGACTTTGGAAATAAATGACTAAGTGGGTCTTTATTAAAGTGGGGTGAATTAAAAATAGAAAGTGAGATTTAAATGAGCATTTAATCTTAGCCCTAGATCTCAATCTATCTCAGCCATTGGATTTAGGGATTCCCCAAAAGTCACTTAGGGTTAGGTTAAAGGAGGAAAAGGAGGAAAAGGTCATTCATTCTTTCATGAGCAGATTGAGAGAAAGAGAGCAAGAGAGCAAGGGAGATTTCTGGGCAGTGAGGAGAAGGAGGCAGCAGCTTGGCACACTTTCCAAGGCAGCACTTTAGCAAGACATTTTCAGCAAGACCGTACGGCTGAGATAACACAGTAAAAGGCAGATTTTTGGCACGGTTTTCTAGGCAGGGAGGCCATACAGCAGGCCGTACAACAATATTGGGCATGGAAATCGAGGCAGCAAGGGGCTATACCGTACAGCAGAGTTTTGCAGTGGTTTTGGCACGCAAATCGAGGTTTTGGACAGCAGCATTAATTGTTGTTTGCACAGATTTTGAGGAGGCCGTACAGCTGCATTTATTGCAGATTTCTGGGCATGCAAATCGAGGAGGACGTACAACATTTATTGCTGTTCTGTTATTGCTGTTTGTACATTTTCCGAGGCGGTGGTTAAGCACGGAAAACGAGATAAGTTGTAAAAGTCTGTTTGCTGATTTTTTTGCTGAATATTTCTCTCACTGTAAAAAGAATTTTCCAGAAATAAGAAGGAGCTTTCGAACTGGTTTTCCCCAAGAGTTGTAAGGGGTTTTTCCAGGGTCATGTTGACCAAAAATATATGTGTCAAATGTGTGAATGACTGTTTTTATGCTTGCTGATTTTTAATTCTGCATTTTCCAGCATTCTGAAAAATTTCCAGAATTTGTGTTTTCAGCAAAATTTATTTTCCAGTTTGTTAAACGTATGGATATGGGAAAGGGCATTTAACTATTTTGGAGTAATAAGGTGAAAACTGAAAACCGGGGTGGGAAACTATAAATTTCTACACTTCTGACACTTTTGTTGCTTCTAGCACTTTTGCTGCTTCTTCTTCATTTTGAGCAACAATTACATTTCTATGATTTGTCCCCACATTCTCTGGAAATTCATATGCTCTATGTCCAAGCTCATTACATCTATAACATCTAAGTTCTCTTCCTCTGCCTTTGCCTCCTCTTCCTCTATAAAAACTCCTTCTGCCAGTTGCATCACCTTCTGTGGGTGTATGCTAACTTGATCTACTGCTAGCTCATTCTCCAGGTGTTGTAGATCTTCCTCTACCACCTTAACTTCCTCTTCCTCGAAAAGTACCTCTACCTCTGGCAGATTGCTGCCTTATGAGTTTTTATTCAACCCTCAAGGCCATCTGATAAGCCTCTTCTATTGTTTTAGGAGACAACAAACTTATCTCATATTGGATCTCCATTCTAAGACCATTAATATATCTTGAAATATTCTCTGTTGTATCTTGAATTTGTCCTTCTCTTATGCTCACTTTGTAAAATTCCTCTGTATATTCTTTGACTTTCATTGACCTTTGTCTAAGATTCTACATCTGTCTAAATAATGAAAGTTGATAATCACTTGGAAAAAACTTACCTCTCAACTTTGCCACCATCTTGTTCCAATTCTTTATTGGTTTCTTACCAAGTCTCCTTCTTTCTGCGAGTACTCCATCCCACCAAAGTGATACATGTCCTTTCAATTTTGTGACAGCAAATTTCACTCTTTTTCCTTATTCCATTTCTTCATAATCAAAGAAATTATCCATGTCATTAACCCAATCTATCAACTCCTCTAGGTTTAAGCCTCTTGTAAAAACTAAAACTTCAAGTCTAAGTTTAGATGTGGAACCCAAAACTAATTTAAAAAATATCATTTCAGGAGTAACTTCTGCAGGTTCTCCCTCTTCTACAGATTCAACTTCAGGCTCATTGACATCTCCAGTATCTGCATCTCTTTGATTTCCCATTTCCATTTCTTCTAATCTAGCTTGAATCTGTTGCATAACTTCCAACACTTCAGCATTTGCAACTAGTCTTCCTCTTCTTCGACCAACACCACATCCTATTCCAACTCTGTAAGCCACGCTGGATTTATTTTCCTAATATTTGAGATCTTGCTCAGTGTCTAAAGGTTGCTCTGATACCACAAATGGTGGGCTACTTGCAGGCGTTATGGATAATCTTTCTAATTTTGAGATTATCTCTTTAGTTCCAGGGGAAAATTCTCCTTTAGACTTCTTCAAAGTCTCATTCATCCAGTCCCAAAATACTCAAAAACAATGACGGAACTAATCTTCAAGAAATAATCACAATTTCCTCTTGAATTTGATTTAGTGACAGATTTCAACCAATATTAAAACCTTTTCTATAAAACTATTGCATCCAATTTCCATATTAAACCACATGCATGTTTTGAAGCGATATTCGTCGAATTAAAGATCTTGATGTGAAGGCCGTCAGATCAAAAGAATTTTTGGGCGGTCAACTTAAATCATTAAACCTAACTTATAAAATATCGGGTTCGTTTGAGATATTAAAGCTCTTGCAGCTTAATTTGCGATAATTGTTAGATCGCAGATCGGACGATTATGACTCCTGTTGGAATCCTATACACTACTGCTATCCAATTTCCATGTCTCCACAAGATCTAACATCACTGATGAACTATTCCTGAGTATTTTGAAAAAAAAACAAACTAATGGCTCAAATGAGTAGCAGAGTTCTGCTTGTTGCAAGTAACAAATCTGCCTGTGATGGCTTATGGAATTTCGATGGTTAAACAAATTCACACGAATTGCAATATAAGGAAATCTTACGCATGCCTTTATCGCTGAAACAAAACGAATTTATAATATGCTTAAATATAAATTAACACGTAAAGAAATCAATTAAGCCAGAGTTCAAATTGGAACCAAAACAAACTCAGTAATATTTCGAAGGATAACTAGAACCCTTCGGGATTTGATATTCACACAGAGATATCAATTTCTGTAAATCAAACTTTCTATAGCCAAAATCCCTTTCAATACATTCAAATTACATACATATACTGTTTCACAATCATTCATATCCAACTCAAAGGGATCGAAATTGTCTAATTTCAGGCTTAAAATCCCTCTGCATGATATTCTCCCTAAAATTCTCAACTAAAACTAAATTCAATGAATCAATTACAAGCAATCCAAATACTTGAATACTAGTCAAATCTCTATCTATTCAAACTGTAAATTTCCAGCTAAAGGAACCCACTCCTTTGCTTGTAATTTTTTTTGTATTTTTGGAATAAAAATGAAGTCCTTTTCTCTCAAGGCCTCATGCTCCTGCATCAAGTTGTATCATTGGTCAAATCTGAAGAAGGGCATGGTAGATTTTGTGGATATATTTTTGGGACTTCAGCAGGTGAAAGAAAAATGTAAGCATCCAGGTGGACTAATATAGCCAATTCTGATTCTAGAGTGGAAGTGGGAGGTCATTTCCATGGATTTCATTATAGGTTTTCTGAGGAAATATAAACAACACGGTTCTATCATGGTTGTGGTGGGAGGTTCACAAAGGTAGCACACTTAATTTTAGTAAAATATATATATTTAGCTAGTGATGTGGCATAGGTATTCATGAGAGATGTATTAATATTACATGGTGTTTTGTGGAATATTGTGTCATACAAGGATGTTGAGTTCACTTCCAAATTTTGGAAGGAGTTTTTTGCAGCTTTGGGGACAAATTTGGCCTTCACCACAACTTATCATCCACAAACAAATGGATAGATAGAGAGTGTCAACAGGATATTGGAGGAGACACATCAATAGAGGGTATGGGAGGAGTACCTTCTGTTGGTTTAATTTTCTTACAACAATGGTTACCAACAGTCATCAAGGATGAGTCCATTTGAGGCACTATTTGGGTGGAGTTGTAATACTCCCATCAGTTGGAGTGATCCAGTAAATAAGGTTTTTATAGGACTGGACATGTTAGCAAAGATGAAATAGGAAATTCAGGTAATCAAGAAGAATCTAAAATAAACACAGGACAGACATAAAATTTATGCATATCAGAACAAGATGTCTAAGGAATATCAGGATGGGGAACAAATGTACTTGTGCATCAAGCCCAAGAATATCTCTTTGAGTATTGTATCATGTGCCAATCTAGCACCTCAGTTTTGTGGACATTTCAAGGTTCTTGAAAGGATTCGACCAATATCTTATCAAGTTGCATTGTATACAACAGTGAAAGTCCATGATGTTTTACATGTTTCATTACTTAAGAAGTATGTTAAATATGTTTATCAGGTGATTGACTGGTCTGTATTTCAAGTGGAGACAAAATTATAATTATAGCTGAAACCATAGAGTATTTTGCAGATAAAAATGCTCATTCTCTGGAACCAAAAAATTGAGCAGGTTAAAGTGCAGTGGAATCACTTTGGGCCCATTGAAGCTACATGGGAGATGGCAGATCAGATGCGGGCTATGTATCCTTCTCTATTAGCTAGTTGAGTGAATGTTTTTGGTGTGATGCTTTGGTATATGTATATATTTATATGGATGTAAATACCGCCATGAGTTGTATTGTAAAGATCCAAAAAGTGGTATGGGTGTCATGTCATTATAAATGTCATGGTTTTTGTGTTTTTCATGTTGGTTTTCTTCTCAGCAGGTTGATCATTGTAAATATTTCATCAAGCTAAGTTATAAAGCTCCATGGGAATTAAGTTTTTCTTTTAGCAATATTTTTTATTATAGGTTTCATTGAACACCGAGGGTAATGTTCCCTCAAGGGGGAGGGTTCTGTAAAGACCCTGGTCAAAAATTCATGTAAATAAAGTTAATAAAGGAAAAATAATAACCATGGTCATGTGATACTTATTCTAAGCTAAATGTTGGGAAAAACATCCTAGCGAGGGTGTTCATTTTGTTTCTTATGGCTAAGAGGAAATTGGAAAAGGAAAGAGGCATTAATTGACATTTTATTTATGAAAATAATGGAAATTAGGAGAAAATGAAGGTGAAAAGTCACAAGTTTCATGTGAGGAGGAAAATGAAGGAAAATAATGGAAAAATGAAGAAATTAGAGGCCTCAGTAATAAAAAGGATTATGAGGATTAGTTGGTACCTTTTGTGAGTTTAGTTTTGGAGCTACCTCCCTATTCTCTCTCTCTCACTCACTCTAGAACACTTAGAGTTTTCTTGGAGCACTCTAGTATTGGATCAAGGAAAGAAAATGAAGGACCAAGAAGGAAAAGGAAAGAAAATATCAAGGAAGGAAGAGCAGAATCAAGAGGCTACAACGTGATTACTTGCAGGCATCAATTTGCATGTCTGATTTCCTTGCTAGATATGGCATGCATGGTACATGCATGTGTGTATTTGGTTCTCTTGTTGTCATTGATATGGGATTTTCTAGGTGTGAGAATGTTCTTCAACATTTCCTTGACCTTTCCAGATAGCCATGGTGTGATTGGATCTCTTGTATTTGGTTGAGCTAGATTTCCAAATGGTTTTGAAACTGAGTGAGGCAGTATGTAAAAGAAAAAACACATGGCCTAGGAATTCCTAGACCAGACAAGGTGGGATTGTGGTAAATTTATATTTTTTTGCCTAGGTAGGCCTCATAATCCTCAACCAATGAATAGTGGGATATATGATAAATCCTATAGGTTTGTGCCATTCATCAAGCCTAGGAATCCTAAATTGGTGTATGTAGAGATACATAGTAAATATTGGAGGGAGGAATATAGATTAGGCCTAGAAATCCTCAACCAGTGAATGGCAGGATATACCATAAAGCCTATAGACTATGAGGCAAGAAAATTACTCACGGTGTAGGTGGAGAAATCCAATGGCATCCATTCTTGTTTAGGGCCTAGTGATCTAGTGCGTATTGTGGTAAAGCATGAAGAAGTGTGTATTTGTTTGGTTTTGAGTCACGCATTCATGCTTGGAATATGGCACGAGGGTGATTGGCTGAAATAAATGTTTGGTTCAGCCAAACTATGGTTGGGTGGTTCGTGGAAGTCCCAAAACTGGTTGGCTCTTACATTCATTAATAATATATTCTTCTCCTTGGTATTCCATGTGTAAATTTACTAGTTATATATGAATTTTATGGTTGTTATATATCCTTGCTATTTTTTTTGGTTATATGTTGATTATGTGTATGTTTTATGAAAAAATTGATGTATGGTTCTCATCATGTTTTGAATAGAAAATGAATGTATAATGTATATATGTCCTTATAGATGATAATGCAGCTAATTTTATAAGGAAACAATTCTTCCTTTTGAATCTGGGATAAGTATGCAACCCCTATGCTCATATCTGTTGTTATTACCTATAGATTGCATATTTGTGACATCTTTGACGAAATTCCTGTCATGGCTACCAGGGGTCAGATCAAGTACTTGTAATAGTGATTACATTAGTAGCTTTTTTCCATGGTTATTGTTCATTTTTGAAGGTTTCATGAAGTTTTTGGAAGTGGCCTGAGACCTTTCCCTGAAAAAGTGGCTCAGAATCTCGGGTCGCTAGCACATAATTGCCTAAAAATGTCCATAGTCATTGTCATGCCTTTCTTTGGGAGCGAATGAAAGGCCTCAGTCACATGCATGGATTGTCATGTTAGCGACTAAGGGTCCAAATCAATAAAAAGTCAAGTTTCCTCAGGGGTTGGTCACTAAGAAGGGTTGGTTGACTCTTGAATGTCCTGTAGCATGTTTAGAAGTTCAGTTTGGTTTCATTATGTCATTTCCACTTCCTTAACTATACATGGGGAGTTGAATCACATCATAGTAGCCTTTCGTCACATGTTTACCTTAGTGGACTGGTTAGGTTGGGTAAATGTGGAACGAAGGTGTTACATTATTGGCCCACCTTATTCTGAGATGATCATGCTTATGTTCACAAGTTCCCAAACTGTAAGAGATGTGCCAGTCGATATCATAAGTATGTTTCCCCACTGCTACCAGTAGTGATCGATGAACTATTTCAACAGTGGGGATTAGATGTTATTTGAAAAATCTTTCCACATTTGTCAAAGATGCATTAATATATTCTAACGACGATAAATTATTTTACTCTATGGATGGAAGAATCCCCTTTAAGACAATTTAACGACCGATAAGTCATCCACTTCTTGAAGTAGAGAATTATAACAAGGTTTGGTGTTCCAATGATTCTTGTCTTTGTTAATGCGACTTATTTTTCTTCGTTGAAACTTTACGAATTCACATTATAAAATAGTATTTTGTTAAATCATGCATCTAACTACTACGCGCAGGTATATGATTTATTTGAATCAACAAACAAAAATATTATTAGAAAAATTAAGAAAACCATTTTCTCTGAGCGAAGGAAATTGAAAAATTCTTTTATAAATGCATTATCGAATGGTTGTGTAACTTTGAAAGCTTCCCTCAAAACCTCACCATAATTTTTGGTATACGGTAAAAAAGTTATCTTTCCTATGAACCTCTATCTCCCAACCTTGAAACTCTCCCTAGAGTCCCAAGGTATACCTTACCTTCTGGTTCAAAGAAGGATACATAATTTTCTCAAAATTGAGGAAGAGAGACTCAAAGCTAAAGAAACATTTGTCGTACACCAAAATTGTATTAAGCATTAGCTCGAAAAATAAATTGTAGGTACAAATATTTTCGATGTGGTTGACATAGTATTGAAGTGGCACAAATCCCGTGAAGATAAAGGAAACACATGAAATTTCAAACTCTGTGGATTGGCCCCTACACAATCAAAGAAAAAAAATTTCAACAGTTTCAAGTTGAAATCCTTAGACAAGAGGATATATCCTCTTCTTGCTAATGGCTAATATTTGAAACACAATTTTCAATCACAGCTCTAAGTTGTATTTCTTGTAAAATATTTACTTCTTTTCTTTTCTTTACTATCTGTGTCAATATTATGTGTGCCATGTACCATGTCCTGTCTTGTATTTTTTTTGGGTCATTGTACATAAATAAGACCTTATGTGAACGAGTGCATGTCTCAGAAGGGCTTTGTGTTGGAATAAAGAGGAAAAGTGACAATCACAATGCTTAGCTAACTATTAGTTCTCCTTATTTGTTTTGGAGGATGTTATAGGTTGATCTAAGTCTAGACGGAAAATATGATACATCCAAAAGGATTTTAACTATTCTAGTATCCAAACTCCTCAACTTGGTGTTAAATATACTTAGTGTGTTACATGCTTATCTAATCTAGTATAGAAAGGATAAGGGGAAAATATAAAATGAGAAAACCAATATCATAGGTTATATAAATACTTCTCTAAAGGGGAAACCTCCTCTGCTCCCAATAAGTTAGGATCCCTCTTCCACTTGCTGAAAATAATAAGTGTCAAAGAACAATCCTATTAAATAAATAAATAAAGGGTGAAAGAAGAGAAAGGATTCCTACACAGGGAGATGCGGGGAACTTTTCAAGCTCATTGGAAGAAAAGAAACATGTTTGCTCCTATAGTGACTTCGTCAGGGTACTGTCCAGGGCTGCTAGTAGTAGAGAAACAATAGAGATGAAACTCATACTCTAAATATCTTAATATCATCACGCATATTTCCCTTTCCTATATTGAAACAATTTCGATATGACATCTCTTTTATGTGTTTGAACCAAGTGAAAGGATGTGATGTGTTATGTATACAACTAGGTCGAGAGGGGAATTCAAGGCAATCTAATTTGTGAATCAATAAATCCTGAAGGGATGAATCTTTAACTAAAAATATATTCCTAAGCATAGAAGCTGAAGTTCTCCCAATATGTCTCCAAGTGTTTTCGTTGCTACAACACCCTCCAAAATTCCACTACATTAAAATTTTGGAGCCTACGTAACTATCACATCAAGTGTCACTTTGGTTTTCAAGTGTTTTATTGAGTCATTCCACATGTTTCAGATGTTACTGACCATTCTTAAGTTTCATCTCATTATTTAAAACATTTCTATTGAATTTCATTCTCATAACACCTTCTTTTGTTTTAAAACAACACTTATGGTCGCAGTCATGACACTTTATTTGTTTTACTTGGGGAGTGTTTGTAAGCTGGTGTTTTGATTTCCATTTCTTGTTGTTCAAGTTTATATAAGTCTTATTAATGAGTTGGTATGTGTCGCACTTTATTTCGTGTCTAAACTCATTTTTTTCACCCATTATTCTATCTTCTAGACTTAGAAAAATTTTGGTTGCACAAGATAACCCATTGAGGCTAGGAGTGTATGTCGTGCTCTTAAGCCCTGATCGAGACCCATTCGTTGTTTGGAAGTGCACCCTATTCCCTCAAAAATTTTATGGTGAAATCCTAAGTCTCATTCCCCTTCGTTGTTGTAAAATGTGCCCTCAAAGAATGCCTTCCTTCTTGTTGAGAGTATGCTACATCATCAAAGCATCATCATGATTCCTTCAACCTTCATCAATGTGGCATGTGCCCTCCTTATCTCTCTTAAGCAAATGAGTGCACCCTAGAGCCCTAAAGCCTCATCCCTTCAACCTTAGGCACTATTCCCTACACCATCCTTGGACCTCTTGACACATGAATGCACCCTGAAGCCTTGAAGCTTCACTCCTCCATCCTTTGATAGTGTTCCCTATGCCTTCCCTATCTCCCTTGAGTGCATAACGCACCTAGGAAACCAAAATTATCTTCCTTCATCCTTTAAATCTATGACATGTGCCCTACCTTGAATTTTTCTCTCTTTTTGAGCACATGAGTAGACCCTGAAGCCTCGAAGACCTCATTCCTCCCCTACTTTGCAATTCAGGCCTAGAAGTTTCCTTTCCCTTTCTAAGCACATTATTAAGTCATGAACAAAAAATTGCATGGGAAATGTTAGAATAAGAGATTTTTTTTGTTGATGCTTTATTTCCATGAGTGATTGCAGTTGCAGGTATTCCAAAATAGCATGGAAAGGATGCATGAAGAGATTGAGAAAAGAGAGTAGTCAAAGGAAGAATTCTAGAACAAATAACAGATTGTAATCTTGATGATCAAAGAAACCCAAAACATTGCATAAGATAAAATACCCTTTGGAGGCTGAGTACATCGACGACGTGAAAGATGCATACAAGATCGAAGGCATGAGTGGAAGCCTTGTCACCTATTGAATAAATTCCATGTCATCCATCACTATGAGTCCAAACCATCAATGATAGTGATTTTTCATGTCCTCACCACATGATGATGTGGAAGTTATGGTGTAATCATGTAATTATTGTAAATACAAATAAGTGGAAGTCCAAGGGTTGTGTATGGAAAAAAGAGCCATGTATACAAGTCTAAATGACATGTAATTCCAATAGTCATATGTAATTCCCAAAGTAATTTAGAACTCCAAGGGTTCTAGAAGTTTAAAGGTCATTAGAAGTTGGAAAGTCAAGATTCATGAGGATATGAAAGGTCATGCCTCAAGTTATAAAAGGATCCTCATTAATCAAGCAAAGGGATTTTAACCTTGGCTTCTCCCATAAGGAATTAGAGAGATAGAGATAGTATTTTTGAGGAGCAAGTAGTGCCTCTAACACTCCATTATTGGAGCTAGTGATTTTCATTGTACTTATGTATCTTGGGACATTTTCTTAATACTGAAGCCTTTTGGCCAACACATTTTCATGCATGAATCATAGATTTTTTGAGACTATTATTCTAATGCTTTTGATTTATGGTTGCCTTCATATGTGGTGAAGTAATTGAATTGTTTCAATAGCTTTGGTGATAAACTTGTTGGAAATGTGTTTTGATGATTTAATGACCATTGAATTTATGTGAAATACTTTCCTTGATGTCTAATTATTATTTCTTGTTTACGTGTGTGTGTCTCCATTAGATTAGTAGTATTAATTATCTTTTAGTAGCTCACTTTCTCTCCCTTGTAGTAAGATAACATTGATACATCTACAATAGAACATTTCACAAGGAACACTCTCTTGCACATTCAAAATAACATGTGTGCTTCTCTCTCATGCTAATTGCTTAAGCCAAGGAAAATATTTAAGTAAAGGGCATCTATGTCATATTTCTGGATGGGACTACTACACCAAACAGTGTGAGGTATATTTGGGACCTCATATTGATGAGATCCCCTGTATGTTGGCAGTATCCAACACCGTCACCAAGACCATACTAAAAATAGTGAATCTCATGGTGTTACATATAATTACAATTTGTGTTTACAATAGTATATAATGGTACATAGTGATGAGCTCCATCATTAGACATATTTGGAGGGGTTAATGGTCACCATTTTTCCCTCTTAAATATATTTTTCTTGCATTTTTATTGTTATTTGGTTTTATGATGCTAGTATAGGTGGTGATTAAGGCTAGCGTACTCTGAGTGCCTAATATGAGGTTGAGTGTATAAAATCATGAGTAAGTGGCATTATTTTTGACGATTTTATCATAAAGAATTGAAGGAGACAACAAGGAGAGATTATAGGAGGATTTTCCACCCTCCTTAACTCTCGAAGGCAGCCAAATGATTCTCAAGGATTATCTCCAAAAATTTGAATTCCAGAGGAAGCCAAGCAACTCAAAGACCAAAGTGCACTGAATCTATTTTTACTTGGAGTCAAGTGGACTTAATCACTATTTTCAAGGGAGCTGTTGGTAGCTTCCCTGTAGAATAAATAGAGCAGAGCTAGAGCTAGGAAGGGATTGGATTCTATTGGGAACTTTGTTGCAAGCTATTGAGATTTTGATTATTGTAATAAACGATTAAAATTTGAGAATCGTACAAGACTATTCTTCCATGAAATGACTAGACTGATTTCATTTTACTGATTTAAGTTTCAGAGAGCTAGGTGTGTCAGTTAGGGCCCAATCCATGTGACTTAACCTCTTTGATTGTTCTTGTTCTTTTCTTGCTATCAGTAGATCTACTTCCAATAGTTTCATTTTTGTTTACTTTTTATTTCAGTGTGCTGATGTAGGTTTCATTTGCTTATGAGTAATAGAATAGAGGAGAAAAAGTAAAATTTGTGGATGAAGACCTCCCTTCTCATCTCTGTCAATAGAGATCGAAGAGGGTGAACCTTCCCACAGACCCAAAAATTGATTTCTGTTCATTGTTTCTGAGAATAGGGTAGAGTTTCATTACCATTTTCATCCTTCCTTTTGTACTTTATTTTCATGCATTTGTCTATTCTTTGTGCATGCATCAAAATAGTTGTTTGTAGGAATAAGAATCAAAGTACTAGGGACGTCCATTTGCACCTCCCCACTTCATTCTCCATCTCCATTTTTATGCCTCCATCGTTGTTGTTGCACCTCCATTTCCCTCCTATTTTTTTTATTACAACTGTCGCCCCTTTTATTCACAAGACACTTAAAAAATCTAAGAGTTTGACCTTCACCCTTTCCTCATCGAAACTCCCGCTACCTTACTTCACTCAATCGTAAATAAAAAATCCTCCTGGTCGTCGTTAATACTTCCCGCTTCTAAGCTCCGATTGCGGTAGTTCATATAACGCATCCACCTTACCTTTGCCGATTATCACAAAAATATTCGAAAACCTTTGGAAATCGACTTTTTCCCTTTAAAATAATTACCGCAATTCCTTTCGAAAATCGCAAATCACATTTTTATTTGGTTCTCGTTAACGCTTACCACTCCAAATGCTGATTGCAATAATTCTTTGTACTCTACCACATCGCAAATCGAAAATTTCCTTTTTCATTTGCTTCTCGTTAACACTTACCACTCCAAACGTTGATTGTGACAATTCTCCATACTCTGCCACATCACAAATCGCAAATCGCTTTTTCTATTTGGTTCCTGTAAACACTAGAAACTCCAAAAGCCAATTGCGATAATTCTCTGTACTCCGCCACATCGCAAATCAAAAATCACATTTTTTATTTGGTTCATGTTAACACTTACCACTCCAAACACTGATTGCGATAATTCTTTGTACTCTGCCACATCACAAATCACAAATCACATTTTTCATTTGGTTCTCGTAACAGGTTCCACTCCCAACGCCAATTGCGATATCGTTGTCGTACTTTGCCACCGGTCTTACCGCCACGTCATCATGTCGCATTTCACATTTCACAATATTTATCCCATTGTATTTCACACTTCGTAGTCTTTATCCAATCACATTTCGCAATTCATTCCCATTCCCAAACACCACTTTCGCTACCCCTCTAGCTTTGTGATATTGCGATTGCAATATCGCATATTGCATATCACACTTCCTTCCTTCCATCACAGTTTTAAAAGCCTCCCACTCCAAAGGATTTTTGTGACATTATAATTTTTAATAAATTCTAAACCCTCTTTCACACTTCTAAGCCTTGTTTTATGTGTTTAGCCTTCCCTTAGCACCCTTAACCCCCTTTTCTTCGAACTGCAAGAAACACTTTCTCAAGTCTATTTAGATCATGTATATAAGCATGGTAGATAGAGCATACGATAATTAGGGTGTTTTTAGCTGATGGGATAAGTTAAGTGTGGTTTAGAATTAGTTTTATTTCTGCCATTCCTTTTTGCACATTAAATTAGTTTCATTTCCGAAATTTTCGTTCTACAAATTAAATTAGTTTCATTTCCTTCATTTCCTTTCTGAAAATTAAATTAGTTTCATTTTCGTCATTTCATTTATGAAAATTAAGTTAGTTTCCTGTCTATCATTTCCTTCCAGCAATTTACTTTCCAGTTCTTATCATATTTTAAGAAATAGCACCCTTTCATAAAGTAGAAGAGGATGACATGACCAGAATGCATCTTTTGTGTATATAGCACTGTCACCTCCAAGTTTGTATGAATCCCATGTTGATAAAGTAATGTAGGACAACCACTAGGGAGTTGTGGCACTCTTGGTGCAATACCAGGGCTCACCACTTTTTGGCGCTGTTTCCGGGGAGGTGTCTAGTAAATTCTTTGATTTTTTTTAGCATTCTTTTATGATTTCCTTTCCTTTCATGCTATTTCAGAAATATTGAAAAAATATATCTAATTTTCATGCCTCGTAGGAGTATGAATACTCAAAGCCAGATCTTACCTAAACCCCCCACATCACCTCCTATCCACCCTTCACTCTTCTTCAGTGGTAGTGATATTGAACTTCCTATAGGAGAGCCTTATGAATACTCTAAGGAACCTATTAGGAAATAATAAGAAGAATTTTTTCCAACTGAGGGACTTCCTTCACCTATATTAACCATAGCTAGGATCCAGAGAGCCTTTCCCATAAGAGAGGGAGATGGGGAGACTAAGATGAAAAACATTAGCTCCTCAGCTCTTCCACACTTCCATGGACTTACCTTTAAGGATCATGACACATTCATGTTTGAATTTGTTGTTGTTTGTAGGACTTATGACTACACTTCTGATGATTAGAAGTTGAACCTATTCCCATCCACCCTTAAGGATGCAGCCTTGTGCTGGTTCATGGGTCTTCCTGGGGAAAAAATCACCACACGGGCACAGATGCAAGAGACCTTCAATGAAAAGTACAGAGACTACTGTAGGTTCAAGGAAACTAAGGATGAGATATTTAGGATGACTTGAGGTCCTGATGAATCCCTAGAGGACTATGAAGAGAGGTTTCAATTAAACTATAAGAGAGCCAATTGTACTATTGATCCTGCATCACTTAAAGTTTTACTTCTTCGAGGGATTAGAGAAGAGATGATAAAAACCTTGAATATGCTATCAGGAGGAGATATCTCCCAAATTCCTTATGAATCAATCAAAAATGTATTTCGGAATGATTCTAGGGAATTTAGGAAGACAGGAAGAGTTGGAAAAAACACATCCAACACCCCTTCCTCTTCTGCCTCCATAAAACATGAGACTGGAAACATGCTAGAGGACTTCAAGAGTGATATGTTGCACACCCTTGCTTTGAAAATGGACACAATGCAAGTCAAAAGGAAGCAAGAGGAAGAAGAGAGAGCCGTGGCCATATTTTGTCCTAGATGTACTCGGAACCACCCAAGAAATGAATGTCCACTGAATGTCATAGAGGTTTTCTTAGTCTGTGAGGAGAATCATGCCACAAAAAAGTGTACCTCCTTACCTGGACTTAAGTATGTATATCAAGGTAGGGAATGAATGCCAAAGAAACTATATTTCATCAACCAGAGAAAGCCTCAAGGCCCTCGGCCATATCAGCAAGGTATGTAAGGTGCACCTTACTCTTACTATCACAACAATCAGAGTGCACCCATGAAATCTTTGTACACCCCCACTCCTCCATCCTCGTCTACACCTCCTACTTTTCTTTACATCCCTCCATATCATCCTCATCCAGGGAATCAACCATTTCAAAAATATGTTCCACAATAACCTCATTGGAACAATCCATCCCAAGGGTGGAGGCCTCAACAAAATCAACCACCTTCTCTAATGCTTCCACCCCAACCTGAACCTCAGCTTGCTCATGTTGCTCCACCTAGGCTACCTAAAATACCTGCACAACCCAATCAAAACCCGAAAAACAGACAGGCACAATAGGCTCCCAATGGAGAAACATCCTATCTAGCTTATGTTGTGGAGATACAAGAGGTTAATCTCAAGTCGGGAAGAGTACTCCCAGATAACCATCCTCCATCTCCACCTATAGAGGTTGAGGAGAAAAAGTAAGAAGGTAACACTGAGATCCAACAACCTCCTTTTCCCAAGCGCTTTATTCACCCTAGAGGAGACTGAACTCTCGGGAGAATTAGAAAATTTGTGTGTAAAGATACCACTTCTCTAGGCCATAAAGGATGTCCCTATCTACAATAGCCTCATCAAATAAAAGTTCTTCAAGAAACCTGGGAGAAGGAAGAGAGATGCCCCCACCATCAATGTGGTAGGACAATTGTCTGACGTAATGCTAGGAAGGGTGATATTTCCAAAGTACCTGGACCCTGGTAGTCTAGTTGTTGATGTGCATATAGATGGTGTCATAGTCCCCAACACTCTAATTGATTGAGGGGCTTCCATCAATATCATCACCAAGGAAACTATGTTGAAACTTAATCTCTAAGGGACTTTGATGAAAACCACAACAGTTCTACAACTTGCAGATCAGTCCACAGTAACTTCAGAAGGAATTGTTGAGGATGTTATGGTTACCATTGAATCTTGGGAGTATCCTATAGATTTCGTGGTCCTATAAACGAAAACCAAGTTTAATGGTTATTGTCTCATCTTAGGGAGACCTAGGTTAGCCACTACATATGCTTATATTAGTTGTCAAGCTATAAACATCACTATAAAAAATGGGCCTTTGTCTAAATATCTAGTGTTATATCCTCCAGCCAAGCCTTCCATGACATGATCTCCCTATATGGTTGTAGGATGAAGAAGATGAGTTATATAACACTTCCCCTATGTGTACCGTAGATGCTATTCTTAGAGGGGGGCAGCTTAATGAAGATGAACTCATCGAACATGCCATTCAAAATTAGTCCTCCACTAACATTCCTCTCGTCAAAAAGTCTAAAAGTGAACCTCGAATGGAACTGCACTCAGTTGAGTCAACCTCTAAAACCACCAAGGCTATTGATTTTTTCCCATCCAGATCTTTGAAAATCAACCCAAACCTCTCACATGAAGAAGACAAGCAACTATGCTAGCTTTTGAAAGGAAATATTGAAGCATTTTCTTGGGATTACAAGGACATGAAAGGGGTGCATACTTCAGTATGTAGACATCACATTTACATCAAAGAAGGATGCAAGCCTGTGAGACAACCCCAAAGAAGGATGAACCCAGTTCTGAAGGACATAGTCAAAGAAGAGCTGCAGAAACTATTGGATGCATGGTTCATATATCTTATATCCGACAGTGAGTGGGTATCCCCTCCTATCCTAGTCCCAAAGAAGAATGGGAAGTGGCAAATTTGTGTTGACTATCGAGAACTTAACAAAGCCACCAAGAAAGACCATTTCGCTTTTCCCTTTATAGACCAAGTCCTAGATGGCCTTGTGAGGAAGAAGTTCTTTTCCTTCTTAGATGGGTTCAATGGGTACAATTAGATTCAAATCAGCCCTGAAGACCAGAATAAGACTACTTTCACCTGCCCTTGGGGTACCTTCAATTATAGATTCCTACCATTTGGGTTATGCAATGCCCCATCTACCTTTCAAAGAGATGTCCTGAGCATATTTTTTGAGTTAGTCCATGACTCTGTTGAAATATACATGGATGATTTCATACCATATGGGGATGACTTCCAGGAAGCTCTCTCCAATTTGGGTAAATTACTAAGAAAGTGCATTGAGATGCATCTCTCCTTGAGCCCAAAAAAGTGTGAATTCCTTAAGAAAGTAGGGGTTGTATTAGGACAGTCCATATCCCAAGCAGGAATACAGATATATCCGAACAAAATCACTATAATCTAAAGGGTACATGATCCTCAAAAACAGAAATATGTCAAGAGTTTCTTAGGCTTAGCTGGCTACTATACAAGGTTCATAAAAGATTTCAGCAAGATGGCTTCACCATTATTTGGGTTATTGGCCAAAGATTCTAAGTTTATTTGGTCTGGTCCTTGTCAAGAGGCTTTCGAGCTCATTAAGGAAAAGTTGACTACTGCCCCCATCCTCCAAGGTCCAAATTGAACTTTTCCTTTCCACATCCACACAGATACATTCGACAAATCTTTAGGGGAAACATTAGGAAAATTAGAGGACAAAATCCCTTATGCCATTTATTTCATCAGCAAGAACTTGTCCAAGGCCAAGTTGAATTATATTGTTACTGAGAAGGAGATGTTATCCAGTGTCCATGCTTTGAACAAATTCAGGCATTATGTAACTAGATATCAGACCTTTTTTCACACTGACCATGCGGCCATCAAGTATTAATGAACGAACCAGATGTTAATGCTAGGATAATTAGATGGATGTTACTTTTGCAGCAATTTGATTTGACTATTGTTGATAAAACTAGAAAGGAGAATGTTGTTGCAGATTTTTTGTCCAGGTTAGATCTCCCTGCGGGTGAATAAGGAATGGTGGATGGCTAGCTTCCAGATGAGCATCTCTTTGATATATCAACAATATCACCATGGTTTGCTAATATAGCCAACTACTTGGTTGATGTGAGACTCCTTCCTTATCTTTCATTCAGGGAGAGGAGTAAAATCATCAAAAAAAGTGCCCCTTTCACATGGATTGGGGGAAACCTTTTCAAGCTAGGCCCCGATCAAATCCTAAGGAGATGTGTGGGGGGAAGAATTCTTTGATATCCTCTCTGCCTGTCATGATAGCCCATGTGGAGGCCACTTTGCTACAAAGAGGAATGCTTAAAAAGTTTTGCACGCATGATACTATTTGCCTACCCTTCACTAATATGCTAGAAGATACACAATAAAGTGTGACCAGTGCCAAAGGATGGGAAAACCTATGCAAAGGGATGAGACGCCTTTGCACCCTTAGGTGGATTTTGAGCCATTTGACAAGTGGGGCATGGAATTTATTGGACCTATTGATCCGCAATATGGAAAAAAGAAGTATATCATAGTCTGCATTGATTACCTCACAAATTGGGCTAAAACAAAAGAAGAGAAGGTAGAAACTGAGGAGAAAGTAGCATAAATTATGAAGGAGAATGTGTTTTACAAGTTTGGATAACCTAGAGAAATAGTCATTGATCAGGGAGCACAATTCACTTCTCACCTCATTGAAAATATTTTGAGGAAGCACAAGATTAAACATAGAACTTCTACTGCCTATCACCCACAGGCGAATGGCCAAGTAGAAGTAACTAACAAATCTTTAGAGAGAATCCTCACCAATGTTGTGAGCAGTAGTAGAAAATATTGGGAAAACAAATTGGTAGAAGCTACTTGGGCTAACAACACTACTTGGAAGACAACAACATGATTCACTCTTTATGAACTAGTCTATGGTAAGAAATCTCTACTCTCACTTGAGATTGAATTCAATACTTTAAGGATGGAAAATTAATTAGATCTAGATCTATCAAATTCCCAAAAGAGAGATTGCTACCACTAAATGGATTGGATGAGTTCAGAATGCAAGAAATTATTCACACAGAGGTAGTTCAGCTGCAAAGGAAGGTATGGCATGAAAATAACATTAACGAGAAGGCCTTCCAAGAAGGAGATTGGGCGTTGTTATATGATTCAAGGTTTAAATACTTTAAGGGAAAATTGATGAAAAGGCCTTACACGATGGAAAAATGTTTTGATAATAGCGCAGTTCAAATCAAGACCATAAATGATGAAGGAACCCCCTTGTTGTCAATGGTCATAGACTTAAAATTTACAAGAAGCCATTATCTAGGGTAGAGTTAATAAATTCAATAAGAAGAGAGGTGTATGTAATGGGAAACTCCATAGTTTCCAGCACATCCTAAGAAAAAAAATAAAAAAATAAAGGTCCATGGATGAAAACCTCTCTAAGGCACTCCAGGAAAGCTTGTTGGTTGAAAACCTCAATGGAGGAAGCCCATTTTCTTTCAAAAAAAAAAAAAAAAAAAATCTACATCTCTGTGTTTATTGTTTTGCAGGTTATTAATGGTTTCTAGAAACATAGGGAAACGATAATCTTCTTCTCTCCCCTTCTATTTTACCAGTTAACTTGGCCACCATCGTGAAGTATGAATAGGGAAAGCTACAAAGTCACGCCACCTGGGCATGCAAAAGAACAAAATTAAATCAAGTGGAGTAGAGGAGAACTAGGGGAGGAAACATGCAGTCCATCATGAATTAACAGAGAGAAGGAAACAATGGTCTGTAATGGAAACTGGAGCTGAGGCCGATTTACATAAGCGCTCAAAAATTAGTTACGCAATATAATAAAAATAGATCCTCTCTCATCCAAACTAGTGAATTGAGAATTTTTTATGGAAAGAGACCGAAGGGAGTCTGCAGCACAACAGTATCGAGTTTGGGCTGCATATTTGAACAGCATGCAGCAACAACAACAACAACACAATATCACCAGCAGTAAAGCTAGCTTCCGAAGTATACCGCATATTAGACAAAGTAGCAAGAGACAAAGGGAAGCTTTTATATCAACCCAAAAAAAGCAGAATTCTACTCCTAGACTTAGAGAAGAAGGAGAAGAAGAGCTAGAAGAAGAACTAGAAGAAGAAGAAACATAAGAGGAACAAGAAGAAGAAGAGGAAGAGACAGAGGGCCAAGGAGAAACAGAAGAAATGGAAATTGAGACATAAGCCATAAAGGTAGCAGAAAGTGTGCAACAAGAAGACTCACAACACTGGCCAACATCCCCTCAATACCAATAGGAATTTTCCACCTTAGCCTCTTTGAGCACAAAGAGAAAAAGGTAAACCTCTATGTATTTCAGAACTAAAAAGAGACAGAGGGTAAGTCAGAAAGAGCCAAAAAATCCTCCCAAGGGCCCCATCGTCATTGAAGAATCACGAAGGGAGGAGGAAAGAATCAGAGAGAAAATTATGAAGGAGCCACTGCAGATGACACAGGCAAAGAATATAGCACTAAAGGAGAAATTGTAGCAAAAATGGAAACAAGTAGCCACCATGGTAGACTTGTGCATAGAATCCCTTCAGCACAAATTCCCTGCTGACTCATATGTTGTGTACCTCAAGGAGAAATGGATCTTATTTCAAATCAAAATTATAGCCTCCAATGAATCCCTACCTTTCCAAGATTGTAGGAAATTCTTGGATTTCTGCAAGCAAGCTAACATGGTTGATCAGGAAAAGATGGTAGAGTATTATGTGCATAACCTTTTGCTGAAAAATTTGGATACTTGGGACCCAAATTCTACAATGGGGGATATTCATTTGATGGCTCTAGTATCTTGGATGATGAATAAGGACACTAGAGCAAAAGAGACATGGAGGCTAATGAGAAGAAGAAATAGAGAACCCTTGCATATCAGACCAAAATTGTTCAGCCCAAGAGGAGTCATCCTTAATCGTCGAGAGATTGAAAAGGACCCTGCAATAGTTGAAAGCTACCTCCAGACTCAAACAAACGTAATAGGTCACTTTGATGATGTTTCTAGGAATATAGAAGATGAGTGCATTATGGCCAGCTAGAGGAGATGGAACAACCTCCCTCACAGCCTCAAGAATAGGTATTACCATACTCTAGAAATACTAAGGGGTGCCTTGGAAAGAGCACCATTATACAAGGGGTCCCTTCAGGCCAAGAAGATCCAATGGCTTGGTCTCAAGCTCAATCCACCTTTGCTGCTGGGGTTGAATGATGAAAGGGACACAAATGTACAAGATAGAGAATGGGAGAATGTAGAAAAGAGTAATGGGTTTTACCCCCTAAGGGGGCTCCCATACTTCTTCCTCAAGAATCCAAGGGGGTTGTCAAAGCTACAAGAGGAGGATTAGTTGCACAAAGGATGAGCAACCATTTAGTGGGGGGTGATGATGAGATCCATTATTAGACATATTTGGAGGGGTTAAGGGTCACCTTTTTTCCTTCTTAAATATATTTTTCTTTCATTTTTATTGTTATTTGGTTTTACGATATTAGTATAGGTGGTGATTAAGGATAACATAATCTGAGTGCCTAATATGAGGTTTAGTGCAGAAAATCATGAGTAATTGGAATTATTTTTGAATATTTTATCATAAACAATTTAAGGAGACAACAAGGAGAAATTATAGGATGATTTTCCACCCTCCTTAACTCTCAAAGGTAGCCAAAGGATCCCCAAGGATTTTCTCCAAAAATTTGAATTCAAGAGGCTGCCAGGAAACTCAAATACCAAAGTGCACTCAATCTATGTTTACTTGGATTCAAGTGGACACAATGACTATTTTCAAGGGAGCTATTCATAGCTTCCCTGTAGAATAAATAGAGCAGAGCTAGATCTAGGAAGGGATTGGATTCTATTGGGAAATTTTCTATAAGATATTGAGCTTTTGATTATTGTACTCAACAATTAAACTTTGATAATCGTACAAGACTATTATTTCATGAAATGGCAATATTGATTTCATTTTACTAATTTAATTTTTAGAGAGCTAGGCGTGTGGGTTAGGGCCCAATCCATGTGCCTCAACCTCTTTGATTGTACTTGTTATTTTCTTGTTGTCAGTAGATCAGCTTCCGATAGTTTCATTTTTGTTTATTTTTTCTTTCAGTGTGTTGTTGTAGGTTTCATTTTCTTATGAGTAATAGAATAGAGGAGAAAATTATAAACATTGTTGATTAAGACCTCCCTTATCATCTCTATTAATAGAGCTCGAGGAGGGTGAAACTTTTCACAAAGCCAAAGATTGATTTATGTTCATTGTTTCTCAGAATAGGGTAGAGTTGCATTACCATTTTCAGCCTTCCTTTTGTACTGTATTTTCACTTATTTGTCTCTTCTTCGTGCATGGATCAACAGAGCTGTTTAAAGGAATACGAATCAAAGTACTTGGGAAGTCCATTTGCACCTCCTCAATTCATTCTCCATCTCTGTTTTTATGCATCCATAATTTTTGTTGTGCCTCCATTTACCTCCTATTTTTTTTAGCAGCTTCTGCCTCTTTTAATCAAAAGACTCTTAAAAATGCTAAGAGTTTGACCTTCACCCTGTCCTCATTGAAACTCCCACTACCGTACTTCGCTCTATCGCAAATCACAAATCCTCCTGGTATTCGTTAATACTTCCCACTTTCGAGCTCTGATTTATATAGTTTATATAACCCTTCCACCTTACCTTTTCTAATTATCGCAAAAGTATTCAAAAACCTTTGGAAACTGACATTTTCCCTTTAAAAGGCTTACTGCAATTCCTTTCACAAATCGCAAATCACATTTTTTATTTGGTTCCCATTAACACTTACCACTCCAAACATTTATTGTGATAATTCTTTGTACTCCACCACATCGCAAATCACAAATCACATTTTTTATTTGGTTCCCATCAACACTTACCACTCCAAACACCAATTGCGATAATTTTCCCTACTCCGCCACATCGCAAATCGCAAATAGTATTTTTCATTTGGTTCTCGTAACACATTTCGCTCCTAATGCTCATTGTGATATCACTGTCATACTCTGCCACCAGCCCTACCACAACGTCATCCTATCGCATTTCGCATTTCATAGTCTTTATCCCTTCATAGTCTTTATCCCATCACATTTCGCAATTCGTTCCCACTCTCGAACAACACTTTCGCTACCCCTCTAGATTTGTGATATTGTGATTACGATATCGCATATTTCATATTGCACTTCTGTCCTCCCATCGCAAGTCATCCATATTATTTTTAAAATCCTCCCACTCCAAAAGATTTTTGCGATATTATAAGTTTTAATAAATTCTGAATCATCTTTCACACTTCTAAGCCTTGTTTCATGTGTTTATCCTTCCCTTAGCACCCTTAACCCCCTTTTCTCTGAACTGCAAGCAAAAATTTCTCAAGTTTAGTTAGATCATGGATAGAAGCATGGTAGACAAAGCATAACATAAGTAGGGTGTGTTTATCCGATTGTCCAAGTTAAGTGTGGTTTAGAATTAGTTTCCTTTCTACCATTTCTTTCTTTACATTAAATTAGTTTTATTTCCGCCATTTTTGTTTTGCAAATCAAATTAGTTTCATTTTCTTCATTTCCTTTCTGCAAATTAAATTAGTTTCATTTGCGTCATTTCCTTTCTGCAAATTAAGTTAGTTTCCTTTCTGTCATTTCCTTCTAGCAATTTACTTTACAGTTCTTATCATAGTTTAAGAAATAGCACCCTTTCGTAAAGCAGAAGAGGATGACATCAGAAGAATGCATCTGCTATGTATATAGAATTGTCACCTCCAAGTTTGTACGAACCTTGGGTTGATAAAGTACAGTAGGGCAGCCCCTGGGGAGTTGCAACACTCTTGGTGCAATACCAGGGCTCACCACATAGTTCACCTAATTATCGCATCATTTGTGGGATAAGTGACCATCGACATTGTCCAAATACTAATTTAGAATTTAGCATATAATGTAAAATCATAACATGTAATATGACCTAAAATCATGGTAATGGTTGTGAGCTTTCAAATTCATAAACATGTCAAATGGCTGGAAGCACATGTAATAACAGTTTAACTGAGTTAACTCATACAATCGGTCATAGTTATATAAGTACCCTTGCATTTCATGAAGATGATGTCAATCACATAGTTTCCAAAGTAAATATTACCATAGATACATATAAGGCAAATTATCCACCATGAACATATAGTGATTTCAGGAATTCATTCATTAATCTTATAGATCCAAATATCAACTAGTAACATAAACATGCACTATCATAGCTTGCAACAAAATACGATTAAACCATTATACTTATCTATGTGGCTTAAATTATTTGGAAACTCAAGGAGGTACTTGCACTCTCCACCCAAACATAATATAGCTACATGGAAACCTTTCTTGTAGCTGACAACCCCTTAGCCGAATCCAAAGTCTGAGGAAATTCTTACATAGGGGAAGTTTACACCAGTTGTTTGATCATTCACTAGGCTTCATACATACCACATAGTCTTAGGCAGGGAGATAAATGGTATTAGAAACAATCATGTGGATTTCCACTAATGGCCACAAAGCACAAACTCAAGGTCACAGACAACTAGTCCAAGTTACAATTTTGATACTCATCTCTAGTGATACTTTCTCAACTATACCATATGCCACAACTACACACTACCTAGAATAAGTATTAAACACCTTATAATAGGAAATAGAACTAATGTGATATAATGTGATATAGAGCCAAAAAAAGTGATATAGAGATCTAGAGTGAGTCTGGAAAAGCTCTCATTCTCCTTAACTATGTGTGTATACATAGGTAATATGCATCCCTTGGAACATCTAGGAGAGACCTATTTGTCTCTTCAATGCATTTTTTCCATGGAACTGATTGGTTCATTATGGAATTTCCTAAAGTTTCGTCCCTCTCAATTGTCTCCTTGATCCACTGAAGGTAAAAGGAATGGGCACCACCCTCTACTTCCATCACCCTAGTCCAATCATTTAATGAATGTAAACAACCCACTTCATCTCCAATTGCATCACAATAAAATCATGTTAAGTTATGGCTTCCCCAGATTACAAACAACTGCATCATTAAATTCAGTTAGGTATGGGCCATGCATTTTCAAAATAGGCGAGAAATAAGCTTCCCTCATACCAATGATTTGTAAAGTTGTCTCTTCCTTAATTGTATTAATTAATTAATTTTAAATAATAATTGCTCGATTTTTAATTGGGGTGCATTCAATCATGGTTCCCCATGTTGGTGTTACATTCATAATTATTATTACAAAGAAAATGGGTAGAATAGGGGGATGTTAAAAACACCTACATTAACTAATGCAACAATAGGTAACCTATAGAGTGGACCTTATTGTTACATAGTAATTTTTCACCTCGTTCTCTTCCCGTCCCTAATCTTGAAGTGCCCTAAGATAACAATTATGCAGTATATCCACCATGGAGAATATATCAAGATATCCCTTGAAGACCAATAGAAAGGTGCCTTGAATATTTTCTGAATAATCTCAGCTTAAAACCTAAATTGCTAGGTTAACTCTCTTTTCTAGTTGAATTCCTCTGCTGATGGCATGTTGCAACACTTTGACCTAGCACTACCAGTGCACTTTTTGATAGGAAAAATCACATTGAACCTCTTCTGGAATTGTTTTCTCAAATGGAGGAGAATATCCTTTGTGCACCAAAAGCTTCCAGAATGGTGAGTTGGATATGGTTCGATTTATATATGCTCGAGAAATCTCATTTTGATCTCTTGATATTATAATTAGGGGATTTTCCCTTGATAAGTGGGCCTTCCTCCTTTTATGGATCCCTAACTCCCTCTCCCTGTCTATAAATTCAATCCCATTCTTCCACTATTGGTTGGTTTTTCTTGATCATTGATCCTTTGAATCCCTATACTATGATTATGCCCGAATTTCTGCTTGGGATAAATATTTCTTGAAGAGCCTTAGTTTGGACTTAGAAATATCCAAAGAGACATCACCAACATCAAGGCCACAATTGTATGCTTCATTTTTTCTATAATTAATAATACATATAATGTTTCACTTTCCATATTTGTCTATATATCTATGCAAGTAGCCTAATACTCCTTGATCTATTAGCTAGTTTATATTTGATGTATGTTATGTATCTTGTCATGTTTCTTGTTGTTGTATCTTGATTTCTTACAGGGATTCGAACACCACAAGAAATGAGGAGTGAGCCTAAAGCATCGTAGAATAAAGGCCTTCACCAAAGGACTGAATGATATCATAAGGAAGACATAGGCTCTTCTTCTTCTTCTTCCATTTTGAATAAAAACTAGGAAAAGGTTATGTTTAGTCATTTTAATTTTCTTAAATTTCAAGCATAAATTATCGACCTGAGTTAGTAAACTGAAAAAGTGCAAGTGCACGATATGTGCTAAAATTATTTTTCGTTAGAGTGATGATTGAATTTTTATTTTTGTTAATTTTTTAACTTTTGGATTAGTGCTGAATTCCAATGGATTAGTGAGTTTTGAAGTAAAGTTAATGTTAGAGAAATGTATCATCTACATTAAATGTTATTCCTATATTTAGCTTCAACTGAATTGAGTCGTTAAAAATGGTTTGTGAGATAAGTCTTTTCAAAAGATATGTTAGATTAACTTCTACTTGTTTTTTTTTTATCAAATTGTTTTGATATTTTATGTTGCAGTGAAATAGAGAACTAAATCTAAATTAACTATGAAATCATGAAATATTATACAAATCCTAGTTTTATGAAAACATGAGATTTGAAAACTAACTGAAACTAAATCAAAATGCTATGAATAACAGATATTTTATCTACTTCAATTTTAAGCTGGAATGTAAATGAAATAAAAGAAATGAACTTAGCTATATCAAAAGAATTAATTTAAATAATGAATCTAAAAAATAATTAAAAAAAGAGTATTGAACCAATAAAACTGAGCTTGGAAATGAAATACAAAACAGAGCATTAACCAAATTCTAACAATGAAATGACAGTGTGATTAAAATGAATTATAAAGACTGAAAATAAATGACCTGATCTACATGTAGGGGCCATTTGCAACATAGTAGGTTCCCTTAAAACTAATTAACGCATCAATGCACGAAAAGTATCTTCAAATTAAGAGAAAAATCTAAACAAAATACTCAGAAAAATACAAATATGGTGCACCCAGAATACACAAAGTTTCCTTGATTTTAAAGAGTGTGTTTTAACTGTACGTAAGATATATGCCTACAAGTCTCTTTAGAATCCTTATACAAATTAAAAACTTAAAAAACTATCATTATCCTATCAATTTTCTATTAGGAAATAAAATCGAAAAAGTCGTGACATTCTCGAACTCTATTTCTCAGCACTGCTACGTGTTGACTGCAACCATTGACCACGTTACTATGTGACTTCATTGATGAATTGGCTTGAATAATCAAGAGGAAATCCATGAAGGAATCATCCTCTAGCTACCCATATAATATTTTGTTGAGATGGCGCACTGGAACCCTGTTATCAATGGAGGTAGTTGCGCATCTTTGAAATAACTACAGAATTGTGTTAATTTTGTAGCTGAATGTAATCTTTAACAAAACAATAGAGAATATTAGAAATATGAAAAATAGGAAAAATAAGCATTTTATCTTGTCAAAATCATATGATTTCTGCCATTATTAGGTTGATATTGATGATAAAAGAAGGAAAACATGGATGAAAAAGAGTGTAAAAAAAAAACAATTATAGGACTCTACATTCCCCCAAACTAAAGGTTTCGTATGTCCTCATACAAACACAAAATTTGTCATCTCTATTAAGTTACTGCATATCCTTGGACACTTCTACTGGTACATCCAATTTTATCTTTTTCACCCTCTTCTCTGATACTGCCATCCTTGGTTTCTTCATAAGTATTTTGTACTTCATATTAATTATTTTTCTCTTGATGACTCTATTTTCTTTCTTTAATTTATTTTTCTTTTTGTACCATAGACTTAAATATAGTAGAAGGTTATCATTCTTGGAAATTTGAAATTCATTTTGAGCTTTCAAAGACTGATTTTCACCTTTAATATACTTGTATAATGTCTCTAGTTCAAAGATTTCATTTCTCAGGATGTCAAGTACTCGAGGTTCTTGTGGTTCATTAAACTGGTCCTTTTATTCTTCTTGATTTGGAATTGGTCCCTTGGCTGCTTCTCTTTTCTCCAATGGTTCTATGTAATCATAAATTTCTTGCTGTACAGGATCAATACCTAAAATTTGTCCTAGACTCTGAGAGGGTGAAATGTAGGTAGGTGGTGATTCTCTTGGAGAGTTTGTTGAATTTTCTTTCGCCTCCAAATCAATGTGTTCTACATATTTCGAGGGTACCTCTTTGACCGTGTTTAGCCTGGTACTCCTTCTTAGTACCGTGATAGGGGTCTTTTTATTTTTAGGCTTTTCTTTCTGGGGTGAAATCTCTTTTTTGTTTCCGGATTTCTTTCTCCAAACATCTTTTGTATTTATTTTCTTTAAAATTTCTGCAATTGGTATGTCATCTTCTGACAAATATTGTTGTTGTTGTGGTTCTTGTCCCAATGATGTTTCAACCTTCCTTTTTCTCTGAATTTTGCTACTACTTGGTTGTTCAATTGTTTCTTCTTCAAAATAATTTCTTACTAGAAAGGTTTCCCATGTGTCACCTATACTTTAAAAATGGAATTCGACAAGTATTTTAACTAGCCCATGGTGATACATTATGTTTTCTATGAATTGAATTCTCTTTTGAAAATTCCCTAACATCGTTTTAAGACTATTCAACAAGAAATATGGAAGGTTAATTTCATGTTCTTCAAGAAAATTCATCAATAACCTTATATGATACAAAAACACACGTATAAATCAATTTTTTTGGATAATTAAGAGAAAATTCATCCACATACTTTTTATTGGAGAGCTGGGGATGCCTTTCCTGAAGAAAATAATATCCATGCTTGGTTTCTTCAAGAAAACCCTCTAGTCATCTCCTTTGATTCCTCTATTCTTGAAACATTTATTTCCTATACGAGGAAATCTGGTGGCTTCTACAATTAGATATTTTGTCACTGTAAATTTCATATCTCCTATTTCCACTTCTATGCCATCAAAAACCCTTGCAAAAGTTTTGGTGACTTCCTTGCGGAAGCCATCAAATTTTTCCATGAATTCCATCCATTGTGCTTTCTGTAATAATTCCCTTGCTTTAGGATATCCTTCCAATAATTTCTTCCCTGTTGGCTCTGTTCGGACAATCACACCCATGATTGAACGATGTTTCGCCTCCATAAATTGTTTTGCTTAACGGGATAATCATCTTCGTAGGGTTTTTATTTGGAGAAGAAAGGTTGATGGTGATGGAAAAATGATAAGGTAGGCCTATAAGAAATGAAGGTATAAGTGAATGAATTAGTCGTGATACATTCATAGTTATGATTCAGGCAGTGATCAAATCAATGAATCGAGACTTGAATCACGATTTGATGGCAAAAAGGGAAGTAGCGATATATGAGGGATTTGTCATGATACTATCATCTTTCACAATAATGATTTTGATTTGTTTGGTAATGTTATGGTCGTATGATTCATACATGTAATATGTTGACCCATATTTTTAAATTAAATTATTACATATCTTTGATTTGTTTTCTTGCTAACCTTCGGTTTTCATGTTGCAGTTGCTCTGTATCATCAGTCAATCACTTCTTCTTTTTGAATCATCAAATGTTCATTGTCAAATTGGTTGTAGAAACTGGTCAAAGCTGCAGAAACCTGTCAAAGCTACAGAACATCATCAATTCTATAGCTCACTTATTATTTTAAGAAAGGGATGCTAGAATAATGGAAACTTTTTAGAAAAATGGGTAAGAGAAAATTTAAGGTGCCAAAAGAATTTTGGTTTTCACCTTGAATTTTCAGTATAAAACATGCCAAAAATCTGTTGGTTTTCATGTTTATACAAAATTATTTTTATTTATTATTTATTATATATATATATATATATATATATATATATATATATATATATATATAAGATAAATGAAAAAAATCTTTTAAGGTTGAGTAGAAGAATTCTTCTTAACCAACTTCAAATCAGAGTTGTTTTGGAAAATCTTGACAAATTCCTCTTTTGTCATTGGATTTTGATAGATCTTGAGTCAGTGTCCATTTACTAATAGAGGAATTTTATATTCATCAATAGTCTTGATTCTAACTGCTCCATTGTCAAAAATTTCTTCGAACTCATAGGGTCCAAGCCAATGAGTTTGAAACTTCCCTCGAAAATTCTTGAATTTTGAGTCGAAGAGTAGTGCCCAGGTGGATGAAATTTTATTTCCTTAATGTATTTGTCATGCCATTTAGATATTTTATGCTAAACCAAGCTAGTCTTCTAGATAGAATCTTGCCTTATCTCATCAAGCTCATTGAGTTGTCCCATCCCTTTTTTTTGTGCTTCTGATAAGTCAAGTCCCAACTTGATTTTTGTTTTATAGTTCTGGATCTCGAACTCTATTGGAAATAAGAGTTGCTTTCCATAAACAAGTTCGTAGGGAGTGTTGTGCCTCAATCTAGTCTCCTAAACTGAGTTCATTTAATTGTCAACCAGGATTTGTAAACTGCTGAAGTGAAATGTACCATATGTACCTAGGTGCTTGTTTCCTAGTGCGTTGTGTGTAGTGTTTTGTGATGTTTTGGTCTTTTATGTTAATTTATGATGTTTTTGGTCTTTTGAAGTTTTGTGTTTACAATGGAAATGTCTAGAAAGCTAATGAAAATAAATTGGTGGTCAAGAACACGGTTGAGCCTAATGTATGTAATGGCAAATGTAAATCAAAAATACTGAAGCAACATCTAAACTATGACTGAATAGAAACAAGAGCTTAATGATGACTTCTTAAACATATGACACAAACTAGACTTTGAGAAATGATCACTTAAATATGCAAGTTTTCTAACTAGACAATTAGACACTAATCATGATGCAACATTCTATTCTAAACTCATCTATTCCATGACTAATCCCTAGTTCTATTCTGCAATTTCAATTGAAGGTCAGAGTCTATTCTCCAAGAGTTGTTGGTTTCTTTTCAAGGTAGTTCTGTTGAGGAAGAGCTCTGTTTGTAGTGAGGAATTTGCAGAGATATTTCAGACCTTGTAATGATGTTATCTTCTGTTCCTAAAGTTATGGATAATGATGGTTTCCAGAACCAAAATAGATATTTGTAAATATTAAAGGTACATCTTTAGAATCTTCCCACCTAAAATGATCTTGTGCAAAAATTTGTGATGTGACTATGAGATATGAGTGCAGTGAATTGATTTAAACATGAGCTTAAGATGCTTCTAAACTAGAACAATGTTAAACCATAAGCCATCATCAAACTTTGATTTGAAGTAGTGGACATGAATTTGAAATGCAAAATGAAACTCGAGAGCGCTAATTAACATGCACTAATCCTATGAAGTTGCTAATCGGTTTGTTCATCATGAGTGATATTTTGGAAGAGTTCCTTCTTGTGGAAGAGTAGAACAATCTTGACTGTGGACTTGTATGCAATTGAAAGCAAATTAACTGAAAGCAAATGAAACTAAGTTGTCACATCACAGTTATATCTTGAACTTCTTAAGGATGTCTTGGAAGAATTTCTTCTTGTGGAAGAGTGGTTAGGACAAGTGCAACTATGATAGTGAAGACTAAAAACTACAACTAATTCCTATGACACTATAGCTATTCAGCATTCATTGTTATGATCTGTTGGAAGAATGTCGGAGTATGTCCTGTAGTGTTCCTCCATGTAGTTTTGTGTGCCCATAAAGCTTCTAGAAGCTTTTCTTCCCAATCCCTTCTGTGCAAGTGTACAGTCTTGGTGAGAATGGCTTCAATCACCTTGTTTGTAGATTCAAATTTCCCATTTTCTTGTGGATGGTATGGAGTGGACTTCCGGTGCTTGATTTTATATTCTTCCACCAAATTATATACTATTGTGGATGTAAATTTTGTTCCCTGGTCTATTACAATTTCCCTTGGGACACCAAAACGAGTGAAGATATCCTAAAAACGAAATGAAACTACATCATTTTCAGTAGCAAAAGAAAGTTCTTTAGCTTCTACCCATTTAGTAACATAATCAGTATATACCAAAATATACCTTTTTGGTTTGGAAGGTGGATTAATTAGACCAACAAAATCCAAAGCCCATTTCTCAAAAGGTTCAATGAGTACCTTAAGTTGTAGTGGCATTTCACTTGAAAGAACAGGTTTCCCCATCCTTTGACAATTGTCACTGTTACACCAATTTTTGGTCATCTAACCATTTACAATTAGATAGATCGAAGTAAACCATATAAGACCAATTCTACCATAGTAAAATTGCTTTCACTATAATAAATAATTTAATAAACCATATTTTATTAAGTTATTTATGGTTCAAACAGGAAACCGCATGAGGAATAATTAAATAAATCCTTATTTATTTGATTTTCCTCTAGGAATAATTAATTAAACCACTGTTTAAATGATATTCTTGGTCATATTTAACCCAATTAATGAGAAATAATTAGATAAATCATTATTTATCTTATTATTCTCTAGGAAAAATTAATTAAATCATTATTTAATTAATATTCCTTGTTAAATTTGACTAAATCATTTAGGAATGCTAAAATCAATATTTATTTGTTATATTATTCCTTAACCCCATCCTTGAAATGATAAATAAATCATTCATTTATTTATTATTTATAAATAAAGGGATTTAACCAATTTAAATTCCTTTTCCCTCCAACAAAATATAATAAAATATTCCAAGCAGTTAGATCTAGATCTTGGTTAATATATTTTATTATGCACCATTATCAAGGATAACTCAATATTTTGTTATAAATAGGAGGGTTTTCCATTCATTATTTACCTTTAATCCTTTTTTTCATGGTCGGACTTTGATCCTTTTTCATAGTCATACTTTGATCGCTTTTATTATTATTTTTCTTCTTGAGACCCTGCAGAGTTCAACACGTCTTGGGTTTTTTACATCATTAAGAGAGAGAAACCTCTAGATCTGAAGTGTTGAGGACAACTAAGAACCCATCCCATTGAGGGGGACTGGTAACATAATTCTTTGTTCCCTTCCTAGGTGTTAATACATATAATTCTTTATATATCTTGTCGTGTCCATTGGATATTTGGAGAAAATCTTATCTCATTTTTACTTTTTAACTTTTTTTACTACATAGATATGGGTTTTTGTTGCATTTGTTTCAACTATCTACTATAGTTCTAAGGAAGTTAAGCAACCATATTTGTGGATAGGGTTGTTTGTCACGCACAGCTAAAGTGATATCTTTTCACGCACTTGCATTAAGAATTCATTCTAAAAATTGGCAACTCCACCGGGTTTTATTCAGATTCCTGTGTGACAAGCTACTTCAATAACTAGGGTTTTTAGTCAGCTATTTTTATTCTCTTAAGGTTTTTTTTTACCTTTTATGCCCAAAAACAGTAAAAATTCTAAATTTGAGGTGTTTTCGGATGTTTTCAGCAGGTACCAGGTATGAGTTGCGCTAGAGACGACCAAATTTTTTGCAACTTGCCACCCGAGGATCCTAGAATTGAAGCTCTCACTTTTCAGCCCAGAACCTACGAGTTCAAGCTCAGGTCATGCCTGTGGGGCCAGAAACTGTGATTTCAATAGATAACAGGTTATACCTGCAAGCTACAACTTTTTGCGGGATTTTTTTCTATGACTGTTAGGATTTTCCACAATCACTGTTCAGGGTTGTATGACCTCTGTTTCAACACATATTAGGCTTAGATATGTTGATTTTGTCTCCTTAAAGTAGTACAAAGCCCCTTAGGGTTTCAGTACGCTTCCACCTTTTTACGAGGGGTTTAGCTAAGTAGGTAGTTGGAGATTTTGCAGTGCTTTCGTCTATTGTTTAGGGTGTGATCTATCATTCTTTCAGATCCTTTTAGATCAGTTATTATTCCATCCAAAACCCCATATTGAATTTAATTTTGTCTCTCCCTTAGGTTTCCCCTTGTTTCCCATAGGGTTTTAACCTTTCGCCTCCCATTTTGCAGCATTTTTCCCTCTGGTTTCTTGCTATTTTCTGCCTCTTTTGTAGTAGATCTGATTCATTAGATCCCTTTCCCTTAGAGCTTAGATATTTTGGCTGTCTTATGTGTTTTGATTCAATTTCACCCCCCTCTTAGAATTTTTGTTTAGGAAGCCTTCTTTTGGGTTGAATTTATGCATCTTTAGCTGTTTATTTTACTGTCATTTTAATTTTATTTACAGTTATTCAACATTTCTTCTTTTTATTTATACAACCGTTTGGTCTTAATTAAAATTAAGACATGTATTTCAAACACGCACACCTAAAGCGAATAGTGCTTGGTTTACACCTCCAAGCCAATACATAAACATCGTAATTAGTTTATATGCCCCTCTGAGCCTTTGTTTATCACTCTTTCATATTTTTTGGCTATCTGTGTCTTGCCATCATTGCGCCCCCAAGACGCTTATCCTAGAGGCTTCTAGGCATTCATCCTCAATTTCCATTAGGAAGAATTACTCCAAAGTGTAGAGTCTGAGTTAGTCCCCCGCTGAGTCCCCATACCGACTCTGATTCTAGTCCATCAGGTCCTCCCTCCGATTCCAAACTTGGTTCTCCTCCACCTCATTCAGTCACCATTTCAGGCGCCAATGCAGGTATTAGTCCTCAAGTTGGTGGTAGCCCCGACCCTAATTCTGGATCTGCTAGTAGTGGAACCACTACCAAAACCGTTCCAGCTACTCCTTTGCTACTTTTGTGGCAGGTTTAAGACTTCCTGATTTTAGCTAGTTAATTAACGACTCTATACTCCACAATCCAAGTCGGTCTATTATGCTAACTAAGCTTCCTTTAGAAATTCCTAAGTTGAAATGGAACACTAGAGAGGACCCTACTAATCACGTCTGCTCATTTCACATGTGGTGTTCATCCAATTATATCATTGATGAGTCCATTCATTTTTTGTTATTCCAATGTACGCTCACTAGAGAAGCTGCAAAGTGGTATGTCGACCAGACTGTTGCCTCACATTCCAATTTTGTGACTTTTTATAAATAATTTCTATACTATTTCCAACTACCTCTTTGATATGATACCAGTATTGAGTTATTGACCGCATTCCGTCAAACTTCTATCACCCGCCTTTTTGACCATGTCCAAGAATGGCATAGAAGGAGGAGCTTATGTCAAGCTCCTACATTCAACGACCGTGCCTGTATGGATTGGTTTCTCCGAACGATTTTTCATTCTATTGGTAAATATGTCACGTCTCATTTTCCTCAGTCTGAGGAAGAATCTTTCCAAGTCGCATTGAAATATGACTTGATCTACGCCCTATTTGGTTATGTTTATACCGTTTTACCAGATCTTCCAAGACCTCTTGGTGCCAATGCACCGGGGGCATCTCACACCACCGACATTATCATTGGATCTCTTTCACATCTATATAGTCATCCTCCCATGGGTTATTATTTCCCTCAAGGAGGGTCTAGCTTCCCTAGCACATATACCCCTCCCGACATCATGTATCTAGGAAAAAGCACACCTTACGCATTTTTGCATCGCATCAACTGATTCCAGGGCCAATTGTTTCTCAACCAGTTTACCCTAATGTTTCTCAACCTCCTTTCTATCCTTATCCACAACCCGATGCTCTAGCCCCTTAGGAAACAACAACCTAGCCACCCATGCCTTCTCAACCTTCACCACATCAGCCACCTCCCCCTCAGAGTCAGGTGTACGCGCATCAGAGTGTGACTAATCCTCCTAATTCCAAGAATAAGTGGAAAGGCAACCAAAATAAACTAGTGCAAGGTAACCAAGGGTGCCAAGGTAACCAACTGAACACACACAAAGGGAACCAACCTAACACTAACAGCCAAAAAAATGGTGATCAACCCAAGAAGGATAGGCCTTTTCATATGAACATGCCTTGTTCTTGTTGTGGTGTCCATGGAAATTACACTCATGATTTCCCCCTCTTACCATAGGTGCACCAATTGTGGGAAGCACAAGCAACATCTAGAGGAAGAAAAGCCACTACTTTGGCTCCTTCAAATCTTGTGCCAGCTTAACCGGCTGTGTTTACTAATCCTTTCCCTCGGTAAGGATATGTGGTTGCCCAACCCCCTCAAGGTCAGGCCACCCCTCAAACTTCACAGTCTTGTACCCATGAATACCAGATTCTCGTGATGAATTTGAAGAGGTTAATATTGTTGATGTCAACCTTCTGACTCGGTCGTGCCAATATGGCAAGCCACCTACTTTGTCTGCATCTAAGTCCCAAACCACGACTTCTACAAAGTCCATTTCAACACCTAATGCTCTGTTACAGATCCCTCAGCCACGGGAAGAGGTTATCCCAAAGATCCCTAAAGGGCCATTACGCTGAAATCTTCTGCCAAAGCTGCCCACACTTACATCATAGTAGATGACTTTGCACAATCTCTTGTTTCCATGTAAATGATGGAAGTTCTCCATTCATTCCCTTTAGAACGTAAAGCTCTATTATCTGCTATGGGCACTTTGGATCCTTCAGATGATCATTTGATCATATTTGATGCTGAAAAGTCAGAACATCCCCCCTTACTTTCATCTATCGCCTTCCAAATACCCATCAAGATTTGTAATGCCCATGTCTCACGATGTATCATTGATGAGGGTGCATCCACCTGCATAATGTATGCCTCTGTTTGGAAAAAACTAGGATCACCTGAATTAGCCCCATCCACCATCACTTTGCATGCTTGGGACGGTCACCCTTCTCATCCCCTTGGCATGTACCGCAATTGCCCTATCACTCTTGCAAGAAAGACTGTTTGAGTTGAATTTGAATTCATTGACGCCCCCATGGATTACAATATCCTCTTGGGTCATAGCTATACCTATGCGATGATTGTTGTCGCATCTATGTTTCATCGTAATATATTCTTTCCTAACAACGGAAATATCATCACCATCGATCAGTTGACATATTATGAACCAAAGTCTCAAACCTCCCTCGAGTCTATCATATCTTCGGTGGTCAATAAGTAATCATTCACACCTTTCACCAGTGTTTCACCTAGATTCTATAAATATCACACCTTTCTCGGTGCATTCCCTGATATCCCTCCTCTTATCGGCAACCCCAGCTCGTCGAATGTTTGCATGATGCAATCATCCTGGACTAGCCATAAGCGGTCCGATTCAACTAGCTAGCATCCTACGCCTCTTCAACCTGCTAGTGGTCACTCGACAGAGCCTTCAAGACCTTCTTTTCAAGGACCTTCTCCCTCTAATGGTGTCTCTTCTACCCATTTTCAACCAATAATGGTTCCCCCTATCATTAACCATTTTAGATCCATTCCGCCCAGCCATTACCCTTCCGGTCAAAAGTTTTTTCTGGCTCCCCCTTCTGGAGTCTTCTGGGTGCCTGTTATGGCTATGTTGAGCCTTCCTAATTTGACCCTAGGGATTCCAGTCTGGTACATTGATCCCCTAGCTAACACTCTGCCTAGTCAGCTCAAACCTTATACCACTTTTACCCTAGTCCAAGCAATCGTTATGACCCCTCCCTTTGCTTCAGTGCCTCAGCCACTTAATTAGGAATCTACTCATGTTGCAAAAGCATCTGGTGAGGGGAAAAAGAAAAAAAGAAGGAAACTAAGGATAAGGCCGCCCAAAAAACTCCTACTCCTCCTAAGCCTCAGAATCAGTCACCTCTATGTGCTTTTTGTGATGTTGTTGGGCATACCACCCACAATTGTCCTCATCTTCCTTGTCTCAAACCTGTAGTAAACGATAAGTTTCCTAAATCTAATATCCTAAAGGTACATGTTACCTTACCCAATTCATCTAAAAAACTCAAATTGTTGTGCAATAATCACCCTTGTGCTTTGTGTGATCTTTATGGCCATTATTATCGCCTTTATCCCCATCTCAACAATTTTCGCGACACCCTTGAGTTTGTTCGCCGAATCGAGGCAAAACGTAGTGGATCCTCTACTCCTCTACTAGCGAGTTTTTCTTCAACAGAACCAGAGGACATTTTTGCACCCATTTTGATCCCTCACCCCAACGTCGAGATGATGGAACCTTCAGCCACTATCCTCTATCTATCATTGTCGATGAGATCCATGGTGGAAAACCACTCTTGGGCATTCCCTTCAATTTAGACTAAACCTCCTTCAGTGATCACCTTAGGCTTAACATCGGTATATGTCTCATCTACTATCTCTTTGTTTTCCCTCTGTAGCAATATGTGTGTGAACCATATCTCTCATGATGATGCGTCAGGTAGCCCCGCCACATCATGTGGCCTTTCTTCTACTAGTCCCCCCATATTTCATTCTAATGAAGACATTATGGAAGTAATGACCACCCCTGAATTTCCTTGGGATGATATACACCATCGTGCGTACTTACTTCCACAACAGTCCATGACTAGTATGTTGTGGAGTCTAAATACTTCATCTCTGATGAGGTCGATTGGTTTAGAAATCCCATTCCTGCACCTGATGCTTTCGAAGAAGGAAATATGGCCAATATCTCTCCTACCATTAAAATTAACATTTCTAATAAACTAGGGGTGGAAGAAAACATTGCCTTGGGGGCACATTGCACCCCAGAAGAAATTGAGGCTTACATTAAGCTATTCAAAGAATTTTGTGATGTTTTCACCTGGTCCTATTCAGACCCGGACTTGATCCCGCAATTTTCGAACACCATATCAGTACATGGCCCAATGCCAATCCTACCTGTCAAAATTTGAGACCCATTAATCCTTCAAGATGAGAGGCTATCAAAGCCGAAATCGACAAGCTCAAGTAGGCTAGTTTTATCTATCCAATTGAATACACCACTTGGGTATCTAACCATATTCCCGTTCTCAATAAACAAGGCACCATTCGTGCCTCCACTGACTTTCGTGACCTGAAAAAAGCTTGTCCCGAAGACAAATTCCCCACAACTTTCATTGAATAGATCATAGATGGGTGTGTGGGGCATCAGGTTATATCCTTTATGGATGGTTTCTATGGATACAACTAGATAGTTATCTGTCGTGCTGATCATTTAAAAATTTTGTTCATTATTCCGTGGGGAACTTTCACTTATAGGGTCATTCCGTTCAGCCTAAATAATGCAGGAGCAACCTTCCTTCCAGTGGGCCATGTCATACTGTTTCCATGATTTGTCTCATATTATCCTTTCCTACCTTGACAACCTTACTACTCGTTCTAGACATCGGGTGCAACACCTCCATGATTTTCATATCATCTTTATCCATTGTTACAAGTATAATATTCATCTCAAGACACTGAAGTGTGTCTTTTTCATTCATGTCTGCCTTCTTTTGGGCTTTATTGTGTCCAAATATGGTATAACGCTTGATCCCCTAAAAGTTCAAGCCATCCTTGAGCTTCATATTCCTCGTACCTTGCGCCAATTACAAAGCCTCCAAGCCAACGCTAGCTTCCTTCATCGGTTCGTCCCTGACTATGCCACCACCACACATGGGTTTCTAAGACTTCTTTGATCTAACATTCCATTCATTTGGGATGACCATGCTCAATAGTATTTTGATGCCCTGAAACATGCTCTCACTTCCTCTCCCTTGATTACTCCTCCTAACTTTGAGAGGGATTTCATCCTATACATCTCAGATTCCACCCATTCAGTTGCTGGGGTCCTTATCTAGGAAGATGACACCAGAAATGAACACGTTATCTATTATGTTAGCAATAACCTTGTGGGTCCCCCTCTGCACTACTCATATGAAGAGAATTTGGTGTTGGTCGTTGTGTTCTCTGTCTAGAAACTTCATCATTATATCCTTACACATTCCACCAAATTCGTGACCAATTCCAACCCTATGGCTTTCCTATTGAGTAAACAGATCATTAATGGGAAGTATACCCATTGGATCATTATCCTTCAAGAGTTCGATCTTGAATTCATCACACACAAGAGTAAGAAAGGTTTATCCCTTACTGAACTCATTTATGAATTGCCCACTGGTACGCAAGATCCTTCAGTTAATGATTATTTACTCAATGAATACTTATTCACTATTACTTCGGATGACCCTTGGTATGGCTACATCCTTACCTACCTACGAACCCAAAATTTTTCTTCCCATCTTGATCGTGATGCTTGACGATGCATATGACATCAAGTCCCCCACTACCTTCTCATTGGTGACGATCTATATCATCTTGGTGTTGATTCCTGCCTCCGTCATTGTCTCACACACGTTGGAGCTGATCAAGTCCTTAATGCCTGAAATAGCAGCACTTGTGGTGGCTACCTCTCACATTTAACTACTGCCAGGAAATTCATGCACGTTGGTTACTTTTGGCCTTCTCTTTTTGGTGATTGTATTGAAGCATTCAAGCATTGTTCCAACTGCCAAATTTTCACCCCAAAGGCATGAGCTCCTCCTGCTCCCCTCAATCTTGTCATCTCAGCTAGTCCCTTCTATAAGTGGGCCATTAGCTTTATGGAGTGTCAACCTCCATCTACTGGTAACCACAAGTATATTATTGTGGTGGTTAAATATTTCACCAAATGGGCTGAGGCGATGCCAACGTTCAATAACATGATAGCTACCACAACTCTCTTTTTCTTTAACCATGTTATCGCTCAATTCAGGCTTCCGAAACAATTTGTCTCTGACCATGTCTGACATTTCGAAGATGAGATATGGCATGAGCTATCCTCTCTGTTGGGCTTTGAGCACCAATATTGATCATCCTATTACCCCTAAGGTAATGGACAAGTTGAAGTGGTCAATAAAATCCTTAAAAATATGCTTCAATGAATGATGAACAAGCACAAAACCAACTAGCACCTCATGCTCTTCCCTGCTTTGTGAAACAATAGAATTTATGTTAAAACTGCCACCGAGTTTACTCCTTTTCACCTTGTTTTTGGTGACGAGGCACTCTTACCAATCGAGTGTGAAATCCCCTCCCTTCACTTAGCCGTTGAACTTTTCCCTAGCACCCAAACTTTAGAAAAAAGACTCATCATGATTGAGCAAGCTTCCGAAGACTGTCGTGTTGCCTTGCAAACCATTGAACTAGCTAAGAAGCACACCAAAGCTCAATATGACCAAAAATTCCACCATCGTATCTTTCACAAAGGAAATATTGTTCTAGTGTATGATCAGGATCATGATGTCCTTGGTCATGGTAATTTTGACTCATTATGTCTAGGGCCTTACATCATTAGTAAGGAATTGGGCATGGGGGAATACATTATAGAGGATTTTGATGGAAAACTCCTTCCTAACCCTCACAATGCTCTGTACCTTAAGATATTTTACCCATAACATCTCCCATCGAGATGCGTGTTTCATTTATGTCATGCATTTAGGTAGCTTGCATTGTTCATCATCTCATTTTTTGTCTTCTGGTGCCTTTTAGATGGATCCATCATCCACACCATATATCGACTATGCCAATGGCTTGGATCTTGCAGCTCACATATCTCACATAGCCTGCCCGACCATCGCCATGCACCGCATGACACCTCGCCACTCCGAGGTTATCCTGACACATACCTCAATATAACGGTCATCAAGATCATTCCAGTCACACTTTGATACCCCGATCGTAAAAAACTCACATCTGTGGCAAACACCCTCCAACAGAGCTTCCATGTCAGGTCTCTGATCCCCTCTCGCTCCACTAGACTTTGCAGCTCCATATGCCATGGTTTGTCCCATATACTCGGTCAGTTTCACTGGTTCTATAGCTACACACCAAAAGTAATGAATAAATACCACATACACAATTCCAAAAATTTAAATGCACCATAAAATATAACAACTTGCCACTTACCATATGGTCCCCATGCTCGACCAGGAAAAAGTGGCAAGTCCGGGTCCCCCTATTACTTCATCCCACTATATGGATAGTCTTCTATATACAGTGGCATTTGATCCCAATGTGTGAAGAACTCGGGTCAGAACACTTGTCCGACTCCCCCGCGTCCTCCTCTATGTAGTAGCTACCCATAGCGGCGCACCCTAGGCTCTCGTGGCACCCCATCTTGAATCTGTACATGAGGTCGAAGTGTGGGGATATTCTCAAAGAAGAACAAGCACAATATTGTACCAAAAGCACATTCATGGTTCACTTGTCACTTGAATAGTGAAAGCTATCGTTTCAATGACACCAACATCATCTGGGTCCCCCCATAGTAGGTCCCACTTAGCACACTCTCAACCGACATCATCTGTCCTCCGATGATGTGGTTGAACGCCTAGTCGCCCAAGATCCATAGTACTGTTGTGGCGACAGCTCGAGTCTCTAGCCTGTCTAGTTCACTGATCGCTATATTCATGCTCTTGAGATGGACATATGGTCGACAATGGCATTCCAAAAACTCTGATATGTTCCACCCCCGCGGTAATACTAGCTAGATATTTCCCACAACCCCAAGTGGTGGGAGACCGGTTAGGAAATAAATATCTTGAATATTCAACTCGATCTGATGCCCCTGCACTACAAATACCTCTAGGTCTAGGTCCCAGTAGATGACTATCCTAGATAACAAGGGCTCCCCTACCCTCATTAATGGGTTCTCAACCAACTTGAGAATCCCATACGTCGCCAATGCGCCTTTGACTACCTGATCCCCCTGGATCTCGTAAAAAAGTGCATCCAAGTCTCTCTCTCTCCAATTAATATTTAAATCTACCATACCTGCACTAATCCAACATATTTTTCAGTTTAGAGGAAGAAAAGTTGCATCAAAACCATCAAGCCCTAGTTCCTAGCCAAAAAGAAGACCAAACCCAATTTTTTGGCATCTCGCATTTTCGCGTCCTTGTACCTGGGAGGTCACAGTTTCTCTCTCTGAAAACTGCAACCCAACTCACAGAACAGGGCTCGGGAAGTGCGAGCTAGTCATAAGGAAGGGCAAGGTGATGTTCCCTGGCTCTAGGCACCTAATCTGAAATTTTAATTGGCTGAAAATGAAGAGTAAGGTTAGGCCACCTACCTGCAACTGAGAGATATCGATTATAATGGTCGGTTTTTCCGCTACAAACACTGCAAGATTTAGGGCCTTCTCCTCCTCTCCACGTTCACCACAAATCCAATAGAAAATGAACCAAATTGGAGGGAAATCACCCTATTAAAAGAGAAACCCTAATTTATCTTTTGCTAATTGTAGCCAAACCATAGATCTGTTTGATGAACCGTCAACACTGTTGGAAAGCTCTCACCAAGATCTAAAAAGGGTATTATTTTTTTTAGTGATCTAATACTTCACCCGAAATCCTTTTTTCCAAGAAGGGTCACTTCACCACCTCTCAAAATTGAATTTCTGCACTTGCACCACTTGTACTTGGGGCACCACTTTTCTTTCATACTTGTTAACGCATGTGTCAATTTTCGTCATGAGTAACCACCTTTTTCTCATGTTTTTATGGTCCCCAATGGGCCTATTCTGTGTGGCAGCATCATCTAAGTTGAGTCATCATCACATTCATGGAGTCTATTCCAAGTCCCTTTGCCTCATGTTAAAGTATTCCATCCATTCGTGCCTTGTCCCTCTCTCAGTTAGCCCATTTTGGCCTCTAGTCACATTGTCCCCCATCCCCTCAGGAATTGAGTCAGTTGTTGTTGGGTCATCCATGCTTTATGTGCTCTAACAAGGGAAGTAATTTTTTTTCTACTGAGTATCCCCCATTCAATCATCATCCCTGGTGTCAGTCCATCAGTCGGTTTACTATGATCCCTCATGCCGTAGTTGAGGACCCTCATTGCCTCACCTATGGCGGGCCTCCTTTTGTCGACATCAACACATTCATTCTATAAGACATGTCTATAGGAAAATGTACCTTGGTTCCATATTCCATTCTTGTTTGGTGCCTCGTATCAGGTAAAGGGACTCCTCATTTCCCTTTAAATTGATTGTTTCTCATTCAACTCCTTATTGCATGATCGTGATTCATATGCTTGATATTTCGGTGATCCAGCAGATTGTACCAATGATTCCTAGGTGTGTGTGAGATGTTTCAGACCTCATGAGGGGGTGGCCCTTTAAGTAGCCCCCCACATGCCCGGATGACCTCATTTTGTGCTACAACCTTAGATGTAGCTCCGTAGATTTGGCAGGTTCAGTTCTAGCTGCTTGTAGTTCCCATAGCATGCATGTATCACTCATATGATCCATTCATATTTTTAGAGCCCTTTCCTATTTATCAGGTCTTATTTGGTTGTTATTATATCTCATGTACTCGGATATTATTGTATTCAATCCTAGTTGCTGTCCCAGGCACAGTATGTATGTGGGATACATTATATTTTTGTCTGGCCCATTTTATGTTAGCATGTCATGTACAATTTATCATTTATTTTATAGTTCAGTCCCATTTTGTTGGGTGCACCATTATTCTTTGTACTTTTCCATCTCGGTGGGCATAGGTATGCCTCCCCCGTCTCACTGAGAACAGGTACCCAAAAATTAAAGGAGACTTATATCATTTTTAGGTCTCACCCCCCAAGGTTATTATCCTCTCTCACTTCACTATGTCTATGTATCTCTCTCTCCCTCTCTGAATCCCCTTTGGTGTCTAGTGATTGTGTTCTTACAACGTACTTCGGTCATAGGATTAGCTCCTAATGCTTGGACATTGGAGGAAATCTGTTACACAAACTTTTGGTCATCTAACCATTTACAATTAGATGGATTGAAGTACACAATGTAAGACCAATTTTACCATAGTAAAATTTCTTTCACTATCACAAATAATTTAATAAACCATATTTTATTAAGTTATTTCTGGTTCAAAGAGGAAACCCCATGAGGAATAATTAAATAAATCCTTATTTATTTGATTTTCTTCTAGGAATAATGATTTAAACCACTGTTTAAATAATATTCCTAGTCATATTTAACCCAATTAATGAGAAATAATTAGATAAATCATTATTTATCTTATTATTGTCTAGGAATAATTAATAAAATCATTATTTAATTAATATTAGTTGTTAAATTTGACGAAATCATTTACGAATAATAAAATAAATCATTATTTGTTAAATTATTCCTTAACCCCATCCTTGAAATGAAAAAAAATCATTCATTTATTTATTATTTCTAAATAAAGGGATTTAACCAATTTAAATTCATTTTCCCTCTGACAAAATCTAATAAAATATTCAAAGTAGTTAGATCTAGATCTTGGTTAATAATATTTTATTATGCACCATTATCAAGGATAACTCCATATTTTGTTATAAATAGGAGGGTTTTCCATTCATTATTTACCTTTGATCCTTTTTTCATGGTCGGACTTTGATCCTTCTGTCATATTCATACTTTGATTGCTTTTATTATTATTTTTCTTCTTGAGCGCTCATAGAGTTCAACACGTCTTGGGTTTTTTACACCATTGAGAGAGAGAAACTTGTGGATCTGAAGCATTGAGGACAACCAAGAACCCATCTCATTGAGGGGGACTGGTAACATCATTCTTTTTTCCCTTCCCAGGTGTTAATACATATAATTCTTTATATATCTTCTCTTGTCCATTGGATATTTGGATTAACTCTTATATAATTTTTATTGTTTAACTTCTTTTACTGCATAGATCTGGGTTTTTGTTGCATTTGTTCCGACTATATATTTCATATAAGGAAGTTAAGCAGCCATATTTGTTGTTAGGGTTGTTTGTCACACAAAATTAAAGTGATCTCTTTTCATACACTTGCATTAATAATTCATTGTAACAGTCGCATTTCTTAACATATTCTTTGGCATCCTTGAAAAGGGAAGGCCAATAATATCCTAAGGGAAGGATTTTGCAAGTAGTTATTTTGTCAGAGAAATGGCCTCCACATGGTTCATCATGGCAAGCTTTAAGTATATCAGGTATTTCATATTCTCATACACACCATCTGATGATGATATCTATTCTTGTTTTGTACAATTCTTCATTTATCCATGAGTAAGAAGCACTTGTTTGGATTATTCTCCTCTTTTCTTTGGAAAAAAATGAGATGGTAATCTTCCTGTAGCCAAATAATTAACAATATCCGCATACCAAGGTGATTTAGTAGATACTGCGAAAATATATTCATCAGGAAATTTAACCTCTACAAGCATATCATTGTTATCATTTTGAATCCTCGATAAAAATTCAGTAATTGTATTTTGTTTTCCTAGTCGATCTAGAATGGTGATGTTAAACTCTTGCAATAGTAATATCAATCTGGTTATTCTGCCATTAGTGATTGGTTTTTTCATTAGATATCTGATGGCAGAATGGTCTGTATGAATGAAATTTTCATAGCCAGTGATATAACGTCTAAATTTATTAATGGCATGCACTACAGCTAAAAACTCTTTTACAATTATAGTATAATTTAGCTCTGCTGGAGTTAAATTTTTACTAGTATAATAAATGGAATAAGGAGTAATATATTTATGTCCTAACATGGCCCCCAAGGCTGTATCTGAAGCATCAGTAGAAATGTGGAAAGGAAATTTCGAATTAGATCCTCTCAAAATGGGTTCTTTAGAGATTTTATATCTCAAAGTTTCAAAGGCATTTTGACAATTATAGTCCCAACTAAATTCACAATCTTTGTTCAGTAATTTTAAGATTGGAGATGCTATTTTCATGAATTTTTCTATGAATATTATATAATATCCAGTACAACCAAGAAAACTCCTAACATCTTGTTGAAAATTTGGCACTGATACTTTGGAAATAACCTCTACTTTAGATGATTCTACCTTTATCCCATTTCATGAAATATGGTGACCTAAAAAATTCCCTCATTAAACATCACAAAAATTTTCTCATGACTTAATGAAAGATTTTCTTCTTTGCATCCTATTAGAACTTTTTCTAAATTTTCTAATGCCTCTTCAAAAGAATTACCATAAACTGTGAAATCATCCATATACACTTCCACACAATCGTGAATAAGATCAGAGAAAATTCCGAGAACTGCTCTTTGGAATGTTGTTGGAGCATTGCACAATCAAATAGGAAGTACTCGGTAAGCATAAGTTCCCCATGGATAGGTAAATTTGGTTTTGACTTGATCTTCAGGTGCTGCCTAAATTTGATTATACCCACTAAAACCATCCAGAAATGAAAAATACTTTTTCCCCGCTAATGTGTCTAAGAATTTATCTTTGAAAGGAAGTGGAAAGTGGTCCTTCATTGTTGCTTTATTCAATTACCTATAATCGACACATACTCTCCATTTTACATTTTTCTTAGGAAAGATCACTAGAGGTGAAACCCATTGACTGTATGATATTGGATAGATAAAATTTACATTCAATAGTTTTTGTAGCTCTTCCTTAACAATATCTTTCAAGTTTGGGTTCATTCTTCTTTGGGGTTGTCTAACTGGTCTAGCATTCTCTTCAATATAGACATGATGCATGCAATTTTTGGGATTAATCCCTTTCATGTTTGTATGTTCCCATGCATAAGTAGAAGAGTGTTTTTGCAAGGTCTCTACCAGTTGATTTTTTTGTAATTATTCCAGATTTTCATTAATATTCAATGTTTTTCCTGGAAAAATTTCTATACAAGAATTTCCAAATTTTTCCATAGAATGTAAATACATTTGTCTATATGATAGATATTCGATATTACATTCTTCTTGAAAAATTTGACTATTGTTATGATATAAGGAGGGTTCATTGTTTTCTATTGAAGTTAAAATTTGGTCCTCCTCATTTGTTTTTTACAATAGTAAAAATTATTTGTATATCATTATCATCATCTATCCATTCCTCACTTTCTATATATATTGTTGTTTTTTGAGGTAGATACAATGGAAATTTATTTGTATAACTACCAGATAAGATAAACACATCTCCTGATCTACAATCGATGAAAGCATCAGTTGTAGCTAACCAATGTCTTCCTAACATTAATGGATCTCCTCCTAAATTATTATTGTGTTTTTGCAAAAACTGGTATTTATTTTATAGCTTGCAATAAAGGAATTTTTATACAAACATTTTTCAATTCATCCAACATATCATAATCAAGCATTATGATTTGTTTTTCTACTTCTTTATCATTTTTTGTGTTTGTCAAGGTTGTCATTGATGTCAATATGGCATTATTAGGATGGAAAATATTCTTGTGATATCATAACCTCATGTATATTATGATGATTTCCTTACTCATAATGAAAAGTCCCTCTTGTTTTATAAGGATGCCATTAATGAAGGTGTCAAGCTATTAATGATTTCATTGTGATGTCAAGCCACTAATGAAGAAGTCTTGTCCTAGATGTTCTTGAGCTAACCATGAGGACACTATAACCTCCTGTATCCTTTCTCTTGATGAAGAATCCTTAAAACTCATGATGATTTCATTACTCTTGATGAAGGAGTCCTTATTGATGCTCATAGTGACTCTTGATGAAGAAGCTCTCCTTGTGATGATCTAGCCCTTGCTCTAACAAATTGATGAATGCTGCATATGGTTAAGGACAGATCACTGCACTATATTGATGACATGGAAAATGAAGGAATTGGAGATCACTTGATGACATATTATGATTAAAGGCATGAAAAGTGGAGATCTCACTTAAAAACACTTGGTGACATATGACAATGAAGAAGACCTTGTTGTCCTAATCACCTTATGCACATAAAAATTCAAGGAAAGTTACAAAGAAACATAAAATTGGGCTCCTGGTAGGCATCCTATCAACATGGGTCCTGTACCATCTTATAGAGTATATTTTTCTCGTTCGAATGAGCCTTTATTTTCCCCAAAACTCCCAACGGTTGAGGAGATATGGAATGTTTAAGTCTATAAACATTAACCTTGCAATGAGCCAATCTATCCTTGCCTTCATGTCGGCCTACCGTTAGAAAGAAATGTAATTTTAGTTCAATGTCAAATTCATATAAAAAGGAGAGTTGAACCATTCATTTGACCAAGAATTTTCGATGAAGATTGAAGATAAAAGGTTTAGAAACACAGAAGAAGAAGGAAGCCGAGGAAACAAGGAAAATAGTCTTGGGATAATTGTCTTTTTGAATTATTTGATTGAGTATACCATAGAGAGATAACCACAGGCCTTGAAGGGAAATATGGGCAGTTTTGAAAGGTTGTTTTTTGTTTTTGCATATCCAAGCTAGAGAGGAAGGGTGCCACAAAGATAAGGATTGTTCTGGGTTATTTGATATTGTGTTTGTGGCATAATATTGTTATTTGAGGTTGTAGATAAGTACAGCAGTTTGAATAATAAACTGAGCTCTATTATAAGGAGATATAGGTGTTAAAAAAGGGCTGGTTTAAGCCCTAAAAACCAACAAATAATGCAGCTAGCCTAAAGGAGGAAAGTCATAGCTAGTTAAGGACTTTTACGAGATGTTTGGGAAGTATATTATAATTCTGTGGAAAACCTACTAGGAAGCCAAAGTAACAACAGTGTGCACTAAACTAGAGTTAGAGAGAAAGGTGGCAGACTTTGAAATGAAGTTGGAGCATCATAAAATACATCATTGTTGAAACAACCCTTAAGAAATTTTTTGAAGACTAGCAAAGGTAGTTTGTATCCCTTGAAAACATAGTTGAAATAGACTTTGGAGGGAAAAAATTGAAGGAGAAATATCATTGAAATCTTGTGTTAGGGTAGAGAAACTTCATTAATAAATCTTAGGGCAGTATGACTGGAGTCTTCAAAATCACCACTCAAGTCTTCTAGCAGTTTTGGATCTATTACATTGAGATAAATATATTGGGATTTTTTTTGGGCAGTCCTTAAGAATATTATTTTGTGAAAATTTGGAATACATCTTTAAGTGAATTTGAAGAAGTCTTGGCGAACCATTTAATTAGCATGTCTTGGGAAGTCATCTTGAATATGTATTGAGATTATCTTAGAGCAGATTATTGAATACATCTTTTTTAGAAGGATTGTTGAAGACCCTTTGAAGACACTTGTAGAAGCATATCTTGAAGGTATTCTTGGAGACATTGGTTGGCCTCGTGATGCATAATTGAAGCTCTCTTGGAAATATTTGTTGGAGCAGTCCTAGAGAATACATCCTTGACCTTGGAGCTGACTTTGAACATTCGTGGAGATCCTTGGAGACCGTGATGCATTATTCATCATGAGGTAACCTTGGAGATTTTATTTGGGTGACATGAAGAAAAGTGGATATACCTTCATGTGAAGAAAAAGGTTGTCATGGATGAAGTGATGTGGAGACTAAGTGAAGGAATTTTTGAATATTTTCAGGGCTCATTGAAGAAGACATTGGGAGTCATGAACAAACATCAAACGTATCTTGACAAATTGAAGTTGAGGGTTGGAGCTCTAGAGGTTGGATCCTCATAGAGACAAGGTTGGTGACTTGGAAGATAGGGTTGGATCCATAGACGATAGGAGTCCTCAAGAAACTAGGTTTGAGCTTGTACCAGAGATAGGGTTGAAGCCCTAGAGGTTGGTGCCTCAAAATAGAAAAGGTTGAAGCCTCAGGAAGTCCAAGTCGATGCTTGGCATAATAAATTTTGGAGCCTTGGAAGTCCAATTCAACACTTGGAAAATACAGGTTGGAGCCTGGGAGATTGAATATTGGTGTCTTCATTTGGGGTTGGAGCCCTACATATATTTTACTTGATTTATTGCAAAGAAGAAATTAATAAAATAATTGATGCTTATTGTTGATTTTGTGTTATAAGTATAAGTAATCTAACTAGTAAAAATAACAATTGAAAATAAATATTGATTCACCCCCCTCTCAATATTTCCAACAATTGGAATCAGAGCCAGTACCTTCATTCAAAGCCTAACAACTTGAAGGTTGATCATTAGAACATAAATGGAAAAACTAAGGAATAATGTCTCCAAAGCATGTGAAAATGCCTCTTACTCAGTTAAAAATTCAGATGTAAACCAGGTAAATTAAGCTCCATTGTTTAATGGAAATTTTGACAAATGGGAGGCAAGAATGAGGAATTTCTTGAAGACTCAAGGAATTGAAGTTTGGAAATCAGTGATTATTGATGACACGATGGACGAACAATCAAAGGAGTACAATACAAGATCAATGAAGGCAATTTTGAATGGGCTACCAAACTCTATGAAGGCCAATTTTGAAAAAATTTTGTCAGTAAAAGTCATATGGGACAAAATTCATGATCTTCACTCAAAAGGAGCATTGACCATGACCTCTAGTCAAGAAGATGATGGGAAGAAAGATTCCATAACCCATCAAGGAAGTTGAAAATAATAATGATGACATCAAGACCAAAGAAGACTTAGAAGAAGAAGAAAGCAAAAAATACTTTGAAGACGATCTCCTGACTAAGCTTATAGATGCCATGTGCAATATTACCAAATGGGAAAAGTAGGAATATAGTGCAAAATGCTGGAAAAATAGAGTAAAACATCATTTAAAAGAAAGATGCCAATATGAAGACCTTTCATATGTTACAACAACAGAAAAATATGCATAATAAATGGGCCATAAGATACACAACAAGAAAGTACAAGCCTCCAATGGACAAAATCTCTCAACATGAGGTGTTGCAACTATATATAAAAGCAGGAAGACCCTTACAATGCTATTTTAAAATATCTGCTACAGAAAATGATTATACATCAGATCTAGGGCTGATATGTGCCTCAAAAGATAGATCTATTACAGATCTAAGCACTATACAACCTTCTTTGAAGAACCCGTTAAGGGTTTTTAGCAAAACACCATGTACAAGATGGGGATCTAGGCCCTAAGGCTACAGATCCACTGCAAAATACATATCTGGAAAGTGTGGCTGATGTGATATGATCAATACAATATCCTCCTCCAATAGATCCTCTAAGTGAAAGGCAGATCCCCTTCACTAGAAAATCAGCTCTCCAAATGGTGTGCCAAACCACCCTGCAACTCCTCCTATAGAAATAACACAGATCTGGAAGAAAACTGCGTTGTAGGGATAAATAACCAGTTGGCCTGATGCCAAGATATGAAAATTTTCTCAAGGGCTTTCCTTATTGTCCTCCCAATGGAAAGGAAGCCTCCTCCACTGAAAATGAGCAATGAAATAACCCATATCTAATATCCACTTGCTGCAACCTGCAAAACAACCAAACCCTCAACAGGATCTGTGCTATAAATGAAAGATGAAGCTTGGCCTTAAGCCTGATAATGGACAATGTAGTACAATAATCCTCCAAGAGCTTCTCAATGGAAGAGGTGGGATTCCCGATCAGGAACACCCTATGCTAAATAACACTCAATCTCAGCTAAACAGCAAGAGAAAGATATATGTCTAAATAGACCATATATTCAGAAACATCAACATACATGCATAATGAAAAATGGTTGCCATCCTCTTCCTTAAATAATATATGAGCTTGCAAACCTTAAGCCACATCCAATAATGGCACTACCTCCACACAAATCATCTCCATATAAAACTACGTTGTCCCTCATTGATGACCACTCCTCCATGCCAATGTTGTTGATTTGGTCAAGGTTGACCCAGTCAAGGTGTTCCAGCCCCTTTTCACACCAAGGGGTGCTCAATTAAGCTGCCAAAATTTATCTCTTTCACATTTTTCATTTATTTATTCATTATTAAGGATAATTATGGACCTCCATTGTCCTCTTATTCAATAAACAAAGCATCAAAACAAAATTGAATATTCCAACTAGCTCATGGATGATTAGGAATATTACAATCCTCCCTTCCCAAATGTTTCTTGTCCTCAAGAAACTGACAAGGTGAATGCTGCAACTCTCCATCATTGGTGACACCAACATGTGATAAGCTTCCCGCATAAGCTAAGTGTCTACCAATCCATCCATCCATGAATTTCTCCTCAAAAGTTCTCATGAGATGCAAATAATCCATCCCATAAGGAGACAATAGTTCAAATGAAACAAACATGGTTTTCCCAATATTCTCCCTGAAACATGTAGCATAATGAAAATTGATAATTTCTCTCCCATAGGTCACATACAGTCCTCCCATCCTCCCTCCAATCATTCCCATAAAAAGTATAAGTACATCATGAATGTATGGGATCAAAATTAAGTACATACAAAAAGAAATTTGTGCAAATGGAGGTGGGTCATGGTCCCACATGTGGAACCAGTGCAGTAAGTATCCTCACTGCCTTAGATAATGATATGGTAAGTGATTTCCCCACCAGTTACTTGCTGCCCAAGTTATCTCACCATGGCTGAAAGTGTGAGATATGTTTGGTTCCTTTGGAGTGCACCCACAATGATACAAAATCTCCCTTTGTCCTTCAAGGGAGTGGCCATGTTCAGAAATGTTTGTGGCCTAAATTTGGCCATGAATTTTATATGGAATAATGCTCCTCCTTGGAGCTATGGCATGCATATACATGATAAAATAATGCATATATTCATCAAATAAAACATTATGTACATAAGCATGTTCTCTACCCAAAGTTCTCATCATAGAAATGGAGTGGTGCATAGATATATCTCCTCTCATCCCAAAAGAGGAAAGAGGTGGTTGAAATAACTCCTTCATAGAGTCATGTCTGTCTTGCAACTCCACATGGTTCATGCATCTTTGAAAATGCTAATATAGTTCCTCTTCAAAGCCTTCCCAAGTGTAGCTTCCCATGATAGTGTTGTAGGCCTTCATGGAATAAGTATGGCTGAAAAAGAACTCCTCATAAATCTCTTTGTATAAAATTCTCCTTGAGCTTGGAGGCTCTAGATAAGAAGATCATACCATGATAATAGATGACTCCTTCTTGGACTTAATATCCCTCTTCATGTAGCTGGTAATCAAGTATCATGCATGTGAAAAGATCCTTCGAATAATCCACCAACAGTTTGGATTTCCAATATGGATCACTCTTCCATAGTGACAACACTGATGATCTTCCACAAAGAATTTCTATCATATGGCTATTCTTCTCCCTAACATATCCCATGCCAAAGGTATATGTTGGAAGGTCATTCCTTCCATGCTTCTCCTCCCACAGCACAGAATCTGAAATGAGAGTGGGTAAGGATGATGTTGGGAGAATGTCTCCCTCCTCCTTGAGTCTACCCAAGACTCTTAGCGTTGTATAATGGTATTCTAATGCTCCCATCCCTCCTATATCTATGCTTGGAGCATCATGTTGTGATATATCTCTCACCAAATCTGAATCAGGTGGCCTCCCAGGTGGTTTTCCACTAAATAATATTGTCCCATGCAGCAATCTCATAAACATAATAGATGGGACTATTAGATCCTTGCTTCCACTGCGCAAATCCATCTCTATTTTTTGTGTGGAAGTGGTATGTGAGGGATATGTGTGCATGCCTTTAATAATTTTATCCTTTCCACTCTTTCTATCCACCCATTCTATATGCAAAGTCTCCCAATCAATGGTGACTTTCCCCAAAGTAATCAACCATTTCACATCCAATATCACATTGGTGTCAGGCATTTCAACCACAAAGAAGTGATCAGTCAATGTATAAGTCCCCATGGTGACTGATAATGATGGAACATAATGCATGCATTGCATAGTTCTATCTCGTGGGACAAAAACAAAAAATACCTCAAAAGCATCAGTGGGTATTGCCCTCCTTTGCACTAGTTGAGCATTAACAAAATTGTGGGTAGCCCCACTATCAACCAAAATAGAAACCCTTTGATTCAAGATGGAACCTTGAAATCTTAAGTTCAAGTACTTAGGTACTCCTCACAATGATGCAATAGCCCCTCCAACTAGAGAAAATTCCCCATTCCCATCTCCTAAGGGTGTATGTTCATCTCTTATGGTGTCAGTGCTATGACCTCTTCTTGGTTCATCTTCTTCTTCCTCCTCATCATCTGAGAGGACCTCTATGTAATATGCCTTTCCTGCTAGACATATATGTCCGGGTGCCCAAGCTTCTTGGAATGTGAAGCAAAGCTTCCTCCTCCTTAAATCTCTTCGGACATCATCATCAAGAGGTTTTTTATATTGACTCTCCTTTGAAGGAGTAGCCTTCTCTTCTTTTCCTTTTGATGGAAAAGAGGGCTTGTGCTGAACATTTGCCTTTGATTTTGGCAAGGCATCTTCAAGGGTAACGGGCTTGGTATACTTAACCAACCCATGAAGAGGTTCATCTAACCCATCAATGAACATATACACCCTTCTTGTTGTAGATAAATCAGAAATCATAACAAAATTCTTAAAAATTTAGAAATGTAAGTTTCTGGATTACCTAATTTTTTAAGCTTTGCAAGTCCCGTGAATGGTGCTTCAGGATCTCTTTTATGAAATATTTCCATGAACATCCTAGTGAACTTTGAATATGAAGTCACATTTGCATGACCCAATGTAGACAAGCCATGGAACCACCAGCCATGTGCTTCACCCTCAAGGTGCAACGCTGCTATCTTAATGGCTTCCATTTCTAGAAATTTGTTCAACTGGAAGTAGATTTCAAGCTTCTCTACCCCTGATTTGGAAGTGCACTTGGATGAGCCATCAAAGTTGGGTAAAAATAATCTGCCCATAGTGCGGTGTAGATCATGATTCTGAATGAATCCGCCACTTCTATTATGATGCCTTGGTCTTCTATTGTGCTTGATTTGACAAAATTATTGAAAACTCAAGTTTTACTTTAATCTCTGAGTTTGAGACTCATACTCCATAAAATAGTCTTCAATGGATTCTTTCTCTTGAAACCCTTCATTTCCCACAGCCAAGAATATAGGAATTGTAGAGCGTTGGGAAACTTGTGGTTGCTGCATTGGTTGATCACTCCAGTGATGAGACACGCCATAGCCTTCACCATCATTAAATCCTTTAGGGGATTCCTTGTATCTATCCATTCTCATCTCCTTGATCTCTCTAGCAATGTCCTACATGGTTCTAATAAGGATATTAGGGAACTCCTTCTCTTAATCGTCTCCTCCAGATAAAGGGGTTTTACCCTTGTCTTCTTTGTCATTTGTATAATCAAACTTACGGTGTCTTCTTCTTTGATACCTCTTCTCTCTATCAGTAAGAGGCTCTCCTTCTTCAAATGACATATTGGCTTTTTAAGATGCACAGGCTGTGCCAAGATTATGCTCTAATGGCACTGTAATATTCCCAAATGGGAAAAGCGGTGATATAGTGCAAAATGTTGGAACAATAGTGTAAAACAGCATTTAAAATAAATAGGAAAATATGGAGACCCTTCATTGTTATAACAGCAAAAAAATATGCATAAGAAATGGGCCATAAGATACACAACAAGAAAGTACAAGCCTCCAATGGACAAAATCCCTCAAAATGAGGTGCTACAACTTTGTATAAAAGCAGGAAGACCCTTACAGCGTTGTTTTAAAATCTCTGCTACAGTAAATTATTATACATCAGATCTAGGGATGATATGTGCCTCAAAAGATAGATCTATTACAAATTTGAGCACTATAAAACCTCCTTTGAAGAACCCCTTAAGGGTTTTCAGCAAAACACCATGTACAAGATGGGAATCTAGGCCCTAAGGCTATTGATCCACTGCCAAATACAAATCTAGAAAGTGTGTCTGATCTGATATGATCAATACAATAGCCTACTCCAATAGATCCTCTAAGTGAAAGGAAGATACCCTTCACTAGAAAATCAACTCTCCAAATGGTGTGCCAAATCATCCTGCAACTCCTTCTACAGAAATAACGCAGATATGGAAGAAAACTACACTGTAGGGATAAATGACCAGTTGACCTAATGCCAAGATCTGAAAATGTGCTCAAGGGCTTTCCTTATTGTCCTCCCAATGGAAAGGAAGCCTCGTCCACTGAAAATGAGCAATGAAATAACCCAGATCTAGTCTCCACTTTCTGCAACCTGCAAAACAATCAAATCCTCAACATGATCTATGCTATAAATGAAAGATGAAGCTTGGCCTTAAGCCTGATACTAGACAATGTAGTACAAGACTCCTCCAAGAGATTCTCAATGGAAGAGGTGGGCTTCTCAATCAGGAACACCCTATGCTAAACAACACTCAATCTCATCTAAACAACAAAAGAAAGATATATGTCTAAACAGACCATATATTCAAAAAAATCAACATACATGCATAATGAACAATGGCTGCCATCCTCTTACTTAAATAACATATGAGCTTGCAAACCCTAAGCCCCATCCAATAATGGCACTACTTCCACATAAGGCATCTCCATCTAAAACTACGTTGTCCCTCATTGATGACCACTCCTCCATGACAACGCTCTTGATTTGGTCAAGGTTGACCCAGTCAAGCTGTTATAGCCCCTTTTCACACCAAAGCGTGCTCAATTAAGCTGCCAAGATTTATCTCTTTCACATTTGGCATTGATTTATTCATTATTAAGGAGAATTATGGACCTCCATTGTCCTCTTATTCAATAAACAAAGCAACAAAACAAAATTGAATATTCCAACTAGCTCATGGCTAATTGGGAATATTACACCATGGAAGAGATTAAAATTTTGAAAAAGGAAAATGAGGAACTTAAGAAGAAAGTGCAAGATGGTGACCAAGGCAAGACAAGGAAGGAATTTGACCTTTTCAAGCTTCAAGTACAAGAAAGAAATGAGGATTGAAGAAGAGATTGGTCAATAAAAGGAAGAGGTCTCCTCTTTTAGATCTCAACTAGAAGAAGTAGAGAAACAAGTGCAAGAAGCCAATAAGGTGATGGAAACTTTGGCATCCATAGAAGTAAAAGTTGATGAAGCGGAAAAGGAGAGAAACACCATGATATGAAAACTAGAAGAAAAGGATGAAGAAATATTCAAACTAAAATCAGACATCAATCTTCTCAAGGGAAAAGCATGTGAAGCTACAAGAATAAAAGAAGAAATGGAGATCAATATAGTAAAGGAGAATGAAGAAATATTCATAATTATATCAAATATCATCTACCTTAAAATCGAAGCACACAAAGAAACAAGGATGATGGAACAAATGAAGAAGCAACTAGTCATGTGTTGAAGATTGCAACAAGAAATAGTGAAATTGGCATCCGGAAACATCATCCTTGACCCTAGTGAAAAATAAGCACCTAAACTAGGTGGGGCCCACACAAGCTATTTTTAGGTGTATGTCTATTTTTAGACATGTTGAGAAAAATCTAAAATTATCAGGAGGTTGATTCTAGATGGTTGAGAAAAATCTATTTTTTAGATGAGTTTCTATTTTTAGATGCATGGGCGGAGTCTATTTATAGATCGCCTGTCTAAAATTAGAATGCATGTCGATTATTATTAGCCCTTAATAATAATCAGACAATAAATAGTAACTTATTCTCTTGGAGAACTTTATTTAAGTTAACTGATATGGAAAACTATTTGATTGAAGGAATTTCGAATTCCAAGGTTGGTTGGTGACCCATGCATGGAAGACTTAGTTATAACTGATTGTGGCAAGTTGTAACAGAGTTGGAAGAGTAGTTATGTGAGTTGTTATTTATTTTAACTCAGTTCAATGAGTTAAACTCAGTTGTGCTAGTTGTAACTAAACATACAGTAGTGAAATATGAGTGAATTAATTAGTTAATTAATTCACAAGTAGTGTCTTACTTGCAACTGAACAAATACAACAGTTAACTACTTGCATGTTAGATCCAGTGGAGACCCAGTGGAGAGATAGGTGAAAGGGTGAGATGGACTATCTGTTGTGACTATAGTGGAGTATTCAAAGCATCCAAAAACAAATTGGAGATGCCTATGAGTATTGTGTATTCAAGGAAAGGTAAGGCTGAATTCATTCAAGGTTCTTATTCAGCAGGGATTGTGCAATGGAGGCAAGCTATCAAGAGGCAAGAAATTGGTGCATGGAGGTGAAAATTTCTGCAAGACAGTGTGAGACAATTGTATATTGTAGTGAGAGCTCTATGAGCTGAGCTTTGTATGATATTTGTATGAGATTGTTACATGATCCATTGATATACATAATAGATGATAGTTGGGGGTTTTAGCTTTAATCTTTCCCGTTAAACAACTTTGTTTATGTTCGATTGATTTTTCTTCATGTGTTTGCCATTGGCGATTTAATTTCTGCAAAGAATTTAGTAGAAGGATTCTATATTTAACATAATGATTAAATTGTTAGATTAGGAGAATCTGGTAATATACATGCATATTGTATAATTTCTACATGGTATCAGAGCTTTCAATGGGTTGCGGTGGATTATGCACTCGAGGGCAGCTCAAACTACATAGCCTGGAAGGACAAGATGGAAGCGGTGCTTGAAGATAATGGCTTGAAGGAGTTCATCGATAGCGATGTTCCTAAGCCCACTTCGGCAGATGTTGTAGTACTTGACGCATGGAAAAAGAAAGTAGCAAGGGCAAGGAGGATTATGTTGGAAAGTGTGAAATACCATATTGCGTTAAGCCTTCATGGGAAAGCCACTCCATTTTCAATGTGGAAGGCTTTGACAGATATTTTCCAAAGCAACATCGACCATAGGAAATTGGCAATGAAGGATCAACTTAGAAAAATCAAGATGGAGAAGAATGACACTATTCTAGTATACTTGACAAAGTTTGTCCAATGTAGGGATGAGCTTGGGAGTGTAGGAGTCAGTGTTGTTGATGATGATTTGGTGAGCTTGGCTCTCCTTGGGCTTTCAAAGAGTTGGCACATTTATGAAGACTCTCTCAATGGATGAGAGAAACTGCCAGATTGGGAGCGACTGTGGTCGGATCTAGTGCAGGAGGAGATAAGGCGGACCACCAGGGGTGACTCTTCATCAAAGCATAATGATGAAGAGGACTCTGATTTAGCTTATAAGGCGAAGAAGAATAAGGGGAAGAAATTCCATTCTATATTTGAGGCCAGTGAAGATGGCAAGGAGCACAACATGTCCAAAGTGAAGTGTTTTCATTGTCACGAGTATGGACATATTGCCACAAATTGTCCACATAAGAAGAATACCAAGATGGATGTTGGAGTTGTAGCTGGTGAGGCCCTTGCCTCGCAATTTGAGCTTGACTTCTCATTGATTTCATGCATGGTATCTAGTGCATTGGGATCGGGGTGGTACTTTGATAGTGATGCTTCCTTTCACATAACGGGAGATGAGAAATTGTTCAGTGACTTGGTGGAGAAAGATCTCTAGACGCATGTTGAGTTGGATGATGATGGATGATACAGTGCGATCGACATTAATACCATTACCTTTCAGAGGGCATCAAGTAAACTCTTTCATTTAAAAGATGTTGTGCATGTTCCAAGTTTAGAGGAAGAATTTACACTCAACCGCAATGTTAGAGGATAGATGCTATGATGTTGTCTTTAGTGAAGGAAAAGTTTTCCTACGACACAAAGCAATAAGGCAAGCCAAGAAGTTTTGGATTTGAGTTAAGAATCTATAGAAACTTGAAGTAGATGGGATTCCTACAGAGCTTCCTACTGTTGGGAAGTGTGAGGAAGACATGCAATTTAACCTTGAGAGGGAGCTAGATTTGCATATAGGTAAGAGTGAACCTTAGGATGTGGAGTAGCCACAAGATGAGGATCATGGAGTGGGAGCAACCACTCATGTAGATAAATTTTGTGCCAAATGGGCAAAGGGAGTGCATGCAGCGATACCACCATGGGAGAGGTGGGGCGACATGCATGGATAATCCTAAGAAGATATTTCTGGGCAAGATTCATTGATATTATGTGGATCTCATTAATTGAACCTGGCTACGAGGAGCCCACAGAGCAGAAGTAGTAGGATCAGTTGGATTGATGCAGTCAGATCAAAGTGACAGTGTCAGATACTGGAGCACAGATCAAAGTTGACAGCAAGTGTAGAGTGCATGGGTGTAAAGTTCAACAGTGCAGTGGTTCCTGAAGACATGTGCAGTAGCTAAGAAGAAGTCAGAAGACTTTGTTGACAAATGCATTATATTGATTCAATTTTTTGGATGATATTCAGTTTCGGAATTGTTGCATACAAGAGTTTTAGGGCGGATGCATGGAGTTGCAAGGCGCATGCAAAGATAGTCCTTTCTTTTTGAGATCGAGTGTTGAAGATTGCAACAAGAAACAATGAAATTGGAATCCGGAAACATCATCCTTGATCCTAGTGAAAAATAAGCACCTAAACTAGGTGGGGCCCACATAGGCTATCTTTAGGTGTATGTCTATTTTTAGACATGTTGAGAAAAACCTAAAATTAGCAGGAGGTTGATTCTATATGGTTGAGAAAAATATATTTTTAGATGAGTTTCTATTTTTAGATGTATGGGCGAAGTCTATTTATAGATCGCCTGTCTAAAATTAGAATGCATGTCAATTATTATTAGCCCTTAATAATAATCAGACAATAAATAGTAACTTATTCTCTTGGAGCACGTTATTTCAGTTAACTGATGTGGAAAACCATTTGATTGAAGGAATTTCGAATTCCAAGGTTGGTTGGTGACTCACGCATGGAAGACTTAGTTATAACTGATTGTGGCAAGTTGTAACAGAGTTCGAAGAGTAGTTATGTGAGTTGTTATTTAGTTTAACTCAGTTCAATGAGTTAAACTCAGTTGTGCTAGTTGTAACTAAACATACACTAGTGAAAGATGAGTGAATTAATTAGTTAATTAATTCACAAGTAGTGTCTTACTTGTGACTGAACAAATACAACAATTAACTACTTGCATGTCAGATCCATTGGAGACCCAGTGGAGAGATAGGTGAAAGGGTGAGATGGACTATGTGTTGTGACTATAGTGGAGCATTAAATGCATCCACATACACATTGGAGATGCCTATGAGTATATTCAAGGAAAGGTAAGGCCGAATTCATTCAGGGTTCTTCTTCAGCATGGATTTCTTAGTGGAGGCAGGCCATCAGGAGCAAGAAATTGGTGCATGAAGGTGCAAATTTCTGTAAGACAGTGTGAGACGATTGTATATTGTACTGAGAGCTCTATGAGCTGAGCTTTGTATGAGATTTGTATGAGATTGTTACATGATCCATTGATATACATCATATATGATAGTTGGGGTTTTTAGCTTTAAGCTTTCCCTTTACAATTGTGTTTATGTGCGATTGATATTTCTTCATGTGTTTGCAATTGGCGATTTAATTTCCACAAAGAATTGAGTAGAAGGATTATGTATTTAACATAAGGATTAAATTTTTAGATCAGGCGAATCTGGTAATATACATTCATATTGTATAATTTCTACATCATGATAGATGAAAATTGTGAAAATTTGAACGAAGAAATTTTCACTCTTAAAAAGGAATTCGTCTTGCTGAATAAGAACTTGAGAAGCTATCAAATCCTAGATGACATACTAAGTCATAAAATACCTCCTCTTGATAAATCAGGTCTTGGCTATGCACGTGAACCCTAAAGTAAAAATGATAATGCTTCAAAAAACAAGGATGTGAGGAAGCCAGGAAGAAATGATACTCCTAATTCCAGTAAAGGCAAGAGTCAAGATGACATTAGAAGAAACCCTACTCTGAGGAGAGTTACAGATGATTTCAATAATACCAAAGGCAATGAATATCATCAAAGAATCACAAGGAAAAAGGACTTTAGAATTACTTCAAGGAACTCTTCATCTCCTAGGTACCAAAGTATATTTCTTGGATATTGCTATTCTTGTACAAACTTTGGGCACATGGAAAAATATTGTAGGGGATATCACAAAGACTAATATAATGGTCCCCATCAATCTCCTAGAAGTAATTTTGCAAGAATAAGTCATGATTTCTCATTCTTGAACAAGATGGAGTGCTTCAATTACCATAATATTGGACATATGTCGCGTGATTGTCACTTGACTTGGATCCCTACACAAGCTATAAACATGACAACCAAGCCAGAAAAGAAAGTTACACAAGTATGGAGAAGGAAGAAAACTGAAATTTTATTGGAAACTCCAGCCAACAACACATGTTGTTGATTTCATGAATACATCCTTGATATTTCAAGTGTTTAATGATAAGAATATGTCTAGAGCTAGAGGATTTTATGCAGGCAGGGGGAGTGGTTTCATCACATGAAGAAATGTAAACACGTCTATCATGGACCACATTTCTAGAAAAAAGAGCAACATGACAGGTGGAGCATTGTACCTATGAATAAATATTACTGATAAAGAAAATACGATAAAGAGAAGAAACTTTATCAGGGGAATACTTGGGCACCCCATTTTCCATTGATGTCAAAGGGGGAGAGAAAGTTGAAGGGTAAGAATATTTACATCAATGACAAAGGGGGAGATTGTTAGTCAAGTTTCTCATTGATGTCAATATGGCATTATTTGGATGACAAATATTCTTGTGATATCATAACCTCATGTATATTATTATGATTTCCTTACTCATAATGACAAGTCCCTCTTGTTTGATAAGGATTCCATTAATGAAGGTGTCAAGATATTAATGATGCCATTGTGATGTCAAGCCACTAATGAATAAGTCTTGTCCTAGATTTTCTTGAACTAACCATGAAGACACCATAACCTCATGTATCCTTGCTCTTCATGAAGAAGCTCTAGAAATCATGATGATGTCCTTACTATTGATGAAGGAGTCCTTATTGATGCTCATAGTGACTCTTGATGAAGAATCTCTCCTTGTGATGATCTAGCCCTTGCTATAACAAATTGATGAATGTTGCATATGGTTAATGACATATATTGCACTATCTTGATGACATGGAAAATTAAGGAATTGGAGATCAATTGAAGAGATATGATGATTAATGACATAACAAGTGGATATCTCACTTAAAAACACTTGGTGGCATATGACAATGAAGAAGCCCTTACTGTCCTAATCAGCTTCTGACCATAAAAATTCAAGGACAGTTACAAAGAAAAATAAAATTGGGCTCCTTAGATGTATACTACAGAGAGATAACCGCAGGACTTGAAGGGAAATCCAGGCAGTTTTGAAAGGTTGTTTTTTTCTTTCTTTTTGCAAACTCAGGTTTTCCCAGAAGTTGTGTAAGAGGAAAGTATACCCGAGGTAACCACAAACCAACCTTTTAGATGCAGAATCTAGCCAATCTGCATCCAGAGAGGGCTCTCTCTTTATGATTTATCTTTGTTCTTGGAAGGTTTTAGGCTAGTTATATATTCAAGAGTTTGTTTTGGGAAAATTGTGGAATCCACAAACTAAGGGCAAGGGAGCTTTCAGTCCATTGGGCTATGGAGTCAAAGGATGGCTTTACTGGATTTCTATTCTAGGCACAAGATGGTATTACAGGGCAAGATAGCTAGACAGAGAACAATCCTTAAAATTTAAAGTGGATGGGATGATCTTGAAGGGATGAAAGGCATCTAAGAATCTTTCACCATGTTCAAGAGAAAGAAGTGAAATGACTACAAACAAAGAGAAATGAAGAATTCTTCATTATAGTAATCAACAATGTTTAAATTAGCAAAGCAGGAGCATTTAAGAATTCATGCTTATAACCAATTTAGAAGAAAACATTAAGAATAACCACATTTGAAAACAGAGTACAATTAAGCAAATTCTGTTTCAATCCTTTATGTAAATTATTCAGAAATGGATAAGATGGTATTATAAACTAATATAAAATTTTAGACAAAGGGTAGAAACACTTATTGAACTGTAGTCCAACACATGAATCCTGCAACAAGTCCAGTGCTTCAAATCGTCATCCAGTAAGCCACAAGTAAATTTCTCCAAAAGCTTTTATTCCGAAAATCTCAGTGTTACAGCAGAGTAATGGAATCCACACTCAACACTCTCTTTGAGGGTTTATTTATACACAAAATAATCCTAAACAATCTTACACTAACTTAGCCAATAATCTAGGCTGACTTAAAGCATATTTACAACAAACAAGAGACAAATGGTCTCGTGGATAGAATAATGTATAACTGCCGATGTGCTGTTCCTTTCTTCGTGGACGTGCTGGAGGTAGTGCTTAAAATAGGGCTCTGTGCTGTCTCTTGCGTATTTCTTTGACTTGTTAGACACTCTTTCTTCTCACGGATACTCTTTAACCTTTCATCTGATACTCTTTCATCTGTTTTCCTATTTTTACCATTTACTTGATAGTAAAAATAAATTCTCATCCTGAAAGCAACTTTTACAGAATCTCCAACATTTCATGCCACCATTGATCATCTGGTATCATAGTTCTTCTGAGCTTTCTCAAATTTTCATCTGCTTCAGTAAGTTTATAAAAAGTGGGATCATTTGGAAATAGATACTTTATTTCATGCTCCAGATGAAATAAATTCCTCACTTTATCATAAATACTTTGCCCAGTTGGTAATGAAGGTTCTGATGAGCTAGTAGAACCTACAGCTGTATTTTTAGCATGAGCCTTTATTCTCTTCTCATAGGTTTCCAAGTCTACTATTTGATCTTCTGTGAGCATGGGACTTGGTAACCCACTATCCAGCAAAGCTTGAAATTTCTCTCTGAAATTATTGATGTCAACCAAAATGTCTGTACACTTTCTTTCTAAATTTTGCATGAAAGTCCTCTTGGTGAAAACTCTCTTTGCTTCCAAAACTGCACCTGTCTTGTCATCAATTCCTAACAATGCAAGCTGTTGTTTTGTTCTGGAATTCAAAAATTGAATGAGCTGTTGGGCCTGCTCAGGCCTGCCTCTTAATTCATGTCTGGTTCTATTTATTTCTTCTTGTGCTATCTTGACTAACTCATTTTGCTCAAAAATAGCTTGAATCGAGGGCCAAATATCCTTTATTAATTCAATGATGTTGCCCCAAAGAATATCATTTATTTCGTTCAGAGGCTTTTCCAGTGAAAGATCTTTTTGCAAAGCCTCAACCAATTTTTCCAATCTTTTTATTTCCCTGAGGTTGTCAGTAGTTGTCTTTTTAGATGTGTCATATTTTTCCTCCAATTTTGTCAATTGCAATTTTGTTTCTTGGAGTTCTGTGAACTTTAGCTACAAACTCTCCATCTGTTTTATTAAGTCCTCAGAGTTCAAATTAGAAGTGTTCACCTGAGGTGGTTGTTCCTGCTGCCCTGTGGTTGTAGTACCTGTTGTTGAAGTCTGCTTGATTATTTCCTGTTCCTGCAATGCTTTTTCCAACTCCTTCTCTGTTTCATTTAGTCGCTCTGTCATATTCAAGAGAAACTCCATCATTTCTTCCTGTGAATTTCCTTTTATAACTTCCTGTGTCTGAGGGTGCCTCGAGGCTGGTAGTTTTAGCTGTTTTCTGAGTGCAGCTATATCATCCTCTTTCTTCTTTACCAATGCCTCAATACCTTTAATGTCTTTGGGATTGTGACCCAAACCAATGATGATCTCTTCTAGAGACTTTATTCTATTATCCTTGGCCTGTGAGGAGGCCCTCTCAATCTTCAATTGTGCAGTAGTATTATTCAAGGAATCTTGCAGCGTTAAAGCTGCCATGGCTTTGTTGGTGAGAGTAGAATAAACCATTTCCCCTATTTGTCTATGAAGCTCTATCTGATCCAGGGGATGGATATCTTTTGCTAAAACTTCAAAATTTGATCTGATGTAATCTGCTGCTGAAGTTGGCTTTGGCACCTTTTCTTTGAAGTGGCTCATCAGCATTTTACCTTGTGAAAGATCAAATGCTGACATCAGTCTTTCTTGATTATGAGGAGCCATCTTCATATACTGATCATATACCTTCATTTTCAATGGATCATTCTTTGTTTTAATATTAATGAAGGTTCTTTTGATATCTCCAGTATCTGTCTTTGGCGGTCTGAAAGAAGATACTTCAGTACTTAATTGCTTTTGCAAAGCTTTCCCTTTCTGGCTTATGGTTGTTTCACTTGCTGTGCCAGTTTGCTGACTATCTTCTCTACCATCATCAAATACTTCATCTATAATTTCTACCTCTGGAGGTGGATCTGATTTGTGTTTCTTAGTTTGATAAACCTGTGAGGCCCCCTTTGAAGGTGTGGTATCTGGAGCCAACCTTTTCTTCCCTATTTCTACATTTAATGGGGTCTGCATTTCTGGAACTTGGATGTGTATTGCGGGTGTGGGAGAAGCCTGAGATGGTTCTGGTGCTTTGGAACTCTGTGGTTTTTCTGCCATGACCAAGGTTTCAATGACCTGAACTACAGGTTCTTTTCCTTTACCCTTGGGTTCTGCTGCTACTGATGGACTGTCTTCCTGTAATGCTTGCTGTAGAGTGGCTGCTAAAGATGTGCCAATGTAGGGTACCTGCATTTGATCATACGTTTCTAGGTCAAAGTTCTTCTCAACATCTTTCATAATTTTATTCAATTTGTCAGCTCCAATTTCCTCTTCAACAAGTGTTCCTTTAACCCATTCATCTTGATTTGCATACTGTTCTAAATCAGGAATCTTGTGGTGTACATAAGGAGATGACTTATTCTTTAATCTCTTATCACAAATGAAACCAAAGGGGTCATAAGGGACCCAACGGAAAGATGTCTGGAAATTTTTCTCTAATAGAACTTCTGCTTCTCTCTCAGCCTCCCTAGAATTGCAAATGAAAGGACCTGACTGGCTTTTGATCCTTAACTGTGCTTTCTTCTTTACATTGCAAAAATGGATCACATCTGAATTATTCATCTGTCTAAAGTATTCCAAAGCAAAAATTCTCATTGGTACATATCTGGGTAACTTGAATGGATGTAGTTCACATCCATAAATCCTGATGACTGTGTGGTTTTGGTACAAGTACCAATCCCCAACTTTATAACTCTTTGACAATTGCAAGGTCTTTCTAATTTCAGTACTGAGTCTGGGGGGAGAAATTCCTGTTAACAGAGTTGTAGCAGGATGTACAAATTGATCAATGAATTCTGAATAGGAGTAGGGAGAATCAGAGGAAAAATGAATGATGGGGGACCAAAAAATGACAGACCTGGGATTACCCTTAGCATCAAGTTTCTGAACAGGGAAAGGGAACCTGTCTGACTGATAATATATCATGAGATGATAGATAACTGAAGAGTACTTAAAAACTTTTTCAGTATCTAGCCTTAAAAATTGATCATGGATCTTGTTGGCAATGAAGGAAGCATAATCATATTTAATCTCAGGAGGCTGCCCAGGAGTAAAGATGGACAGCAAAGCCAAAGTTATCTCATCTACATATTCACTGGTATTGAATCCTAAGACAGGATATTATGTTTACAACGAGCCTTCCCAATGTGTTGAAATAGTAAAAACCATAGGGGGGAGCCCCTTTTGGCTGATGCTCAGGTAACATGAAATACTGACACATGGATTTTAATTTCTCTGGGGTTAACTGTCTGGTTTTCTCAATCAATCCTTCCCTGGATAATGGTGCTAATTCTTGATCTGACTCAAAGTTTAACATAGCATTTATGGCCTGGGGAGTGATGGGAAATAGAACACTTTGGTTAGGAGCTATTACAGCCCTCCGTGCGGGATCATAGTTGGCATGACAGTAATGAATGATTTCGGGGAAAATGTGGACTGAAGGAATAAGATACCTTGGGAGATTGGATTCCCACAACCCTATAAGATCTTGCCCCTTTGAGTGTTCGTCTCTGTAGCGACAGAAGCTCAAACGGGGACTTTCATCAAAATACAGGTCTTTTATTTGGAAATCTTCATCTATCAGAGGTAAATAGTCCAATTCACGATGAGGAGCATTCAATGGAGTGATATTTAGAGCTGTCGGAACCTCCATTTTGGTTCTTGTGGATTCAAAATGGAGGTTTTCGTTTTTTCTTACAGACCGGACGGGATATCTGAAAAGGAGGAAATTGGAATAATTTGCAGGTTTGGGGGGCAATTTCACAGGTTTAAAATCTTCAGGGAGGACTCAGCGATGATTTTTAACCACTTTCTAAGCGAAAAAACAAAGGAAACTGAGTTTTTCGTGCAGTCGGGGCGTAAAGGATAAATACCTGTTTTTAGACGGAAACTGGTTCTTTGACAGGTAATGAGCAATGGCAGGGACGTTCTTCAACACGGGCGCAGCAGAATTTTGGGGCGAAATGGTCAATTACAGCGGAAATTTTGAAAATCACAGCGGGAGCAACGTTCTTCTCAGAATAATGAAAATGACTAAAAAACACGAAAAATGGCTTATTTACAAGTTAAAAGGGTTTTTTGTTTTTTCGAGGTGTGACGTCATGGTAGTACGGGATGACGTGTGCAGAGTCGGGCGGTAAGTGGTAAGCGGGAAGTCCCCGCACCGCTTTTGGTCGAGGGCGGTATTGATCGCGGGGGTAGCGATTCCACAGAGCATTTGCCACGTGGATGTTTGACTTTTCAAAAACCACCCATCCCCCGCTGGTTAACATGCTGGCAAGGGATGGGCAACGGGATTAATAATGACCGTTGATCTATGAATGGGTGATCCGACGGCTGAAGGGATGGGGAACATGCGGAGGGTTCAAAGGTGGGCCCGTCGGGTTTTTAAAAGGTTTTAACGCGTAATGTAATCACCCCGGGGAAATTTTAATAGGCGGAGAAGGTTGTTAATTAGTCCAGATGACTAATTAATCCCATGTGTATAATGACCAGGGTTGCGGCGGGGTTTGCTTAAGCGGAATGCCACGTGGACAGACCACGGTGGCGCAAAACTTTCGCAAAGTTTTATTGATGTTTTTGGTATTAAACACACATATTGTATGTATAACGTTTTTATATATATTTTATTATATGATGAATTAATTAATACAATTATTTCACCATAGGGGCGGGATTTATGTATTATGCTATATTTTTAACCAAAGGGCTTTTATAGGCGGGTTTTAATGAATTTTAGGGAGATAAATACTTTGGTTAAAACATTATAATAAAGGGGTTTTTGGGGTATATATAAAAAAGGGAGTTATATACTTAGGAAAGGGTATTTCACTAGGGAGTTAATATAGTAGAATTAAATGTTAATATGGCAAAGGACAAGGAAAATCAAAACATCTTAGTACATCTAAGAAAGTGATAACTTGTGAAGTAAATTGCAACATTTTATCTTCAACACTTTAAACTTAGAATAACAAGTTATTTTGAGGAATTTTTATGGAATGTTGCATCAGTTTCCTAAGTAAAATAGGATTTTACTTAGGAAAAAATTAAAGATGGAAGATAACAATGATGAATTATTTCAAGTGCTTAGGTCTTTTTGATCAGTAGGCCGAGGGTCCGGTCCCTCCAGAAGTCAAGGAAATGCCTTGAGCCCCTTTGATCTCAAATTACCTTAATACTTTTGGGGGAAATTAGTAAAACTCTTGAGGGAAAAATGATGAGGGAGGTTAATGAATTTGACTTTGCTTGCTGTGATTTTTCAGTGTATTTCCTGCTTTAGTACTTGTGATGAAAGTAAATGATTAACCAACATGCAACAGCACCATTCATCAGATAACACTTTGCAGCACCATCTACCTACCCTATCTACTTAACACTACCATTTTCTTTTCTTTATTAGGGTGCATTTAGACTTGCAAACCCTTTTCAATCTTTTCCTTTTTACATAATAGATCTATCTATTTCTACCCTTATTACATCCAAGGGCTCAGATTAAACTGTTGAGCACCTTTTATTCACTCTACCTAGCTACTTATCTGCCAAGATTAAACTGTTTGGCTAGATATTTATTCTATAATCTATAACATGAAATTGAAATATGACTAAGCCAAGTTTAAACAGTTTGACTTATTCATGAATTGTGGCAAAAGTTTCACAAGCTGCACACAATTGATTTATTACAACAGATGAAAAAGTAGTGGCATTTGGATTTGCACACTTTCCTTGGTCTATTTTTTGCTTGGGGTTCATTTCTTTCTCTTTTTTGACCATTTTATTCTTTTTACCCTTTGATCTTTTTTTTAGGGTATACCCTCTTTACATTTTTTAAATTTTTTTGATTTTTTGGTTTTCAAGAATATGGAACACCTTTGCTCAAGAAAGAAGGTTTGAACATATTCCATAATTCAATCAAGACAATCATGAAAGATGAAACCTATTGGTATAGGAGGCTAACACCTTCATGTTGGCCTACCTTGAGAAAAGACATGTTCTTTCGGTTCAACATCAAACTCATATAAAAGGAGAGTTGAACCATTCATTTATTGAGCAATTTTCGATGAATATTTAGGATAAAAGGTTAAAAACACGAGAAGAAGAAAGAAGTTGAGAAAACAAGGAAAATAAATGTTGGGATAATTCTGTTTTTGAATTATTTGATTGAGTATACCACATAGAGATAACCGCAGGACTTGAAGGGAAATCCAGGCAGTTTTGAAAGGTTGTTTTTTTCTTTCTTTTTGCAAATCCAAGCTAGAGAGGAAGGGTGTCGCAAAGAAGGACTATTATGGGTTATTTGGTATTGTGTTTGTGGCATAATATTGTTATTTGAGGTTGTATATAAGTATAGGAATTTTAATAACAAACTGAGCTCTGTTAAAAGGAGCTATAGGTGTGAACAAAGGGTTGGTTTAAGCCCTAACAACCAATGGATAATGCAACCATCCCAAAGGAGGAAAGATGTAGCTAGTTAAGGAATTTTAAGAGCTATTTGGGAAGTATATTAGAATTTTATGGAAAACCTACCAGGAAGCCAAACTAACAACAATGTGTACTAAACGAGAGTTAGATAAAAAGGTGGCAAACTTTGAATAAAGTTGGAGCATCATAAAATACATCATTGTTGAAACAACCCTTACGAATTTTTTTGAAGAATATCAAAGACACTTTGTATCCCTTGAAAACATAGTTGAAGCAAACTTTGGAGGATAAACTTTGAAGGAGAAATATAATTGAAATATTGTGTTAGGGTAGCACAACTTCATCAACGGATCTTGGAGCAGTATGACTAGAGCATCTTTAAGACATTGTTGAAAAGCACCAATGAAGTCTTCTAGCAGATTTGGGTCTATTACATTGAGAGAAATATATTGGGCATTGTTTTGTGTAGTATTTAAGAATATTTTTGGTGAAAATTTGGAATACATATTGAAGTGAATTTGAAGAAGTCTTGGGGATATATTTGATTAGCATATCTTGGGAAGTATTCTTGAAGATTGTATTGAGAGTATCTTAGAGCAAGTTATTGAAGACATCTTGTTGGGAATGATTTTTGAAGACCCCTTGAAGACACTTGTAGAAGCATATCTTGGAGGCATTCTTGGAGACACTGGTTGACCTCGTGATGCATAATTGTATCTGAGATCCTTGGAGACCATGATGCATTAGTCATCATGAGGTAACCTTGTAGATATTTTTTGCATGACATGAAGAAAATTGGAGACACCTTCATGTGAAGAACAAGGTTTTCATTAATGAAGTGACATGGAGACTAAGTGAAGGCATTGTTGAATATTGTCAGGGCTCGTTGAAGAAGAGAGCGGGAGTCGTGAACAAAAATCAAACCTATCTTGAAAATTGGAAGATGAGGGTTGGAGCCCTAGAGGTTGGAGCTTCATAGAGACAAGGTTGGTGCCTTGGAAGATAGGTTTGGAGCCCTAGAGAATAGGAGTCCTCAAGAAACTAGTTTTGAGCCTGTACCAGAGATTGGGTTGGAGCCCTAGAGGTTGGTGCCTCAAAATTGACAAGGTTGGAGCCTTGGGAAGTCCAAGTCGGTGCTTGGCATAATAAAGGTTGGAGCCTTGGAAGTCCAAGTTGGTGCTTGGAAAATACAGGTTGGAGCCTAGGAAATTTTAGATCAGTGTCCTCATCTGGGGTTGGAGCCCTACATATATTCTACTTTATTTATTGCAAAGAATAAATTAATAAAATCAGTTATTCTTATTGTTGATTTTGTGCTCTAAATATAAGTGATCTAACTGGTAAAAATAACAATTGAAAAGAAATATTGATTCACCCCCCTTTAAGTATTTCCAACATTTTCAACCTTTTAGGAAAAGGTGGTCCTATAATAGACACTAAAGATTGTTCTATAATAGGAGTATCATCAGAAATTATAATAATATTTTATGTTTTATCACTTTCTTTCTGAGGAAGAGAAATTTCTTCTTCTTCAAATCTATTATTATTTATTCGAGAATTTTTCTTTCTTTCCTGAATAACAATAGAGAGTTTCTTATTTTCTAATAATCTACCATATCTTAATTGAAAATTATTTAGATTAGTGGAGTTATTATATAAATTTGAGAATTCTGCCCTTCCATGTCATAAATAGATTATTATTTGGATTTGGAAGTGGATGAACAGGTAATTGGTTTGTTTTTTGTGTGAATGGTTAAGGGAGTTGTGGATTTTCAATTTGAACTTGAGCTTGAGGTAATTGATTATTTTGAGGAAATAATGGTGGTGGAAAATTTTGATAGGGTGGTGGATATTGTTGATATTGAGCATACCTTCCATAAGGATTTTTCCATCCCTGATTCCAAGATTGTGGCTGTGGTTGAGCACAAGGCTGCCATGGAATAGGTGGATTCCAATTACTTTGTGAAGATTGTACAAATTGTTGAGGATTAAAATTTTGATTTTAATTTTGAGGATTTTTCCATGGTCTTTTGGCAATAGAGAAAAGAGGGTCTACCTGATTTGAAATTTCTTCTTCACTGTATACAGCACTAAGACATGGTATATAGGGGAATTATTTCGTATCATGATTCTCTGTACATATTACATAGGTTTATATGGTTTTTAATTCTAAAGGACATTCTCTCAAAGCATGTTTCTTTCTACACCTAGGACAGAAGATAGATAATGCAACAATTTCAGCTTTTTTCTTGTTTTGTATTTTAAGGGTGTCAATTTTCTCACTAAGACTCCCTAAAATATATGTCTTAAAATTATCAAGAAAATTACCTAATTCTGCCCTACTAATTGTCCTAGATACAGATTTATTTATTATTGATAAGAGAGGATCCCTTGGAATTTTCTCGATTCATGATTTACCCCTTGAAATATGTACACATAAATCACAAATTTATGCAAATGGTAACTGATAAATATCTCCTTTTCCCATTACATTGAGGAAACCAATCCACTCATCTCTAATGAATTTGAGTAGGAGAGCTTTCAAAGTTTCCTCATCTATATTATGCATTTTTTCCTTTTTAATATTATAAACAAATCTTTCGACAAAGTCTTCAAGATTTTCATCTTCTTCTTGTGCCATTTTAAAAACTTCATCTTTCATGTTATGAGGCATACAGTAATCCTTATATTTCTCCTTGAATGATTCTTTCATTTTTTCCCATGTTAGAATTCATCCCTAAACTCATAAACCATTTTAATGTTGAATCCTTTAAGGTAGCAGGGAACAATTTTAATTTTTTTAGCATAATGTAGATAATCATATGATCTACATAATACTTCAAATTCGAAGAGAAATGTTTCTAGATATTCACTTATAATTCCATGAAAATTAGGGAGGATAGAAGGTGAGATATTTTTCATTGTGTACATTGTATCCTCATCGAGAATAGGGAATCCAAAATATTCTGAATCTCCTCTACCTCTACCTCCACCTCCTCCTCTTCCACCTCCTCTATTTCCTCCTCTTCCTCTTCCAATCCTAGGTTGTTCACCATTGATATTGTGTACTTATCCTTATCCCTCTTCAACCACGATGGATTCCTCAAAACTAATGTAAGTATTCGATTCTACAACAAGATTTTCTAATTCTTCTGGTTCCTATGTCAATGGAGAATTTGAATGAGTTTCTTGTTCTTCCATTTCACTGGGAACTTCTAGTTCCTGTACTAGAAGTTGTTCTCCTGTTGAATATAAGAAGATTACTCCTGTGGTTTGGGATGTAGGATTTTATTCTTCAACTATAGCTTCGGTAGATGAAGTAAGTGAATCCCTACGTTGGATTTTAGATCTTAGGATTTCAAGAAGTCTATGGCGGCCACCTACGTATGGAATTCGATTTTGAGTGGGTGGCATGGAACTTCGAGGTTGGGGTGGAGTGAGTGATAATGTGGGAATAAGACTTCTTCCTCGTCCTATAAACCTACCTTTAGAATCTCTCTCCCTTTGAATATCTGTTTTTATTTCTAAAATTTCTATTTACACTTCCCCATCAAGCATAAATTATCGACCAGAGTCAGTAAAATGATGAAGTGCAAGTGCATTATATGTGCTAGAATTCTTTGTTATTAGAGTGATGATTGAATTTTGATTTTTGTTAATTTTTGAATTTTTGGATTAGTGTTGAATTCCTATGGATCAATGAGATTTGAAGTAAAGTTAGTTTAAATTTAATTGAGTCGTTAAAATGGTTTGTGAGATAACTCTTTTAAAAAGATATGTTAGATTAACTTCTACTTTCTTTTTTTTATCAATTTTTTTGAGATTTTATGTTGCACCGAAACAAAGAACTAAATCTAAATTAATTATAAAAGCATGAAATATTGTACAAGTCTTTGTTTTATGAAAACATGAGATTTCAAAACTAATTGAGACTAAATCAAAATTCTATGAAGAACAACACTTTTATCTACTACAATTTTTATGTGGAATGTAAATGAAATAAAATAAATGAATTGAGTTATATGAAAAGAATTAATTTAAAGAATGAATCTACAAAACAAGTAAAAATAGAGTATTTAACTATTAAAATTGAGCTTGAACATGAAATACAAAACAAAGCAGTAACCAAATTCTAACTATGAAATGAAAGTGCGATTAAAATGAATTATAAAGACTAAAAATAAATGACCTGATGTGCATGTTGGGACCCTCCGCAACACAGTAGGTTTCGCTAAAAATGATAATGCACCAATGCACAAAAATGATCTTCTAATTAAGAGAAAAGTCTAAACAAAATACCCAGAAAAGTATAAAGATGGCGTGCTCCTAATGCACAGAGTTTCCATGGTTTTATAGAGTGCATTTAAATAGTACATGAGCTCTATTCCTAAATATATCTTTAGAATCCTTATACAAATTAAAAATTGAAAAAACTATCTCCATCCTATCGATTTGCTATTAGGAAAGAAAATCGACAAAGTCATGACATTCTCAGACTTTACTTCTGAGCGTTGTTATGTGTTGATTGCCACCATTGAATATGTTACTGTGTGATTTCCATGATGAATTGGCTCAGATAATCAGGAGGAGATCCATGAAGGAATCATCCTCTACCTACCCATATACTCCTTTGTTGAGTTGGTGCACCAGAACCCTATTATCAATGTAGGTAGATACAAATCTGTGAAATAGATGTAGAATTATGTTAATTTTGTAGTTGAATGTAATATTTAACAAAACAATAGGGTTTATTAGAAAATATGTAAAATATGACACATGAGTGTTTTACCTTGTCAAAAGCATATGATTTTTGCCTTTATTAGGTTGATAGTGATTAGAAAGAAGGAAAACATGGATTCAAAAGGGTGTCAAAACAAAAAAAATCTGGGACTCTATAGGTTCATTACTTGGTCTCATGCATTGCTAGACCCACTCTAGGGCTAGAGATATCACCTCTGTCTACAGAGGGGATTGTCTTCACAAAAAAATTGGCAACTCTACTGGGGAGTATGGCCGCTGTGGAAATATAAGTACAAAGAAGAGCTTCACCGACTCACAAATAGGTTTTTTTTCTTTTCATAGACATAGAGAAATACCAAGAAAACTAGGTTAATTGGGAATTCTGTTAAGCAAGAAATCAATTACAAAAGGTAAGTTGCACATAGATTTAGGGTATGATTACTTACTAGTAGGAAATTTGTAGGTGGCCATGGCTTAACAAAAAATTTCACTTATTGTGGGAAAACCTCAATATCTTCTTCTCCTCCAATCATCAAGCATATTTCTTCATTGAGCTCATCTCTACTGCTATGTATAAATTATTATGTAGATTCAAAACTGCTCATGAAATTTACTAAAACACAAGACTCAAATATAATCTACTACTCCATGGAAATTAATTCACGATTGAGAACACATAACATCAACATGCAAGAAGAAACATTACAAATTCATAGATATTTCTCTAGGGGAAAGAAACTCCTTAAAACCCCTTCCTATTTGTATTACATTAATCAAAGAATAGAGATGAAATACATATGTGGCTCAAGCCTGAGCACAACCTGCAAGCATATAGTCTATCCCTCTGCCTGACTAACTGACTCTGGCCGACAGTTAGCCAATTTTCAAGCCTTCTAACCTCCTATTTCCTTGCGTTGTTCCTTGAAAAACGAGACCCTATTTTTTAGGAAAATTTCTCAATTAGATTGTGCAATTCCTTTAAAATCATTCTATGACTGCATGCACCACTTGTACACTTGGGAACAATCTAAAACTGATAATACATTGCCTTGGAAGCTCCATCTCAACCGGGTAACTCGAATTATCTACATGCATCAATTATTTTGGGCTGATTGATTAGTTAACTAGTTGATCACTATCTGTGACTAAAGTCCCACTACACAACTTGACCCTCCACTATTTCCTCCAACAGTTGGAACTAGTTTAACTCACCATAACTCAATTTAACTTAATTATATTGCTAAAAATTAGCAATCAATCATATTGAACTAAACTCAAGCTTCCCCAACTCAAATTAACTGAGTGACAAGTGACATGTCACCTTAGTTAACTACCTCCAAGATTTCTGTTGACGTGGAAATTCAAATTTTCTCTAGTTTGACCAAGGCAATGTCAAACTGAGATTTTCTTGCAACATTTTCAACACTCCCTCTCAACAAGAAAGGGACTATCTGTCACCCTAATCCTACCTCTATGGAACTTGAATTTTCCTCTTGATAAAGCTTTTTTAAAAATGTATGCATCTTCTTCCTCTGTTGGAATGTATTGCAACAACATTATCTGCATCTGCACACAATCCCATATATGGCGATACTGGATATCTATATGCTTGGATCGATCGTGAAAAAAAAGATTCTTAGAGAGCTTGATGCAACTCTGGTTATCATATTAGATCATAGTTGGATCCATTATCTGACCAAACAATCCAACAAGAATATTTCTCATCCAAATCACCTCACATGCTGCTTGACTAACATTCATGTATTCTGCTTTTGTTGAGTTGAGTGCCACAAATATTTTCTTCCCGTTGTATCAATAAACAACTACAGACCAAACATTAAAATTTCCTCCTGATGTACTCTTCCAGTCTGATGTACTCCATGCCAAATATGCATCTATGAAGCCACATAACTTTACTCCCTATATTCGTATGTACCATAGTCCAAACTGAGTAGTGTGTATAAGGTACCGTAGAACATGCTTATCTTCCATCCAAAATAATTTGGTTGGCCTAACCATAACTTGGCTTAGCTGGTTGACTGCATAACACACTTATAACCATGTGTTCAGAAGATAGATGAGTGAACCTACCAAATTTTGATAACAATAACATCCACTTCCTCACCTGAAGTGGCATCCTCCTTCCTCAAGTTGGTCGCCAGAGGTGTCTCCATGGGTTTGCAACTCTACATGCAGAACTTCTGAAGTATTTCATTGGCATACTTTCGATGAGTGACAAACAATTCCCCATCTCCTTTCCCTACTTCCAATCTATGGAAGTAGTGCTTGAGATCCATGTCCTTTATTTCAAACTCTCTTGTAAGGTCCTCCTTGCAATATATCATCAGTTGTTCATCACCAGTAAAAATCAATTCATAAACATATAATACATATGGATGATAGTGATCATATATGATGGTATATCATCGATGATGGTGGGAGGTGAGTCTAGGAATGTGGGTAATAATCAACAGTTTACCTTCTATAAAAACATGATAGAGGTTTGCATCTGGTTCACTTTTGGTGAAGCCCAAACAGGTGAGATATCTATTGATCATGGTGTACCAAGCACAGGGTGCTTGCATGAGACCATACAATGCTTACTTGAGTCTGCACACATGAGTCTCTCGATAAAAAGTCTCAAAGCCTTTTGTTTGCTTGATATACACCTCCTCTTCAATAAATCCATTGAGCAATGTTGTTTCATATCCATTTGATGGATCTTCCACCCATTCTCTACAACCAAAGCAAGAATTTATCTAATGGATGAGTACCTTACTACAAGAGCAAAGGTCTCCTCATTATCAATTCCTTGAACCTGAGAGTACCCCTTGGCCAAAAATCTAGCCTTGTACTTCTCTATGCTGTCATCTGCTGCATGCTTTACTTTGAAGATCCATCTTGAACCCATAACTAATTTGTCTACTAGTCTTGGGACCGCTTCCCAAACACTATTTTTGACAATTGTTTCATATTCCTCCACCATTGCATAAACCCATACAGGTTGCTCTACTAATTCCTCGAAAGAGGATGGCTCATTCTCTACAAGCTCAATGATCAGAGCCATGTAGCCAGTGTACCGATCTAGTGACCTTCTCCATCTGCGCTGATTTGAGGGAGCACCCACATTCTCCCTTCCATCCTTCACAAGTATCTCATCTTCCCTAGTCCTTGTCCTGCCTTATCTAGATGGTTTTTATTGAGTGGTTTTCTCCACTCTCTGTTCCTCAATTTGCAGCTGCTCCACATCTTCCTGAGGTTCCTCCTTTATAGCTAAAATCCCCTCATCTTGTGGGATCTCAAGCTCCCTTTGTAGAGAGCACCAAATTGACTTATCCTCATCAAATTTTACATCCCTTCACACAAATATCATTATGAGGGATGGAAAGTACACACGATATTTGTGGGCAGTTTCTGTGTAACCCACCAATTCCCCGAACACCGTTGTCGACTCTAACTTCTTCCTAGAATATTTGGAGACATGGCAGTAGAAAAAGGCTCCAAAAATATTGAAGTGTGACAAATCCAAATTTCTCCCCGAGAAAGCCTCCTCTGGTGTAATCATGCCTATATTCCAATGATTACTCTGGTTCTGCAAATAGAATGTTGTGTTGTGTGCTTCAGCCCACAAGTGCAGAGGTAGGCCTTGGTCATGCAACATCTCCCTCGCTACTCCCATAATGCTACAATTATTTCTCTTAGCCATCCCATTTTTTTGTGGGTTGTGAGTTGTTACCAACTCTCATTGAATGAATTATTTTGCACGAAACATTTAAAAATCATTCATCACGTACTCACCTCCATTATCACTCCTGAGAGCCTTCACCTTCTTACCTGTTTCTTTCTCAACTACTGCATTGAGTTCTACGAACTTGGAGAATGTCTCATCTTTCTTCCGCTTGAAGAATATCCATCACTTCCATGAGAATTCATTGATAAAGATAACATAATATTTGTGCCTAGAAATGGAGGATGTCAAGAAAGGTCCATAGAAATTAGAGTGGATCATTTCACATACTGCATGTGCTTTGCTATCCATCATGGAAAGTGGATTTTTTGTACTTCCCCTAAGTACACACTTTGCATGTATCCTAAAGCTCAAGTTCTCCTTTGGAGAGGGCTACGATTATCTGTTGCATGATATTCAAAGAGCCATGATGCGAATGGCTAAGTACTCTATGCCAAAATTCATTGACATCATGACTTTGCACCTTCTCTGCCTTTGTTCTCAATGTAACACAATCCTAGACCATCTAGCTTTTACAGGTTCTTCACTGAACCTCGATCCGCTTCATCTGTCCCGTGGTCATGTATCTCAGGAATGCCTTTCCTTTGTTGAAGATCACATCATAACAATGGTCTTCCAAAATGGAAACATATACAATATTTTTCTTTAGGCTCGGAATGAACATGACATCCTTGATCCTTAGGGGGGAGCCTGACTCCCTCTGAAAGGTAACTGTACTGATCCCGATTACATTGTACCTTCCTTCATCCAAAATCTCAATGTGCATCAGCAACTCTTTCTCCTCTAGGTCACTGGAAAAATATCAATTACCTGTCACGTGGAACGAGGCACATGAGTCCAAGTGCCACATGCTCCCCATCACTATGATGGCCATGCATGAAATTAGGGTAATGTTGGAAATTTGGTTCAACGCTCCCCGTGTGTTTCGCGACATGGACTAACTACCTCTCATGGATCCTAACTCTGGAAATTGTAGCAGAGACTAACGCATGTGGGTTTTGGTCTAACGACAATCGTGATTACAACAATTGGTATCAGAGTGATAGGTCTCGAGTTTGAAACTAACCCAGCTCACGTTGGGGGGATATTGTTGGACATTGGGTTCAACGCTCCCCATGTGTTTCGCGACATGGACTAACCACCTCTCATGGATCCTAACTCTGGTGATTGTAGCAGAGACTAATGCCTGTGGGTTTTGGTCTAATGACAATCGTGATTCCAAAAATTAAAGTCAAGCTCGAACTGTGAAGCCAAGGCTTCACCTATTTCTCCTCCTGAGGTATTATTGTGTGGACACTTCATGGTATAGTGCCTAAATTCATGACAAATATTTCTTCTTTTCCCCTTGACTAGATTTTGGTTTGGATTGTAATTTATTCTCTTTTCCCTTCTTTTCCTTTCCATCCAATGCATAATTTCATGCATCCTGGCCCTTGGATGAAATCCCATTTGTTATGAAAGCAGCTCCCAAAATAGAAGAAAAGAGAGATCAACACGTTAGAAATCATCCAATTCGAGGGGGAAACCTCCTTTACATTACATAAATGAACAATTATTGGATGATACAAATGAAAAAACCTCCTTTCTATATATAGGAGTCCAATGGGTCACGATATAATCCTAGCCGACATAACAATAACAATGCAAGGGAGAAATGATAAAAATAGTGGGCTTCTATGGGGAACAATAATAACAATATAGGGACTGCATGGGAAAAAAAATAACAATAAGCGGGCTATAATAACAATAACGATAAGGGGATACACTAGTATTATAGGTACCTAACATGCCTCTCTCCTTCAAAAAAGTGTTGTCCTCAACGCTTGATTATTTCTCGATGCTTCTATGTAAAATTCTCATCCTCCCATATGGAATATTCAGCAGGAAAGTTCTTCCACTTGCTGAGATACTCTAAAATTGATCGTTTTCATAGTTTTTGAGTTCTTATTTCCATGACTGCTTCAAAAATTCTTTCGCTGCGATGTTGATCTTCCTGTTGTTTCATTCGATTCTACACCAAAGTTAGGTTATCCTTTGAGATTTGGAGAACTTGTTGTTGATTCTCGATGTGATCTTCCACTAATTTATAATCCATATTAGTTTTCAATTGATCATTTAAACCATCCAAATTATCCTCCATGTCTTCTTTTAAACTATATATGTCATCTTTAGTTGCTCTTTGTAAGATCAAAATTGTTGCACTTAGTATCGTAATTTTGATATATCATACTGCAATTCTTCCTCTTCATGCGTCATAGTAGAGCTTTATGAGATAGTAATGGGTGTGGAATTATTTTTGGGAGGCATTATATAACTCAATACTGATATCTATGCTTCAATATGCCCTTGGAATCACTTCAAACCAATTTTTAAAACAAAACTTATGCAAACTTTTTAAAAAAATACACACCTTTTTCTTTATTTTTAAGAGGTCTATACTGAACCTGATTTATCTATGTTATTTTGGATCTTCAAGATCTAAATTTATATCATGTATTATCCCTTTGAATCCTCTTTCCAGTGCCACAGGTCTGACCTGATTTGGATGCCTCAAGACAAAGTTATGCCCAATTTCCCGCAATTTCCTAATTATGGATTGGTTCAGTAGAGAAAACTTGTACGAAGTGCCACGTGTCATTTTTTCCTCCTTCGTATCTAAAATTGATATAAAATATATTAAATTCTATTTAATTTTGGCCACTTCTTACAAAATTCCAATCCGATGCTCAGAGAGAGATTTATGATGATTTTCCCAAGGTCAACTCCTTGAGATGAAATTCAAGAGCTTGCAAAAAACCTAACTTCCATAGATCATATCTATGAAAATATTACGAAACAAGATCTAAAATTTTTACATAAAGTTCCTCAGGATTTCTTTGCAAATGGGTTTTTATTTTAACTTCTAAACCTTCATAGAAAAAAAGTTATAGATAAAATTCCAAGATGACCTGTTTGAAGCAGCGAAACCCTAGAATCCAAACCTCTGATACCAAATGTTATGAAACCAGCTCCCAAAATAGAAGAAAAGAGAGATCAACGTCTTAGAAATCAGCCACTTCGAGGGGGAAGCATCATTCACATTACATAAATGAACAATTCTTGGATGATACAAATGACGAAACCTCCTTTCTATATATAGGAGTCCAATGGGTCACAATATAATCCTAGCCAACATAACAATAACAATGTAAGGGCGCAAAAATAAAAATAGTGAGATTCTATGGGGCATAATAATAAAAATATGGGGACTAAATGGGAAAAAAATAACAATAATGGGGCTATTATAACAATAACAATAAGGGGATACACTAGTATTATAGGTACCTAACACCATCTCTGGCATTCTGCCTTATTTCCTTATGTACCAAATTGTGCCATAATAATTCCCAATTTGGTATTTTCTCCCTCCCATTCATCGAATCTTGGTAGATATTCAACTCTTAGGAAGGTATATAATGGCTAGGCTTACCAAATCATCGTTTGGTAGTATGACACAAAATCTTGCAACTTCATCACGACATTTTGTGAACTTGATTAAATTCTACTTAATTGAGTCATTATTCTGCATCTTGATACTTCAAATTTTATCCTCGAGAACTGGTTTCCTGTGGTCGCTGCTATTTTGGAAAAAATATATCAATGCTTGCCGCATTGCATACATGGTATCTTTCCCATGGATATTTGAGATAATATGGTCTTGTACTCCCTCCAATATAATTCTCCTCACCTTGGCTACACACTTCTTCCATTCTTCTAGATTTTGGGCATCAACTGATCCTGGTTTCGGGATATGATTATCAATGAATTCCTTCAATCCATTTTCTTCTAGCACTGCCTCGATGCGGTCCTTCCAGGCAACATAATTGAGCTTCCCTCAAGGTCATACTTGAGTCTTAGTCCATTTAAATCCATCCTTATAGATCTGAATAATTGATCCAGCAAATTCGATCCTCCTGCTAAGAAACTTCGAACTACTTCTCTACTATGAATCCTACTCTGATACCATGTAGCAATTATTGTGTAGATTTGAAACTGCTCATAATTTACTAAAACACAAGACTCAAATCTACTCTCTGGATCTACGGAAATTAATTCATGATCGAGAACACATAAGATCAACATGCAAGAAGAAACATCACACATGCACAAAGATTTATCTAGGGGAAAGTGACTGCTCAAAACCCCTTCCTATTTGTATCACATTAATCAAAGAACAGAGATGAAATACATATGTTTCTCAAGCCTGTGCATAACCTATAAGTGTATAGTCTATCCCTCTGCCTGACTGACTGATTATGGCCAACACTTAGCCAATTTTAAAGCCTTCCAAGCTCCCATTTCCTTCCATTTTTCCTTGAGGAATTAGCCCCTATTTTTTAGGAAATTTTCTCAGTTGGATTGCAAAATTCCTTCAGGCTCATTCTCTTACTACATGCACCACATGTACACTTGGGAATAATCTACGAATAATAGTAAAAATCCTTATAAATGAATCAATTATTTTTGGTTGATTGTTTAGTTAACTGGTTGATCACTAAATGTGACTAAAGTACCACTGCACAACTTGACCCTCCCCTAGTTCCTCCAAAAGTTGGAACTAGTTAACTGACCATAAGTCAATTTAATTGAATTATATTTCTACAAATTAGCAATCAATCATATTGAACTAAAATAAAGCTTCCTCGTCTCGAATTAATTGAGTTAGCTGAGTGACGAGTTCCATGTCACCTCATTTAACTACCTCCAAGGTTCCTACTAATGTGGAAATCCAAATTTTCTCTAGTTTGACTAAGGCAAGGTCAATCTAATATTTTCTTGCTGCATTTTCAACATACTACCCTTCACTTCCTCCTCTCTATTCCATTCCAGTGGTCTTCTCCAACACAGCCTTCATTTTTAATGGGTTGCCTCATAAGCGCAACCATCATAGTGGTTCATTTCAATGTCCACAGAATTTTTTAACATTTTTTCAACTTTGTCATTAACAATTAAATGCTTATTTCAAAGCTTAGAAATTTTTTTTGTTGTGACAATCCAACATAGATAAAACCTGCCCATTTGTGGGCTTGTAGTCCCTAAAGGACTCACCTTCCTTTAATATTATTCTTCTCCACCTTCAAGCATTTTCGCGTAAATCTCCAAGAAAGTGTGCCTCAATTACAAGATGGAAGGTAAGTGCTAAATACGGTTGTCTTCAGCATAAGCAGATCATTCATGTCATGGATATATATGGCATTTTCTACCACAATAGGTCGTTAGAAAAATATTACTCATTGGGTTTCAATTGCAAGCAACTCCTATTTCCCCTTAACCTCATCTCTCCAATCCTTCATCTTTGTTATTTAGTTCTTGGGATGGAGTTATGGCTAAATCCTCTATAATTTGGTCTCCCAATGTCCAATCAATATACAATACCAAAAATAGTTCTTGGATAGGTTGCTTATCCTTTTAGAGTGCCAATAATTGTCAGCTTTATGACACCTTTTCTTGCAAACAAAAAAAACAAAGATGTTATGTCAAACCTTTTTTATTTGTGATGATGCTTTCTCACTTGGTTGTTTGGTTCCTTAAGAGTTGGATAACATTTAAATGCCATAGCCATATATTTTCCTCTTCCAAGACTTTATAAGCAAATTTGGGTGGTTCATTGTACATTCCTTTTCCAATCACCTTTTCCTCCATGGGAATGGATTATTTTCTAGTTCCTCTTGCCTTGATGAATGTGGTTTTAGCTAAATTTGTGTTTCCTTTTTGTCCATGAAATCCTAGGCCTCCATAATTGGGCCTTTATTGAGCTACAATGGAGATAAAAATGATTTAATTTTCCTTTCCTAGCCCTTGGCCATCATTGTTAATTTTCCTCATGATCTTGGAACTACTAACTCTAGTGTTCCTTTAAAAGTCACCAAAGGTCTCTTGAGGAAGGATATTAGAAGGTGAGTTTACTGTCCTTAACTTCGTCATGGTGTTTGTTTTAATAGGGACAATAGAAGGTGAATTTTTGGTTTCTTCGGAAACTGCTTCTAGCTTATTCAAGACCTCTTCCTTCACTACCAAAAAATGGCATAGTTGAGCAATCACTTTGGTGATTATCTCCTCTTGCTAATTATCCTTCTAAGTGAATTTCTCTTGTAATTACAAGAGATGTAATATGCTCCTTTCTAATTCTTCCATCATGGTGGTGAAGGAGTCCTGGAATTTGGTAATTTATTTTTCCATCTCAACCCATTTACTTTATATCCCTAATACCAACTTTCCTCTTGTATCTCCTTGTTAAAGTCTCTCAAATCTCCCAACTTCTGCCTCTTTGAGGCTTTTCCCATGGTAGTTGCTTCAAGGTCTCTAAAAAATATTCTCTAATATTACCCAATGAACTATAAATGGTATACCTTTGATCCATTTGTTTTGTTAACATGAATATTTTTGGTAAAGTATAATTTAAAGTCCATGAAATTACAATTTCATTAAGGTCATGCTTCTTCATTTTCTATTCTCCAACAAGAATGAATAAACCCTATTTTAGGTTTGACTTCATGAATTAAGTAGATGGAATTTACAATGAAAATTGATGCCAACTATGAACCAATCCACATCAATTGTGCTTACTTTATCTTTGTGATTCTTTTAACATGAATAATAATGCATTCTAAAATCTAATGGTGCATATACAACCCTAATTTGTAAATGCATTTCAATAGTGAAAGATGAAAAAAACACAAACTCATTGTTGTGTTTTTATGGGTGTTGTAAATCAATCAATGCGATCTTCAATTAACAATCTAGCTAATCAGAACCAATTAGATGACTTGTGGAAGAGGGATAAAACCTTCCTGAGCTTTACGTCGCGCAACAGTAATGCATAAGTCCATATGACAATGTATATTCCTAGGGAAGGTTAGATGGATTATCAATGGCCTAGGAGAGGCTCATGGCCTCTGGAATAGCTAATGCACATTCTAAATGTTCCCAACAATGAAAAAATTACTTAGCAAAAATGCTAACAATTTGAATGGAGAGAGAATTAATGGTCACAATGCTTTGGGAATAGAAACAATGGCCAATATCTAGTAATTATCTCTCCAATGGCCAATGTCATTTGAGCTTTGGATGGATGGTGGTCACTCCAAAGTTGTCGACATTCATTAAATTATAATGGAGAGCCAAATTATAAGTGAAACAATTAGAACCACAATTGGAATTCACCATTAAGCAATTGATTCAATTACATGCATCAATCTAAGTATATAGAATAATATATTCGATTAACTTGCACACATTTTTTCTCACAAATATAAATAAATATCAAAGGTTCAAGACACAACAAACACCATATTTGCCTTGGAAACTCAATTGGGATAAAAACTAGGTTGATTGGGGATTTTATTAAGTAGGAAATCGATTACCAAGAGCGATCTATACATAGGATTTTTACTCATTGACAATAAAATTATAAATAACCACGAATCAACAACAATATTCATTTATTGTGGACAGACTCAATGTTTTCTTCTCTTCATTTATCAATCAAATTACTCTTTTGAGTTCTCATCTCTTCTATCACACTTCTTCATTTCCACTTCTCTATTCCATTCCAATGTTTTTCTTCATCACAACTTTTAGTTTTTATTGGTTTCCTTGAAAGGAAAACCATCATAATGGTTCATTTCAACTTCCAAGGGAATTTTGAACATTTTTTCATGTATGCCAAAAATAATTAGATTCTTATTACAAAGAGGCATGGATCCAATCAAGATCATGGTTACATGAGAGAATTATTGTATCATTTTTCTTTGACATTTTATTGTTTCTTTATGGAGAAGAATGTAGATCTCAACAACTCATTTATATTTTTAGTAAGGAGATTGTTGAGAAGGATTTTTTGTTTTTAATCCTTGGTGGAGTAACTGATATAGGAAAAAAATACTTCTTTATTGTGGAAGAGGTAGAGTTGAAACCTATATGGTTTTGCTCTCTTGATTTGATGGATGGTTGAATTTGGGGGGCTTTCTCCTGTTAATATTTTGTTGGATATTTTGTAGGAAATGCAAGCTATGGATATCTCTTGAGATATCTAATGTGCCTTTTGTACTTAATTAATTCAATATCAAGGCATAAATATTTGTATCAAACGTAAATGATGTTGAATTTTGCAACAAGAAACAGTGAAATTGGCATCCAGAAGCAACATGACAACACCTACACTAGTGTGGGACCACAGGTCTTAGCATCACCTACACTAATGTGGCACCACAGGTCTTAGCAACACCTACACTGGTGTGGGATAAATTTGCTGCATGTCTATTTTAGTTATCCCTTAATTAAGATGGAAAATAAAATGTAATCTAAACTCAAATAACTTGTAATATTTAACTGAGTGTGATAAACTCAGTTAACTCATTAATTTCGAGTTGAGGGTAATTGGTGAGGCATGCAGAGTAATTCTAGTTGTAGCATAGTTTGAAGTGCAGTGGTGCATTAGTTAATGCAGGCTGTAATTAGTTTAACACAGTTAAGTGAGTTAAACTCAGTTGTGCTAGTTGTAACTGTTAGATACAATAGTGAGAGATCAAGTGAATTAAATATTATTTAATTCACAATTAGTTATCTCACCTGAAACTGAGGATTTACTATTATTAGCTGCATGCATGTCAGTTCCAGCGGAGACCCAATTGAGATCTAGGTGAAAGGGAAGTTGACTATCAGTTGTAGGATTATTTGGTTACACCCATGCAACCAAACACCCATTTTATTTTCCATGATCCTCACATAGTAAAGGAAGGCCAAAATTCTTATGGAATAGGGATTGCATTCCACATGAATTGTGCAAGCAAGGCAGGTTGTTAGGAGGTAGAAAATTAGCTAAGTATTGGTCAGTTTTATCCAAGACAGTGTGAGACAGTTAGCTGAGTACAAGATGTATCTTTTGAGAAGAGGTGTATGTAATTTTTTCATGTATCCATGTTGAATATACAATAGAAGATAGTGGGTTTTTGAGTAGCAAGGTTTTCCCAGGAAATTATCTGTGTTGTGATTTGATTGATTCTTCTTTGCTTCATGTGATTGGCGATTGTGTTTTTAATTCGACAATTGATTTGTAGAAGTGATTTAGTATATAGATTTAGCACATTGTTAGATCGGATTGAATCCATGATATACATGCTTGTTGTATGATTTCTAAAAATGAAGGGCTAGAACGTAGGCGACAATCTTCTTCATTATGAATATTATTCCTTTGTTAAGAAGAGATATTATGATTCAATATACTTTTAAATCCTTTGAGTATGTTGCTACAAAATTTCATTTTGTATCTTTTTTCTTAAGTCATTTTAGCCACATATTCCATTTTCCATTAGTAGGCACACTCTTATATACAATTGGAGGTATTTCTTCATTTGGATTCCTACAAATATTATTTAATTTTAGTGAAAAAAAAGACAATATTGTAGTAGGTTCTTGATTTAAGATATATAATCACATTAAAATACACCCTCTTATTGGTATGCTTTGATTCTAGTCACCTAATGGGCTTGAAACTTTCCTTGATCTCCCCACTTTATTTAACCTATTTCACAACACTTGTTTTGATAAATCCACCTTTGATTTTACCTTAAGCCCTTACTGCCTAAGATTTAGCAATCGATCCTTAGGGAAGCCCCTCTTTAGTTGAAGAAGAGCTAGCATAAGAAGTGAAGAGGGTTGGTGAGTTGACATTGGCCTCTCTAAGTTTCCCATAGACTTGTATCATTCTTTGGACTTTAATCTAAAGGTGTTAGTTTTTGAGGTAACATTTTGGTGTTATTGTTAAAGATAAAGTTTTATGCCTAATTTTCTAGTCTTGCTACATGTGATGTTATATGTGTGTTTTTATATTGGTCATATGACAACTCCATGAAGGGACAAGGCCCCTATTCCTTGCATTTTTTTTAGGACACTGTTCAGTGTAGAGATATGCACATCCAACAATATTAAAGGCACTTAGAAAATCCACCTTAACAACTCCATAATTTGTTATGAAATAATGAATATTGTATTTATATTTCATTTTCATATTTGAGTAAATCAACATGGCATCCATTATTTTTCGGATAATAATAAGGAATCCCTTGTAAGATACTCCCTCACTCCTCCTTGCTACCTATATATAACATCCAAAGTTGAAGGTGGAAAATATCCAAAACAAGTCTCAAATGGCAGCTTATTAGTAAAAGTGTGGACTAATCTATTATAAGAGTGCTACATATACACACCACATTTTCATCCCAAGTCTTCAAATGCTTCTAATTGTAACCCCTCAAAATTTTCACCAAATTCCTATTGAATACTTATGTCTACCCATCTATTTTTGGATGGAATTTTCTAGATTTCTTAAACTTCATGTCCATATTCTCAACCAATGTTGTTCAAAATGAAATGATAAATCTTGTGTCTTTATTTGAAATGATGCTCCAACAATGTAGTTCAAAATGAAATGAGAAATATTGTGTATTTATTTGAAATGATGCTTCTTGGTATCCCCAAGTGCACCCAGACCTACTGAAAGAACAAGCTCACTACCTATTGCTTGATGAAGGTCTTTTATAGGAAATTATAATGCACATATTGCTGAACAATTCAAATACCATGCACATGTAGTCATTTCCCTTCATAATTGTTGGCAAAACTCCCACAAAGTCTTCTACGTCCCTATAATACTACTGTATCCCATTATTGTTATTGTTAGTGTAGCCCCCTTATTGTTATTGTTGCGCCCATGTAGTCCCCATATTGTTATTATTATGCCCCGTAGAAGCCCACTATTGTTATTGTTGTGCCCTTACATTTTTATGTCAACTAGGATTATATTGTGACCCCTGGGAATCTTATATATAGAAAGGAGGTTTTGTCATTTCTATCATACAATAATTGTTCATTTATGTAATGTAAAGGAAGTTTCCCCCTCGAAGAGGTTGATTTCTAAGTTGTTGATCTCTATTTTCTTCTATTTTGTGAGCTAGTTTCATAGCATTTGGAATTAGAGCTTTGGATTCTAGGGTTTCGTTACTCCAAACAATTCATCTTGGAATTTTTTCTATAAATTTTTTTCTATGAAGGTTCAGAAGCTGAAAAAAAAACCATTTGAGATGAAATCCTGAGGAACTTCGTGTAACAATTGCAGATCTTGGTTCACTATATTTTTAGAGATATGATCTGAGGAAGTTAGGGTTTTCGCAGGCTTCAGAATTTCATCTCAAACAACTGGTCGAGGGAAGCTCGTCATAATGTTGGATTTAAGACCCACCATATTCCAAAGATCAATATGAGGAAGTTTGATGGAAAGGATACGGTAACATGGATACTACAAATGGAGCAATATTTTGATCTCCATAATGTGCAAAACACACAAAAGGTACACATCGCAATGTTATATTTAGAACAAAATACATTTGTATGGTATCGATGGCTTTTCTCTTGTAAAAAAATTATCACTTGGTCAATTTTTATGGAAGAAATTATGGAACATTATGAGGATACAAAGAGCAACACCTTCTTTAACCAATTGATAAATCTCAAACAAAAGGGTTCAATGGTGGAGCACATTGAGGACTTCCAAAAATTGAATATAAGGGTAATTTATATTCTATAGGAACACAAGATTGATGTCTTGATAGGGACTTTAAAGGATATCATCCAACATGAGGTTTGCCTTTGGGAACCTGATTCATTGTAGGCTTCCTCCTCTAGAACTCTCAAGAACAAAGGTCTAGTACGTGTTGGTTGAGGATATAGTCAAATACTCCCATTTTTTACCCTTCATCTTCTCCATATACTTTCCCCTTTGAGATAAGGCCTTTCTCGCTCATTAATGGATCCATAACCTCTCCAGATTTGCTATAAAAGAGTGCCATCCTAGTAAGTCTTGGTTGGTCGTTGTTGGTTTCCATTCTTCTGCCTGATTTCACCTAGATGTTGTCGATTTGATAAGGAAGGAGAAGATATTGAAGGGGTTGAACTGGACTTGGATTTCCATTCTGAAGGAGGCCTCCAACATCAAGGCATCGATTGTAGGCTTCAATTTTTTTACTTAATAATACAAAGTATGCTTTTCTTTCCATGAATTTGTTAATATTAATTGATTTAGCATGATACTCCTTGATCTATCATGTGGCTTGTTATGAAATATATATATGTTATGTATCTTTTGTCTATTTTCATATTATATTTCTTATAAGTATTCAGACATAGAATACATAGTGAGGAACGAGCCTGGAAGTGAAAGGATCAACATCGACATCAAGGAAACGATTGCATAAGGAGCGATGTAGGTCATATCCCTCACTCGTATTATTTCAATGTTAAACTAGGAAATCTTGTATTCCTTGTCACAATTGTTACTAGACCCACTCATTGGGCTAGAGGGATCACTTTTTTCCGAAGAAGGGATTTTCATACATTAACAACATCCACCTCACTTTTGTTGAATTCCAAACCGGTGAGATATCTATCGATCCTAGTGTACCAAGCACAGGGTGCTTGTTTGAGACTGTACAACACTTTCTTGAATCTGCACACATGATACTCTTGATTAAATGTCTCAAAAACTTCTAGTTGCTCGATGTACACCTCCTCCACAATAACACCATGAGAAATGTTGTTTTTATATCCATCTGGTGGATTTTCCACCCCATCTGCGCAACAAGAATAAGAATTGATCTAATGGATGAGTATATTGGTATAGGAGAAAAGTCTCCTTGTAGTCAATTCCCTTAACTTGAGAGTACCCCTTAGCCACAAATATGGCCTCATACTTCTCTATGATTTCATTTTCTGCCTACTTAACCCTGAAGACCCATCTTGAACCCACAACTGATTTATCTAATGGCCTTAGGAGCACTTCCCAAAAACTGTTCCTTACAATGGATTCGTATTACTCCACCATTGCATCAACCCATACAGGTTACTCTAGTTCTTCCTCGAAATAAGATGGCTCAATCTCTACAAGAACATTCATTAGATCTATGTAGGCAGTGTACCAATCTGGTGACCTTCTCTGCCTGTGAAAACTTGATGGAGCACCCACATTCTTTCTCACATCCTTCACAAGTCTCTCAACTTCCCTTGTTATTTCCGTGCCTTCTCTAGATGGTTCTTCTTGAGTGGTGTTCTCCACTCTCTTCTCATCAATATTTGGTTGCTCCAAAACTTCTTGAGCCTCCTCCTTTGGAGCTAAAATTTCCTCTTCTCGTGGCATATGAAGCTCCCTCTCAAGAGAGCACTGCATCGCTTTCTCCTCATCAAATTTTATATCCCTTCGCACATCTGTCATTCTGAGGGATGACAAGTACACACGGTATTTGTGGGGAGTTTCTGTGTAACCCACAAATACCATCAATTATAATGTCAGATCAATATTTTTCCTTGATTCTTTAGAGACATGGAAGTAAATAGAGGCTCCAAAAATCCTGAAGTGTGACACATTTGGCTTCCTTCCCGAGAAATCATCCTCTGGTGTAATCATTCCTAAAATCCGATGAGGAATCTAATTTTTCAAATAGATTGTTGTGTTTCATGCCACTACCCACAAGTGCAGTGGTAAGCCTTGGTAATTCAACATCGTCGTTTCTTCTCCCACAATGCTATGGTTCTTTCTCTTAGCCACCCCATTTTGCTATGGGTTGTGGGGTGTTTTAAACTCTCGTCGAATGTTATCTTTTGCAAAAAAAAAAAAATTAAATTAATTCAATACGTACTCACCTCCATTATCTCTCATGAGAGCCTTCACCTTCTTGTCAGTTTCTTTCTCAACCAGTGCCTTGAATTTTACGAACTTGAATAATGTCTCATCTTTCTTCCACATAAATAATATTCAACACTTCCATGAGAAGTCATCAATAAAAATGAAAAAATATTTTCTGGTAGTGGAGGTTGTCAAGAAAGGTCCACATACATTAGAGTGGATCCTTTCAAGGAAAGAATGCACTTTGTTGTCCCAATCATGGAATGTGGATTTCATGTACTTCCCCAAAGTACATCCTTTGCATACATCTTGTTGCTCAAGTAATCCTTTGGGGAGCCTTGTGGTTATTTGTTGCATAATCTTCATGGTGCCATAATTCAAATGGCCAAGTCTTATGTGCCAAAGTTCATTGACATCGCGACTCTGCACCTATTTCACGCAATTTTTTCACCATTAGGAAAATTAACGCTCTTCTAAATCTCTCTCTATCCAATGAGGTGTTCCAATCATTCCCTTGAAATGTTAGAAGAAAAATAATCCTAAAGAAAACAAGAATCCTGGATTACATTGCTCAAAAACCTACTTTTATGCACTTGCATAATTTCCTAGAAAATATATATGCAATCACAGTTTTTACCATTGAGGCCTGCACAAATGTGTGTTATGTCTTCCACTGAAATTTACGCAAATGACTTAATGTGAATAAAAATAAAAATAAATTTCTAGAAGCCTTTTTGGAGGACTATTGCTCAACCAAAAGGCCTCAAGACTCTACATACGTGCGCTTGATCCCTCTGTTCATGTAGGAAACTTCCTCCCCTTTTGGAACCCTAATCCCTCCTTTTTAGGATCTCATCCCTTGAGAAGAGGATCTAAAACATCCTCCTCTTGGCCTATAAATTCAACATAGACCAAAGGTCTAAGGAGGACTTATGAATGTAAACTTATGATGTTGAAATAGGGCTGGAAATATTGTCAACTAAGGGGAGGATTGGAGACTTTTGGGAGGAGGATTACATCATCAAGGGAAGATTGTATTGCTTCTTCTTGTTCTAAAATTAATACAAGCAAATGTTTCTTTCTAATTGCACTTGTCTTACTTTTATTTGAAAAATTCCTTGATATTTTGCATAATTTATAATTGAATAGGAGTTTAATCTTATGATATATGCTATGTTGCAATTTTCATTTGCTTTGGGTTTCATATTTTTCTACTCTATTCTTTATGACTTATTTTTTTATGTTCACGTAGATATTAATTTGAAGCAACAAGGAAAGGATTTTGAAAGCATAAGGACTTCTAGAAGAATTTTGTAGAAACGTAAGAGGCTCCTCCATATCTCATACTTCATACTTCAGTTGTGAATTAAGGATTTAAGATAGAAGTCACTTGTTTTTTTGTTACTATATCTCTCAGGAATCTAGGGAGATCGCTCTTGTTTGCAAGAATGATTTTTCCGCTATCAAAAATTGGTGACTCCACTAGGGAATGATTTTTTGTTCATCATCTCTTCCCATGACTTTTAAAATATATTTCTATAGCCTTATTTGACTGTTTTTTGGGTATTGAAAGTTTGTATTTTATGCTTTTTTGGCTTTGTTTTTATTTTTTCTAAATTTTTCTCGGCATGATCTGTTTCCCTTTAGCAGTAGTTCACACATCTGCACACATTGTCCTTAGCAATAGTGCAAATGTGCTCCGGATTAAAATGATTTCCTACACAAATCCTTAGAATTTTTGAAAAATCATGTTTTTCATTTGTTGACTCCAAGAAATTTTTATATTTATGCTTTTTTACCTTTGTTTGCATCCTCATAAAATATGTTTCAGTTGAATTGGGTGTTGTGAAGTGTCTTCTTGAAAAATTATTATTTTTACAAATTAGGGTTAAAGGCTTCATCTGATAATTTTTTGATTTTTCAAATGAAGGATTGGTAATTGTTGAGTTTGTGTCTTCCTGTCTTTCTTCTATCAAATGATCATATTTAGTACTGCTTTACCTATTTTTAAGAAATCATTCAATTAATGTAATCAATGTTGTTTCAATATTAAGTATTTTGTGCTTATAAAAGTGCTTCTTTTGCTAAATTCGAAATCAAAAGTTATTTTTCTTTCAGTAGTGAAGTCCCTTGGAATTATACTTTAGACAATATCATGTGTTGAGAATTTGGAGGGCTAGAGATTAATTCAAATTCTCGTCTTGATAATTACTTGTGAGCTTATTTGATTTACTTATTTCTTCTCTTCTTAGCTTATTTCGTATTTCATCAAGTCAATCATCAAAATACAAGAGACACAAAATTAGGCTCCTTGAGCCAGGGAAAAACCTCTCCCTCTTGGAGAGGAAAACCCACGAGAAATTATTCTTATAGATTTTCAGATGACAAGTACCAACACCATGACTCAAACCCTTTACATTTGAATGCCCTTAAGACCTTGTCACTTCTTCTTGATTGGCTCCTTAAGTTGCTTCTTCTTCTTTACACCGTCGTGCACTGTCCAACACCCTTGACTTCTTCCTTCTTCTCTTATACATAGTTTTTCATTTGATACTTCAGAGGAACTCGGTCTCTCTTCAAATATCATGACCTCCACTTATTTTTATTTCAAATACACCTTTCTACACCTTTCAATACTTAGCATATTTTAGCACAAAAAAATACAGCATACTTGAAATTCTGTTAAAGAATAAACCATTTATCACATAATTTCGCATCAAAATAAGGTTCACGAGACTTCTCTTTCTTCGCTGAAGTGAACCTTTTATTTACTGACTTAACATTTTTTCTTCACAACAAATGTTAGTCTTTTAGCACGAACTTAGATCAGACTTATTTCTCGCTTGTATAAGTCACGATTCCTTTGATTTATGTGAGGTACAATATGCTTAGTTTCAGAGGTGGTTATACTTCCTCCTTCTTTGTAGATTATCCTTTATACTCTTTGTACCAAGAAAAATCCTTGGCTCACATTTTTTTTCTTCTGAACTTGTCCGACAATTTCATCTCAAAACCATAGAGAAACTTATATATAGAGGCATACTTTCTGGTTTTAGGTCAAACCACCAATCTGACTTTAGGCCGACTTGTCCACGACTTGAAGGCCGACGTGAAGAACTTAGGGGAATTTTGAGGTCTAAAATGGGCCTCCTAAGGAAATAATAAAATAATAGTTAAAATAATAAAATAATATTTAGGAATTTTCAATTCACTTTTTTCACCACAATCCATGTAACCTGTTGGCGAGTGATCAGGTCTCGCGGGCAAGACCCAGGTTCAGGGATTGTGGCCAAAAAAATAATCCGCTGTAGTCTAGGATTACGTCGGCATTATCACTCTACTCCAGAGAGTAGAGAGTCTCACCCGAGGCATGCCGCGACCACATGCAGGAGGGGAATAGACCAAGGGCAAGGAACAGATTCGCAACCCATTCTCATCAGTGGTTAGATCGCATGGATAGAATTACGTACGCGACATCGTTTAGAGAACATACAGATATTAAGCAAATGAAATTTTTAAAGCATCTCAATCAACACACATGCATGTGAACCACACAAATAGATAGCAACATGCAATTGTATTAAGCTCTTGGCCAACTCCCGGTTACATAGCTCTGCAATGATCTTATAGATTTGATACACATATCTTGTGGTAAAGAGATTCTACATCAATAGACCCTAGGAACTACAGAGACCTCATCCATCCTCTGGATTCCTGCTGCAGCATGCGTTTTCTCACCTTTTGTTGCTCTCTTCTCTCTTCTGTTGTGTGATCCTTGTCATCCTCTCTCTTTCATCCGGGTGACTGCTATTTATTTACCCGCTGTCGCGACTGTTAGTTCTCTGTATGTCCTTCTGCAGCTGCTTCTAGCTTTTCTCTGATTATCTGTGTGTTCCACTTGCGTTCTTTCTGCTGTATCTTCTCCTTATCTGCACTTATGCATCTAGTTTCCTCTGCTATGTGCCTGTTCCGTCGCAACCTTGGTAGCTCTTCCGTTTGATGTGGTTGCGACTTGGTTGCAGCTGCCGTGTGTCATTGTTCCGCAACCCCAAAATCTGGCCGTTGTTCCAAATTCAAAACATTCAAAACAAGATTTTTCAAAACAAGGGCCCCAACAGGCCCCGACCACAGTTCTTTGACTCGTCCCCGAGTCAATCACAAATTACGGTCTCGATCTCCATTGCCCTGCTTGACCCCGTGCCCTGTTCGCCCTATGCGCTTTCATCCTGTGCCCGTTCCTCCTGTGCATCTTCAGCTTGTTCCTGTCCCTGCTGTGCTGCGTCGGACGATTGTTCAAACAAGGGCCCCAACTCCGGAACCCTTTGGAACGTTGTAGCTCGGAGCTCAGTAAACTCCGACATGGCTTGCTGCCACCCCTAGATGAGCGAGTCCGTGTCCTCAGCGAGCTTGGTGACAGCAGCTTCCTCAATGGGCGTTGGGACAGCGCCAAACATTGTGCTGATCTGTGTCTCAGCTGCTGCTGCGAGCTGTTGGATGGCCCGGGCGCTAAATTGAAGCGGCGGCCGGAGCTCTCGAATGACGCGTTTGGCCTCCGCCGAACAGGCCTTTGTGTGTTGGAGCTGGGCCTCAAGCTCATCAGCCTGGGCGTATAATTGATCCAGTCGGGTGGGGTCATTAGCCTCTTGAATTTCCCTGGAAACCTGCTAGAGTTGGGCAGAAATCGGCTGGGTTTTGACAGTGAGGGCCAGGGAGCATTCCTGAAGGCCCTTCAGGAGGTCACGGGCCTCTCGTGCCGTAGATTGAAATGCTTCCTGCATCTGAGCTACCTGGCTCTGCTTGGCGGCCACTTGGGCTGAATAGTCGACCGCGGGTTCGGCCGGCTCGGCACGGGCTGCTAACACTGCCCGAAGCTCATGATTCTCCCGATGTAATTCTTGAACGGCAATGTGGAGATGGATAGCTTGCTCAGAGATGCTGTCCGTAGCAATTTCGGGAGGTAGCAGGGGGTAATGAGGCCCGAGGGCAGGCCAAAACTTGGAGAACATCCGAGTGACATTGGTGATCATTGCTTCCATCTGCTCCCGTGTTATTTGAAGGTGGTCGCGTTGTTCAGTAAGCGCGGCAAGTTGGTGTTGCTGCTCGGCATACTGCCGCTGGAGTCCCAAATGCAATCTTTCGGCCTGCTGGGCCGCCCTTTGAATCAGCAGATCCAGCTGAGTGGGATTGTCAGGCTGGAAGGTGGTGGTCCCAGAAGGGCTCTACGCCGGCATTTGCTCCTGTAACGCTTGGCCACCGGCAACTGTTCCATTGACATGCCCCGGAGGTGAGAAGGGCGTGGCCGCTGGATGTGCAGTGTCAACCATATTTAGATCTGGCGGTTCTTGCTGATCAAGGTGAGCCGGACGTGAAGGAACTGTGGCCTCAGGAAGAACCTCGGCAGAATCAGACCCGGTCTGTAGCTGTTGTGTGAATATATCAACGACAGGAGGGTGGTGTTCGACCACTGGGTCGATCGGTGGTATCACTGTGGCAGCACCAGAGACAACCTCAGCCCCGCGGTCCCCACCCATGAGTTCCTGGATAATGGGGTCAGACACCATAGCTGAGGAATTAGACGAGGCAGATGAGGTGGCAGGCGGAGGAAAAGTGGATGGAGCAGTGGAGAGTGTGGTGGGGGTGTGTGGAAAGCGCATGTTGATGAATTCGGATGGGTCAATGAGGGGTTCTTCAGTAATCAGCACCCCGGTGCTTGGGGGCAGTGGTGGATCATCAGCAGTGAGGTCCACCACCGGATTTGCCTCAGTGGTGCGGGCTCTCTTAGCTTGGGGGGCCTCGGGTGAATCTCTAGGCCCACTCGTCGCGCCCATCGGGGTCGTGAGTGGATCAGCAGAGGTAAACAGGATAGTGGGGATGGGGGAGGTGAGCGGAGTAGTACGGGGGTGCGAAGTGGAGCAAGTGAGCTGAAATTGAGAAAATAAAGGAAATGGGGTAGCACCGCTAGACATAACCTGAGGGTGATGGCCAAATGATGGCGGCATGTTCGCTGCCAAGTATGGTAATTAATGTTGCAGATCTAGGCGATCCTACGGATTGACACAAGTACGTGGGTGGACTGAGTTGGACTGACATGGAAGCTGGGATGGATCCTACAGGGATGACACGCTGGACCGGCGCCGCCCCGACCAAAGTTGGTTGCGGTTCGGACCTCGCAACGGAGCGATTATTGACACACTACCTATGAACAGAGAAGACGCTCTACTCTCATCCCGGTTGTGGGAGAGTTATTCAACTACGCTATACTACGGGTGCTCTCGAGTGCGAGACTTATTGATGAAAAATGAAAGGTACTTACTCCTGGTAGGGTTTCAGGCGTGCGCCATTCACCCACCCAGGCAGAACCGTACCGTCCATTTGTGCCAACCGAACGGCTCCGGAGTCGCGAATCTCGATAACGAAGTAGGGTCCCAACCAGTGCATCTGTAGCTTTCCAGGGAACTTCTGGAACCTACTGTCGTACAAAAGAACTTTGCCGCCAACTTGGAAGGTTTTGTTCTTAATGTGGCGGTCATGCACGCTTTCTGCCGGTCCTTCTGAATCTTCTGGTGAAATTCAGCCAGGAAGCGGGCTTCATCCAGTTCCTGCAATTCATGGAGGCGCTCCTGGAGGGAGGCCTCTTCCGAAAACTTCAGAGACGTGGTGACCAACAGGCTTGGCACAATAAACTCGGCGGGGATCACAGCCTCCCAGCCGTACACGAGCTGGAACGGTGTTTGATTGGTCAAGTACTTCACCATAGTCCGATAGGCCCATAAGGCCGCTGAGAGGCGCTCGTCCCAATCATCACGCTGGGCATTGCAAATCTTAGTCAAGCCTTTCTCAAGAATCTTATTGAAGGCTTCCACCGTACCATTAGCCTGCAGGTGATACGGGCTACTCTTGTGATGCTGAACCATGAAGGTGTTCAGCAGTGTTTTGACTGTGTCATTAATGAAGTGCGTGCCCTGATCGCTGGTTAAACTCCGCGGGCAACCAAACCGGAAAATGATGTGCTCAAAAATACACCGGGCGGCGGTATCCGCTGTGCAGTCGTGTACCGCAGCTGACTCAGCCCACCTGGTGAGGTAATCCATGGCGGTAATGATGTACCGGGCCTTGGAGTGTCTGGCAACCGAAGCTATGGGCCCCACAAAGTCGACAACCCACTTCTCGAATGGCCGCAACACATGCACTAGGTGTAACGGAAGCTCGTCCCAGTGAGAGGGTCTGCCCGTCCGCTGGCAGACTTCGCACAGCTTCACATAGGCCTTACAATTGGTATGTACTGTCGGCCACCATAGGCCAGCTTGGAGCACCTTCCTTGCAGTGGGTTTCGCACCCACATGCCCTCCCGCAACACCGCTGTGACATTCCCACATTACCGCTTCCCGTTCGTGGTCAAGGACGCATCTGCGCAGAACCTCATCGAGGCCCAGTTTGTACAGCTGCCCTGCGATCAATTGGTAGTCGGCGGCACGGACGACCAAATGCCATTTCTGCAGTGGGGTGTAATCCTGAGGGCATTTCCCCGTGGACAGATAGGCGGCAATGTCGGCCAAGTAATCTCGTACTGCTTCGACTTGGAAGAGGTCAGCGTCATGTAGCTGATCATCAAGGGAGCCGTCATTTTCCCTCGTCTCCAACCTGGATAGGTGATCGGGCCCGACATTCAACCTCTCGGGCTTAACGATTACCTCGAACGTGAATTCTTGAAACAGCAGAAGCCAACAGCAAATCCGTCCTTCCAGAACAAGGTTATTGACCAGGTACTTCAAGGAAGAGTGGTTCGTGAAGAACTTGAACTTGCCCCCTAGAAGATAGTGGCAAAACTTCTGAAGAGAGTACACCATCGCCAGTGCCTCCCTTTCGGTCATGGTGTAATTCCTCTCCGCAGTGGACAATTTGCGACTGGCGAAGTATACCGGGTGGTCAACTGTCGTATTGCCTGGTTGTGCCAAGACAGCTCCAAGTGCAATACTGGAAGCGTTGATGTGCACATGGAACTGCTTATCCCAATCGGGATGAACTAGAATAAGCGCTGACGCCAGCTTTTCCTTCAGGGTGTCCAGGGATGCTTGACACTCCTCCTTCCACTGGAAGACTGTGGACTTCCGTAGAAGTTGTTCTAGTGGAGCAGTGATCCTAGCATAGTTGCGGATAAACCTCCTATAGTATCTCGTGTGCCTGAGCAATGCCCAAAACTGTTTCATCGTCTCGGGGGCTTCCATGTGTAAGATCACCGCAACCTTGGCGGGGTCGACGCAGACCCCTTACTTGCATACCACATGTCCCAACAACGTGCCGAACGGAACAACAAAAATACATTTCTTTAAGTTCAAGGAAATCTGCAGCTGGTGGCACCGATCAAACATAATCTGCAATAGGGTAGCATGTTTCTTCAATAAACTGTAGACAGTCCAGTCGTCCATGTAGACTTCTAGGAACTTGTGAAGGTACTCCCGGAAGGCGGCTATGACAATCCGGGAAAACACGGCTGGAGCGTTCTTCAAGCTGAACGGCATGACATGGTATGCGAACGACCCCCATTCGGTGGTGAAGGTTGTCTTGGACTTATCTTCTTCCACGATACGCACTTGATGGTAGCCCGAAAAGCCATTAGTGAAGGAGTAGGCTTCGTTCCCCGCAACATGGTCCAATACTTCGTCGCTAAAAGGGGTGGGGAACGGATCATGAATGCAGGCATTGTTCAGACTGCGATAATCGACACAAACCCGTATCTCTGCCTTGTCTTTCTTATTCTGGATGACGATAGGGCTCACCCACTCTGCTTCCTCCATGGGAAAGATTAGGCCTGCAGCCAACATCTTATCGATTTCCATCTTAACCTTCTCTTTAACTCGCGGGTTCAACCGATAGGGCCGGTGCTTCACAGACCTGGCACCCGGTTTCAGCACGATGCGCATTTCGCCCAGATCGCCTTTGATTCCCTTCAGATCTGCGACTGACGAGGGGAAAAAATCCTCATATTCCTGGAGGAGGCTGAAGATCTCTTTGGTCATCTCCTCGTCCCAGTAATCGCCCATCGTAGCCAACTTAAGCTTCTCCTCCGTACCGATGTTTAGCTTCTTTGTCTTCAGCGGTCGTAAATGGACCCCTTCGAGGGCCGGCTCTTCGTTAACGTTCCGCTCGCCTTCCTTCTCTTCGAAGTACAGGTGCCTCAGCTCTTCCAGACCATCGTCCTCCAGATCGCCATCAATCCTTTGGCAAACCAACTCTCGCGCAGCCTCGGGACGGGTGGGCAATGTGCGGCAGTCGAGCTGCGGACCGAGGAAAAAAAGTACTGCCCTGATAGCATGCAAGGCCTGAGATTCCAACTCTGTGTCTCCCGCAAAAGAGAAACACCGCACAAATTTGCACGCGACTTCCATCCAAGAACTAGTCCCTCATTTTCGTTCTTCCTCCAAGTACCATGCGTGGGGGATGGTGTCTAAAGAGTGGACAAACCGATGAACCCACAGCTCTTCTAGGTATCCTATGCTTCGCCACTGCTCCTCACAATTCCGCAAGTGGTCCTGCGGATCGGAACCCCCAGAGTACCGCTGCCTGCTGCGAGGGCCTTCATCTTCTTTGAAACATGCCCGCAACGCATCCGCCACACTACTCCACCGCGACAAGGTGTTGCGGTGATTTTTCCACCACCGGGCTACTGTAGACTGTAGTGTGATGTCTAAAAGGGGTAGTCTGCTCCCTTCCGGCATGATGTCTTCAACCTTGGTGATAAAGGTATTGATAGCTTGCATGTTTGACACGGTGGGGTATTTTCTAAACTTAGCACCAATCCAGCTGACATGGCCAACATGGGCACATCTCCGCGAGCTGGTCTCGTACCCCCCTTGCTGCCAGTCTTCCCACACGAGTTTGGATCCCAGCTCTGAGCTCTGAACACTCCGCCAACTGACAGAGCTAGTCGCGGTCGGGTTAATATAGTCTTTCCGCTTCCCTGCAGTCATCTTGTAGAGGTGGTCCATCATCGAAGCATCCTCCCGGTTATCCACCATTTCGGTGTACCTCGGGCCTTGATATGAGTCGAGAGGCTGAGTGACCTAGACCTCCCCATCTTCAAAGATCATCAGCTCCTTTTTGAGGTCGATGATAGCATAGTTCTCAAAGGCCCAATCAATGCCCAGTAGGGCGGGGTAAGGATCCTTGTCTCCCATAATATCAATGACCTCAAAATCGGTGTAAGTCTTTACCCCTGCAATGTCGACCTCGACACCTTCGAGTCGGCCAATCGGCAGAATGCAGTACTGGTTCGCCATCCTGAGTTGGATGGGCGAGTAGGCCAGCCGTGGCTTTCCGAGAGCCTCCCACGTCTTGCGTGGCAGGATGTTGACATCAGACCCTAAATCAAGCATGGTGTCGCTGATTTGGAATCCCCCAACTTGCGTATTGAGTCGAAACTCTTTACCCGTTCGTCGCTTATTTCGCTTGATGTGCTGCACCGATTGGGGGGCTGGGTCCACCGATTCCCCCAGTCCTGTTCTCCCTTGCAGTGCCCCTTCCAAGGTACACTTGAGCTGCTGCCGCAGAGCAGCGCTGTCAAAAATCTTAAGGAATAGCTGGAGCCATTCTTCCATCAAGGTCTTTGGAGCATGCTGTGGCCCAAGATGTGTCGGCAGGGGTGCCTCCAGGCCTTCCGCTTCGCGCAGCTGAGTGAATGCCTCAATCGCCTCCTGAAAATACTTCTTCTGCGCCTCTGGTCTGATTACCTGGTGTGGGGAGGCTAGCCTGACAACCGGTGTCGACTCCTTTCCGCGAGCGTCCTCCCCCGTTTTCTTACCGCCCCTCGTCACAATAGCGACGTTTTGCATGGCTGGAGTCGCGGCCACCTGTGGCTCGGCATTTACCAAGTTCGCGCCCCTTTGCCCTGCGCGTTCTTCCCACTTTTTGATGAGCTCGGGACAGTCTTCTGTCGCATGGGTGTTTACTCGGCACTGGGAACACCACGGACGGCGAGGGAGGGGACATTCACGAGCCACATGGCCCTCCTGGTCATAGTTATAGCATTTCAATGGCCCGCGGCCCCCAGCGCGGCCTCCGCGCGCCCCGCCCCCTCTTCCTCGAGGAGCCTCATTCACTCTATAGGAGGGTCGATCCAACCGGTCCGCGAGTGCGTCGAGGGCCTAGCATTGCTCCGTGTTGTGAGTCATGGAGGCACAAAACTCACAATACACATTGTTTGGCACATTGGAATACTTCTGTAGGATCGGGCACATCCGAGGCGGATGTCCCACTGTCCGGAAAATCTCACAATATTCCGTGGCAGCTGGATTGAGCTGGGAGGGGAACCCCGCATAAGGCTGTTGCGGCTGGTATACCCCCTGCGGATTTAATTCCGCGCCACCCCCCATGGGTGGCCCCCCTTGTATTGCCGCGACCGAGGGTCCCACCCCCGAGCCACACAACCGAGGGCACTCAGTTGCAACATGGCCTTCAACTAGGCAATGAGTGCACCAAACGTTCGCCCTGGCTAGTCTGACCGGCTGTATCTCCTTGAGCTTTTCGGTCAGGCTAGCTATCTGATGCTGCAATCCCACCAAGGAGGGATCTGGCGGGGCCGACCCTCCCCTATATTCCTGAGGGTAGCCCACCATGGCCTCGATCTTCATGGCCTGTTCCAAAGCATCCTGCAGATTGTCGATCTTCTGTTGGGTGAGGGGGGTTCGCGTCAAGGGAAGCAGAGCCTTGATGAACCAATCCCTCTGATGGTTCGAGTCGATCAGGTAACTGAGTTTCCCGATCGCATCCTTGAATCGCCGCATTAGCTCCCATGTGTTTCTCCTTCCTTTTTTTAATTTCCCAGAGCTCGGACAGACCCTGTTGGTCCGTCTGGGGAAGCTTAAATTCCCGTACAAAATCTCGCTTTACATCCGCGATGACGGGATTCGGGTGGGCCTCGGACCACTTGATGAACCATCGCAGAGCCCTCTCTCTGACCGTGGTCTGGAATTATATTAGTTTCCCTGCGTCCGGCGTCTGTCGAGCCCTCCAAATGGCTTTGTACAGATACCAGTGTTGTTCTACGTCATCATTACCCCGGCCCGAGAACTCGAGATATCGGGTAAAAGACCCAGCCATGTTCACCTGCGGCGGGTTGACCAGGATAAATCCTCTGGGTCCTGGTTGCGTGACTGTTCCACTCAGAAACGCAATACTACTAGTGCTACTGCTACTAACGGGCGTGGCCGTCGACACTGAACTACTCGGCAATTGACTCAATGCTTGAAATTTAACGAAAATATTGCTCAAAGGTTGATAAAGTACCAGGGGAAGGTAGGGATCTTGGCCATGTAGATTAGGAGGAGTATGGCAGGCTGGAGAACTGAATGTCATCTGCTCTTGAAACAACTGCTGCATCACAACGTACCATTCACCATCGGAACTTTCCTCGGGCTGCGCATCTCCACCATCTTCGTCGGTCACCATCTCGCGTGCTCGCTTAGCTGGGCTCCCATGCACCCATCGTACTCCTACAGTGGTCCCTTCTCGTCCCTGAGTATCCACGTCCATACTTCCTACCCTCTGAGGCTCCTCCTTCCGATTCTTCCTCTCGATCTCTCGTCTCTTCAAATCTCGCATCACCCTTCTTCGCCACCTATCGGCAATCTGCGCCCGCCGATGTGCCCGTCGCTCCCTCAGCGTCCTTGCGGCCTCAGCATCCATTCCCCACTCCCCGTGTCACGCTCTACGTAGCATCGATCCCTTCAACCCTTCCCCCAACACCGGTGGTTTACGCTTCCATACTTTTCTTGCGGAATTCTATCAACCCTTCATCCACCATCAGAGCTTTGATCCATAGCGAAATATCCTTAAGCAGCTTCCCTCTGAGCCCGGAGCGGAAGGTAGCCTCGGCCTTTGAGAAGGACTGATAGCACTCAGCAGAAAACTCCACAATGTATCCTTCCACCGTGGTCTCCACCCAAAAGTCCACCACGCGGGTCAACTCGGTGTTCAATCGATGCAGAGCCACCAGATCTCCGTGCGCCCACCTGCTGTTTATCTTCCACGAGCTATCTCTAGGTACCTTCATCTATAACCTCCGCAACCAATTGTAAAGGTCGGTGGGGAACTTTCCCCAGAAAATTTCGTACGTATCACCAGCTAAATCTGAGAAGAGGACGAGCTCCTTGATCGCTGCCTCCCCTTTCTTAATCAAATCTGCTTGCTGAGCGATGAAATGGTCTAAATGGTTATCCCACCATCGCCGTATCTCCCCTTCGAAGATCCGCGATACCATGGTCTGGATCCCCTCATATCATGTGGGTCCCGGCAACGGAACCATTTGTTGGTGAGTGATCAGGTCTCGCGGGCAAGACCCAAGTTCAGGGATTGTGGCCAACAAAAGAGTCCGCTGTAGTATAGGATTACGTCGGCATTATCACCCTACTCCAGAGAGTAGAGAGTCTCACCCGAGGCCTGCCGCGACCACATGCAGGAGGGGAATAGACCAGGGGCAAGGAACAGATTCGCAACCCATTCTCATCAGTGGTTAGATCGCATGGATAGAATTACGTATGCGACATCGTTCAGAGAACATACAGATATTAAGAAAATGAAATTTTTAAAGCATCTCAATCAAAACACATGCATGTGAACCACACAAATAGATAGCAACATGAAATTGTATTAAGCTCTTGGCCAACTCCCGGTTACATAGCTCTGCATTGATCTTACAGATTTGATACACATATCTTGTTGAACAAAGATTCTACATCAATAGACCCTAGGAACTACAGAGACCTCATCCATCCTCTGGATTCCTGCTGCAACATGCGTTTTCTCACCTTTTGTTGCTCTCTTCTCTCTTCTGCTGTGTGATTCTTGTCATCCTCTCTCTTTCATCCGGGTGACTGCTATTTATTCACCCACTGTCGCGACTGTTAGTTCTCTGTATGTCCTTCTGTAGCTGCTTCTAGCTTTTCTCTGATTATCTGTGTGTTCCACTTGCGTTCTTTCTGCTGTATCTTCTCCTTATCTGCACTTATGCATCTAGTTTCCTCCGCTATGTGCCTGTTCTGTCGCAACCTTGGTAGCTCCGCCGTTTGATGTGGTTGCGACTTGGTTGCGGCTGTCGTGTGTCATTGTTCCACAACCCCAAAATCTGGCCGTTGTTCCAAATTCAAAACATTCAAAACAAGATTTTTCAAAACAAGGGCCCCAACATAACCATAGTTAAATTCAATTCAAAAGTTGTACCAAAATAAAATTAATAAAAAAATTGTATTGATGTGATTATAAAAAAGAATGATCTTTTCAAGAAAAAGTCATTATCGTTGAACAACTAATGCATTTTTCCTTTGTACTTAAATAACTTAAAATATAATATAAGTATAAATTTATAAATTCTTAATTATATTATATATATCAGAATGAAATTTATATTTAATTTAATATAATAACATATAGTATATACTATATAATATAATATAATATAATAAATGTATAGAGATATGCATTGTTTCTTTCAAGAAATATGAAATGACAATAATATATTTTTATTCAAAAAGTGTGAAATAACATTTATTATGAGTACTTTACTTTGACTTTAAAAATACTTAGAGCACTATCATGGTTAACCATGAGTTTTTATCCACCATTGAGAATGTCACAAGTAAGCACCTTTAACTCAAGCAAAGGCACCTCAACTATTAGGGATGATGTCATCCCCTAAAATGTGATTGGTTCTCATGAAGTGAATTTTGAGTGTACATCTTCCTTAGGAGGCCCATTTTAAACCTAAAAATTCCCCTAATGAGCATTTGACTCAAAATGGAATTAGAGGTCATGATGAAAAAAATGGTAATAAGATGAGAGACAGATGGATTTCCCAAACCCAGGAAGACAAGAGAAAAATAAGGATATCCCCAACCTTACACGAGCAACATAAAAGTGTCATGTTCAAGAGAGACATGTTGCCTCAAAACACATGGGGAGTTTCACTTTCAATTTTACCCCATTATTGTTAACAAGTACCTCTTTATTTTTTATAGCAATCTTGAAGAGGATAACATATACTTAACATATAAGTTCATTCTTCGAATGAATCCATCCTAGTAAGTTTAACGCGCCCTAGGAAGGAGTAACTCGGTCTTGTCATGGTAACAAGTCTTTTGCCATTTAAGTTTTACGAGTCAGAAATAAGTGTAACTCAATGTATTTTTCATGTTTAGGGAGTTTGAAAAAGAAACAGAAAAGAAAAATCCATCAGGTCCCTTTTCATAAATCGTCCCTCAAATCCGAAAAGTTAGAAAATAATATCTCATAGAACATCTTGATCATTTTCGATCAATGTATTCCATTTTCGTAAATAGTCAATCTCAACACGAAAAAAGGGGTAAACATATAATAAGACAACGTCAATTCAATTAATTTAATGAGCACGAAAGGACAAATGCTCGACAATCTTTTCATGATTTGAGAGTCAGAAAAGAGCTTAAATTCGACTCCTCATAGAGGAATGAGTGTTATAAAGGGTAGCAACTAATTCTGGTTATAATGGAACTGCTCAAAACATGTAAAATTTAAGAGGCTTGCTAATAAGACCACTCATCACAGCGGTTCCTCGAGAAAGGGTAAAACCAAGTGAAAGCATATGATCGTCCAGGTAGATGATGACGATAGAATGAAAAAATAAAGGCTCATGTGGCAAGAAACATGCCGATAAAATGGAAATCACGAGAGGTAAAATGAGAATGGTTTCATTTTTACAGAAGCTTGAAACATGGGAAACTATGCTCTAAATTGGTTTCATTTTTACACAAGATTGAAATATGTGGAAAAGCTATTCTTGAAACTGGTTTCATTTTTACATAAGCTTGAAAGAGAGACAAACTATGCTTGGATTAAGTTTGCATGGCCCCAACATAATGACTCAATTTGAGATTTACCATTGGTTTTCCAATTTGGTTATTTTCGACCCCCATGGTTCTAAATGTCCAAGCTGCTTCTCAACTAAGTTCGCCTCCACCTGAATAGTGTCAACCTCATGTTGATCCTACAATTGACCCCTCACCTTCTTCACCTGTTTCTTCACCCCATTCTTCCTATTGCCCTAGTGAAATTCTGGATTCTAGTAACTAGGAAGCTAAGAAAAAAAAGAAGAGGAAGAAGAAAAATAAGAAAGGGTCCAAACAAGAAACCATTGCTACAAATTCAACCGATGTTGAAAAATATTCCAATAAGTCCCGCAAAGTCAAATTCCCTTCCAAGTTATGCAAGGGTGACCACCTTCTTAGGGATTGTCCTGGAATTACCAGGATATTAGAATATTGGTCCACTGACTCAAATTGGGCTTTGTCATCGCCCTCTCGAGATCATGTTGGTGAAAAACCCTCAACGGTTGATAATAAGGTCCACGGGAAAAAGGGTAAGGTCAAAGTTCCTTGTAGGTTATGTGAAGGGAATCATCCCATTCACCTTTGTTCTTTTATGGATGAAGTGACGAAAAAGTTGGATAACCTTACGGCTTCTCAGCATTGTCTTCCCGTTGGTTACCGAAAGATTTCCTCTGATCCTCCACTATTTTATCAAGTGATTGATCACAATCAATCCCACTCTCTTTGAAATTGAATCCCACGAGTCCATTCCTGACAAAGCATTGGTTGAGAAAAATTTTGACCTCATTCCACCTTCATTGGATCGTGCTTTTCCCATAGAGAGTGAACCTCATACCACTCAGGTTATTTTTGTTTCTTCATATTCCCGTGAATTTGAGGTAAATCCTCCCATTCCCATGACATAGGAGGATGATCCTCCCATTCCCATAACACAAGGGGGAAATTCTCCCATTCCCAAGACACCCCCTCCAAGTAGTTTAATCACTTCATTTGATTGGAGTTGACTGACAAGATATCGTCTTCCTTCTTACATCCCCTTTGAGATCACGGTACATGCTTATAATGTGTCTTTACCTAGCACAATAATAGATGAAGGCAAATCTATTAGTATTATGTCCTCAACTGCTTGGAAATTTTTAGGTTCTCTACATCTTGTGTTTGTTACCTATAATTTGTTCACATTTAACAGAGGAACTTGTAAACCATTAAGGATCCTTCCTAAGTTTTCTATTAATTTGGGAGGAAATATTGTCTATATAGACATGATGGTTGTCGAAGGCCCCTTTTATTTTAACTTATGCGTTGCGCATGACTATAATTATTTCATTGGAGGTCTTGTCTCTTCTCTCTTTCGTATGGTGTGTTTTCCACATGACGGAAGAATTGTGACCATTGATCAATTGTCATTATTTGGTTCTAATATGGCTCCCAATCAACCATCATCCCTAAATGGTCCTTACATGCAAGTTTTATCTTCCTCGCCACAAGTTAATTATGTTGAAGCCTACTCCATATTCGTGTCTATTGATGATCTGGTGAGTGATATAGTGCATTATGCACTGGGGTAATTGGACCCTGATTTCCAAAGTGTTGTTCTCTCGTCTGATGAGAGCCTCCTGGAAGCCATGACCTCTTATGGGCTATGACCAAGATAATTGGAACGAAGTTCCTTTTCTTGTGTCAAGCTCATTAAAAAATGAAACAAGCTCTTCAAAGAAAAGTTCCTTTTCTTGTGTCAATCTCCTTAAAAAATGAAACAATATCTTTGGAGAAAAGTCCCTTTTCTTCTGTCAAGCTCCTTAAAAAATGAAACAATATATTCTGAGAAAAATTTCCTTTCTTGTGTCAAAATCGTTAAACAAAATGAAATAGGTCCCTATGAGGATTTTTCCTTTACTATATCAACCTCATTAAAAAATTAATTAAATCCTTTTTCAATTTGTGTCTTTGTTTAGATCTCATAGAATCCCAGTCGCGTCTTTCGTTTGATCTCATAAATGAACCTTCATTCCATCCACCTGTTAACAAACAATATTTTACTTAGATGAATGAGATGAAGCTTGGGGGGCATGTACCTCAGATTGAATCATTATGTTTGGGGCATGAAAACTTATTCCAAGCATAGTTTGTCTCCATTTCAAGCCTATGTAAAAATGAAATTATTTTAAAGCATAGATTTTCCAAATTTTTCAAGCTTGTGTAAAAATGAAACCAATTTCTAACATAGTTTCCCATATTTCAAGATTTTCTAAAAATGAAACCATTCTCATTTTACCTCTCATGATTTCCATTTTATCAGCCTATTTCTTGCTAGATGAGCCTTGGTTTTTTCATTCCATCGTCACCATTTGCCTGGTCGATCATACAATTTCACTTGGTTTTACCCTTTCCTGAGGAACCGCTACGATGACTTGTGTTATTAGCCAGCCTCTTAAACATTACATGTTTTTAGCAGTTCCATTATGACTAGAACCAGTTTCTACCCTTTATACCACTCGTTCCTCTAGGAGGAGTCAACTTTATGATCTTTTTTTACTCTCAAAACATGAAAATATTGGCAAGAACTTGTCCTTTTGAGCTCGTTAAATTAAATGAATTAACATCATCTCAGTATATGTTTACCCCATTTTTGGGCTGAGATTGAGTATTTACAGAAAAAGAATACCTTTATCAAACATGGTCAGTAGGTTCTCTCGGATATTGTTTTCTACCTTTCTATATTCTAACGACGATTTATGAAAAGGGACTTGATGGAGTTTTCTTTTTTGTCTCCTTTTCAAACTCGCTAATCATGAAGAATACACTTAGTTACTCTTATTTTGGACTCGAAAACTAAAATAGTGAAAGACTTGTCACCATGACAAGACAGAGTTACTCCTTCCTAGGGCTTGTTAAACCTGCTACGATGGATTAATTCAAAGAATGAACTTATACGCTAAGCATATTATATCCTCTTCAAGCCTGCAATAAAAAATAAATAGGTACTTGTTAGCAATAACGGGGGAAAATTGAAAGTGAAACTTCCCATGTGTTTTGAGGCAGCATGTCGCTCTTGAACATGACACTTTTGTGTTTCTCATGTTAGGTTGGGGATATCCTTATTCTTCACTTCTCTTCATATGTTTGGGAAATCCATTTTCCTCTCATCTAATCACCATTTCTGTCATCATGACCTCTAATCGCATTTTGAGTCAAATTTGCCACACTCCAGAGTCATGTCATTGATATGGTCAAGAGAAGTCCTATCTACAGTTTCTTACCATTCATAAAGTTCATATGACCTTCTCTTATAGTCCCGGATTACTTCCATCTACTCTGCTATATCATTTGTTTCACGTTGATGATGTGGGATACATTATGGTCCTCATTCTACATATCACTTCCTGTTGACTCCAACTCATTATCCGGGAAGATGATCAAGAAACACCTTTCAGTACCTTAGAGCTTGCAAGCCTCAATGGTGAGTTCTTTACATTCGATGACAGGTGTACCTCATTTACCTTTGATCGAATGATTATGTAGGTGTTTGACCTTAGCTACATTATTCACACTCGTTGCTTGTATTGTTTTTCATTTAGAACCATTGTCATCATTGGTGGTTTCTCTAGTGCCTATTAACGGTTTTCATCATTGACTGATAATGAGGTGGTTTTCTATCATATTCATCTTGAACACATCTAATCACATGATAGGATTCGTACTATTGGTTGGGTTGAGATCGAGATAAATACCCTCGATTATGTTTGATAAATCTACGTTGCATGGAGTTATGACTTATTCATGATTGTATACATGTCTCCCTCTATACGGATGGCCACGTCCATGCCATGGATCTTTGTTACTTCATCCTTTCATTCAAATGGCTACTTTCGTACCATGGATCCTTATACATGATCCCTTCTAGTTGGACAGTTGTGTCCATGCCAAGGATTCGTGATTCGTATAGAGATGTTAAATGCATTATATATGATTGGTTTGCAACTCTCCTGGCAGTATTTTGAGTCCTTTCCTTGGTTTGTAAATAATTTCACCCATCACTCCCTGTTTTTCCTTCATGCTTTAGGGGGCATCTGTTACAGAGTAATTTTTCACCTCGTTCACTTCTTGTCCCTGACCTTGAAGTGCCTAAGATAAAAATTATGCAGTATATCCACCATGGAGAATACATCAATATATCCCTTGATGATTTTATGAAGAATCTCAGCATAAAACCTACTTTTTTGGGTCAACGCTCTTTACTAATTACCTTCTTGTGCTAATGGCATGTTGCAACACTTTGAACTAGTGCTTCCAGCATGATTTTTTATAGGAAAATATGCATTGAACCTCTTCTAGCAGTGTTTCCTCAAATGGAGGAAAAGCTTTGTGCACTAGAAGCTTCCAGAATGAGGATCTGGATATGGTTCGATGTAGATATGCTCGAGCTCTCTCATTTGGAGTTCTTGATCTTATCATTAGGGGATTTTACCTAGAGAAGTGGGAATTCCTCCTTTTATGGATCCCTAACTCCCTCTCCCTTCCTATAAGTTCAATCACATCCTTCCACTATTGGTCTTTCTTTCCTGATCATTGATCCTTTGCATCCCTATACTATGATTATGCCCGAATTTCCACTTGGGGGAAGGATTTCTTGAAGAGCCTCAGTTTGGACTTTGACATCACCAAAGGGAGGTCTCTAACATCAAGTCCATGTTTGTATGCTTCCTTTTTTCTATAATGAATAATACATCTGATGTTTCACTTTCCATATTTTTCTAGATATCTATGCAAGTAGCCTAATACTCCTTGATATGTTAAGTAGTTTGTATTTAATGTATTCTATGTATCTTGTCAGGTTTATTGTTGTTGTCTTTTGATTTATTATAGGGATTTGAATGCCACAAGCAGCAAGGAGCAAGCCTGAAGGATCGTAGAATAAAGGCCTTCACCAAAGAACTGGATGTTAGCATCAGGAAGAGGTAGGTTCTTCTTCTTCTTCTTCCATTTGAATATAAACTAGGAAAGGGTTCATTAGTTGGTCTCGTGCATTGCTAGACCCACTCTAGGGCTAGCGAGACAACCTTTTTCCACTAAGGGGATTTTCTTCACAACAAAATTGGTGACTCCACTACGGAGCTATAGCCTTTTTTTCTCTCGTTTTCTGATTTTTTTTTTATTAGTCTAACCGACCTTCAAGATCTGACTCTGTTTCACTATCTACAGGTCTACATAGTGCTTAATTTTTTCTTTAGAGTATCATGTATGGTATGATTGTTGAAATTCTTTTTATTTTTTCCTTTTATTTCTCTCCCATCTAGTTTTTTGTCCTTACAGAAGAACTGAAAACATTGTTTTATATAAAACAATCGCATTGATCTACCTTTCAGAATGATTTTTCCTTTCATAGGCATGCTAATCCCAAAAATTATAAGAAATTAGGGTTTCCCTTCAATTTCCATTGTGTCTTGGCCTCTGAGGTGTCTTTCCAGTTTGATATGATCTTTTACCATTGTGTTAACTTGATTGCCTTGCTTGAGTGATGAATTTGTCTCTTTGACCCTGTTTGTGTTTGAGTGAATTTGGATCACCCTCTAGGGTTTCTAGGTTAGTTTTTCATCACTTGTCAGTTGTGTGTGTCATCAAGAGATTGGTTGACTCTCTCTGAGAGATTTGTTGCAATCATTAGAAAAAATATTTCATATTACATTTAGCTTGTATTTGCAAAGTTTCTTTCATTTGCACTGAATCATTGTTTCACTTTGAAATCACCTTTGATTGCCTGTCGAACATAGATCACGATTGTTTGATTTGTGAGCTTCAAAGTGTATGTTTGTTATGATTTCCCATTTCAAAAAAGAAAAATTGAAAGTCATTTTCATTTATAACTTTTGAATTGGTTTGTTCTTCCTTCTTTTTGAAAAGAAAAAGTGAAATTCATTTTCATTCAAGTAATTTTGGAATGATTTCTTTTCCATTCGAAAAAGAGAAAGTGAAAGGAATTTTCACTTCAATTTTTTGTCTGTTTGGTTAGTTTTAATTTTATTAGTTCATTAATTGCATTAGTTTTCATTTGAACATCCAAAGTGAAAGAAAAAACAAAATATGTTTAGTGTATCCTAGTGAATAAATAAGTGATTTCGTTTTTAGTAGGATTGCATTTCAGATAGTGAAAGTGGTTTCATTTTAGAGCTGCATTTGAGTAGTTTTGAGCTAGATGGGGAGCATCATTGCTTGTTTGTTGCATTCTTGTTTGCACTTTCTTCTTCATTAGTTTAGAGTTCATAGAAATGAAATGAAATCCTTTTTGTATTTAGAGGAATTGTAGGGATTCAGGTGACATCGTTATTGAGCCCAAAATTGAAGCATAATCAAAGATCAACTTTTAAATTTACTCAATTAACCTTAAGGATCATTTTGAATTAACTCAAGCATCTAGAAGTCTTGGATAGAGACGTGTTATGGCATTGTTAAGTGTATTAGATATTGTTAACAACCCGTGTTGCATTCCGAGAGTGATATCTCGTCCCATGTACGAAATTATATAGAAATATGCTCCACGTATGGTAAGTATATGGGAGCACTATGTAGTATTGACTGATCTCCCACATATCGTTGAGTATATTTTGGAAGACCCCACTAGGTTGCAAACCTACCATAGGCAACTGAGTTAACCGACTTGTAGATGCAATACACCAAACACAACATCGGGGAGATTGGTTGTAGTACGTTAATTCCTTGGTGATTTATTTTTCCAACGTGTTTATCGTACTTCATGGATACACGGTAATCCTTTTTTCCTAGATTACCCTTTTTGTTTTATTTTTTTTAAATTATAAAATTTACTGCCCACGGAATAATATCTTACATGTGCACAAATCCTTAGCAGATCTTAGGTTGAGACTAATGGCAACAGTTACTAAGCTTACTAATCAAGGAAACCCCTTTGATGGGAATCTTGGTCCTTTTCCTTCTTTTGGAAGTGTTGGCTCTCCCTATATGGCAACGTTGTCCCTTCCGGTATTTACCATTGGTTAGCCAGTTTGGTTATTTTTGACCCCCATGGTTCTAAATGTCCAAGCTTCTTCTCAAGAAAGTTCTCCTCCACCTAAATAGTGTCAACCTCATGTTGATCCTAAGGTCAACCCATTTCCTTATTCATATGTTTCTTCGCCTCGTTCTTCCTCTTTGCCTAGTGAAAGTTTGGATTCCAGTAACCAAGAAGCGAAGAAGAAGAAGAAGAGGAGGACAAAGAGGAATAAGAAAAATAATTGAGGGGTAAACCAAGAAACCATTGCTACCAATGCAACTTATGTTGAAAAACCTTCCAATCAGTCCCACAAAGTCAAATTCCCTTGCAAGTAATGAAATGTTTACCCCCTTCTTAGGGATTTTCCTGGAATTTCTAGGATATTAGAAGTGTGGTCGACTGACTCAAATCGAGCTTTTTCATCAGTCTCTGGAGATCATGTTGGTGAAAAACCTTCAACTAGTAATAATAAGGCCCATGGGAAAAAGGGAAAAGTCAAATTTTTCTATATATTATGTGAAGGGAATCATCCCATTCACCTTTTTCTATTTATGGATGAAGCCACAAAAATGTTTGATAACCTTGTGGCTTCTTAGCCTTGTCTTCCCACTGGTTACTAGAAGCTTTCGTTTGATCCTCTGCTAGTTGATCAAGTGATGATCAGAATTAATCTTTGGTCAATCCCACTCTCATCTAAATTGAATCCCACAATTTTGTTCTCAGCCAACCATTGGTTGAGAAAATGGTTGACCTAATTCCACCTTCAGTGGATCATGATCTTCCCATAAAGAGTGAACCTCATACCACACAGGTTCTTTTTGTTTCTTCAGATCCCCATGAATTGGAGGGAAAATCATCCCGCTCCCATGACACAAGAGGATTATCCTCCCATTTTTGTAACACAAGGGAGCAGTTCTCCCATTCCCACGACACCCCCTCCAATTATTTTAGTTGCTTATTTTTATTGGAGTCAACTGACAGGATATCACATTCCTTCTTACATGCCCTTTGAGATCAGGGTACAAGCTTATAATGTTTCCATGCCTGACACAATAATAGATGAAGGCGAACCTATTAGTATACTTTCCTCAACTACTTAGAAAGCTCTAGGTTCTCCACATCTTGTGCCTATTACCCAGAATCTGTTTCCATTTAAAAGATGAACCAATCAACCATTAGAGATCCTTCCTAAGTTTTCTATTAATTTGGGAGTAAAGACTATCTATATAGGCATGATGATTGTCCAAGACCACTTGGATTTTAACTTCTTGGGCGCGACTACACTTATGTCATGGGAGATCTGTCTCTTCTCTCTTTCGTATCATGTGTTTCCCGCATGAAGGAAGAATTGTGACAACTGATCATATATCATTAATTTGTCCTAATATGGCTCCCAATCAACGATCATCCCTAAATTTTCCTTACAAGCAAGTGGTAACTTCACCGCCACGGGTTAATTATGTGGCAACCTGCTCCATGCTCGTGCCTACTGATGATATGGTGAGTGATATAGTGCATCATGCACTGGGGGATTTGGACCTTGATTTCTAGAGTTTTTTTCTCCGATCTGATGAGAGCCACTTGGAAGCCATGACCTCTTATGGGCCATGACCAAGATCTTTGGAGAAAAGTTCTTTTTCTTGTGTCAATCTCCTTAAAAAATGAATAAGCTCTTCGGAGAAAAGTTCCTTTTCTCGTGTCAAGCTATGTAAAAAATAAAACAAGCTCTTTGGATCAAAGTTCCTTTTCTTGTGTCAAGCTACTTAAAAAATGAAACAAGCTCTTCGAAGCAAAGTTCCATTTCTTGTGTCAAGATCGTTAAAAAAAATGAAACAAGTCACTATGAGGATAGTTCCTTTACTATGTCGACCTTGTTAAAAAATGAATTAAATCCCTTTTCAATTCGAGTATTTGATTAGATCTCATAGAATCCTAGTCGATTATTTCGCTTGATATTGTAAATGAACCTTGATTCTATCCAAATGTTATTAACTATAGTCTAATTAGGTGAATGAGATGAAGCTCGGGGGGAATGTACCTCAGATTGATTCATTATGCTGGGGGCATGCAAACTTATTCCAAGCATAGTTTTTCTTTGTTTCAATCTTGTGTAAAAATGAAACCAGCTAGCTTCAAGCATAGTTTTTCCATATGTTTCAAGCTTGTGTAAAAATGACACCAATTTCGAGCATAGTTTCCCATGTTTTGAGCTTCTGTAAAAATGAAACCATTCTCATTTTACCTCTCATAATTGCCATTTTATTAGCCTATTTCTTGTAATATGAGCCTTAGTTTTTTCATTCCATTGTCACCATCTGCCTAGGTGATCATATGCTTTCACTTGGTTTTACCCTTTCCTGAGGAATCACTGTGATGAGTGGTCTTATTAACCATCCTCTTAAACTTTACATGTTTTAAGAAGTTCCATTATGATTGGAACCAATAGCTACCCTTTATACCACTTATTCCTCCAGGAGGAGTCAACTTTACACTATTTTCTGACTCTTGAAAGATGAAAATATTGCCGAGCACTTGTCCTTTAGAGGTCATTAAGTTAGATGAAATGATGTCTTTGCAGTATACATTTACCCCTCTTTCGGGCTGAGATTGACTATTTATAGAAAAGGAATACCTTGATAAAAAAACGTTCAAGAGGTTCTCTCAGATATTGTTTTCTACCTTTTCAAATTAGAGGGAAGATTTACAAAAAGAGGCCGGATGGAGTTTTATTCTCTTTGTATTTTTCAAAATCCATAAACATGAAAAAGACACCAATTTACTCTTCCATCAGACTCGTAAAACTTAAACGACGAAAGACTTGTCACCATGATAAGACCGAGTTACTCCTTCCTAAGGCTTGTTAAATTTACTAGGATGGATTCATTTGAAGAATGAAATTATATGCTATCCTCTTCAAGCTTTCTATCAAAAATAAAGAGGTAATCATTATCAATAATGGGGGAAAATTGAAAGTGAAACTTCCCATGTGTTTTGAGGCAGCATGTCATTCTTGAACATGACACCTTTATATTTCTAGTGTCAAGTTGGGGATATCCTTATTCGTTGGGGATATCCTTATTCGTCACCTATCTTCCTGGGTTTGGGAAATCTGTTTTCCTCTCATTTGATCACCATTTTTGTCAGCATGACCTCTCATCCCATTTTGAGTCAAATGTTGCCACTCTCTAGAGTCATGATGCTGATATGTTCAAGAGAAGTCCTATCTGAAGTGTCTTACCATTCATAACGTTCATCTGACCTTTGCTTATATCCCTCAACTACTTTCATATACTCCGTTATATCCTTTGTTTCACATCGAATATGTGGGATACATTATGGCCCTCCTTTGATGGATCACCTCTTGTCAACTATATCCCATTATCTGAGAAGATGAACTAGAAACACCTTTCATTACCTTAGATCTTCCAAGCCTCAATGGCGAGTTCTTCGCATTTGACGATAGGTGTACCCCATTGACCTTCGATCGAATCATTTTGTGGGTGTTTCACCTCAGATACATTATTCACACTCGTTTCTTGTACTCTTTTACCTTAAGAACCATTTTCATCATTGGTGGTATCTATCGTGCATGCTAACGACTTTCATCATTGACCGGTAATCAAGTGGTTTTTTGTCGTGTTTGACTTTAGCACATCTATTCACATGATAGGATTCGTACTATTGGTTCAGTTGAGATCGAGATTAATACCCTGGATTCTATTTGATAAATCCATGTTGCGTGTAGTTATGAGTTACTCATGATTGTACACATGTCTCCCTCTATACAGATGGTTGCGTCCATGTTTTGGATCTTGGATACTTTATCCTTTCATTCAGATGGTTGCATCCATACCATGGATCCTTATATATGATACCTTCTAGTCATATGGTTGCACCCATGACAATGATTCGTGATTTGTAAAGAGATGTCAGAAATCTATTATATATGCTTGATTTTCAGATCTCCTAGCAGTATTTTGAGTCCTTGCCTTGGTTCGTAAAGCATTTCACCCATCACTCCTTGTTCCACCTTCATGCTTTAGGGGGCATCTGGTACATAGTAATTTGTCACCCCATTCACTTCCCATCCCTGATCTTGAAGTTCCCTAAGATAAAAACTATGTAGTATATCCACCATGGATAATACATCAATATATCCCTTGAAGACCAACAGAAAGCTTCCTTGAAGATTTTTTGAATAATCTTAGCTTAAAACCTAAATTTCCAGGTTAGCGGTCTTTGCTAGTTGCCTGACCATGCTAATGGCATGTTGCACACTTTGACCTAGCACTGCCAGTGCACTTTTTGTGAACCTCTTCTAAAAGTGTTTCCTCAAATGGAGGAGAAACTTCATGCACCAGAAGCTTCCATAATGGCATGATGGATATGGTTCAATGTAGATATGCTCGAGCTCTCTCATTTTGATCTCTTGATCTTATCATTAGTGGATTTTCCCTTGAGAAGTGGGTCTTCCTCCTTCTTTTATGGATCCCTAACTCCCTCTCCCTACTGTTGGAAATGTTGTCATTGATGGCAAAGGAGGTAGCAGATGCAGAAACAGGAATAGTTACAAGGAGACAAAGATAGACAATGGAGGCAGATGAAGCAAATACGGAGACAGAGCTGTTATAATAGTAGTAGAGGCAGAGGCAGAGTGACAGTAGCAACAGAGGCAGAGCCACAAATGTTATTGCAGAGAAACTGTTGTTATTCCAAAAATATGTACATATATAGATAAACTCTGAGACTCTTTTATACAGCCGGGCGTTACACATAACATAATTTTTTAACGGAGCACTTGTATTTGATTGACATGGAGGTTTTATACATGGTGAATGCATTTATATATATATATATATATATATATATATATATATATATATATATATATATATATATATATATATATATATATATATATAGTTTATATACATGTATACAGAAAGAGCATGCGTTATATAACGGAACCATAGTCAAACGGGCCGGAACCGAAAGGAGCGGAGCTACTGCGTCGAGTATAACGGAACCATAGTCGGAATATATATATATATATATATATATATATATATATATATATATATATATATATATATATATATATATATATATATATATATATATATATATATATATATATATATATATATAGATATATAAAATTGAATGGAGAGGAACCTGGAGCGTAGGAGAGGAGCGGAACCAAGACCTGATGAACAGTGACGGTGGTTTGGCGCTGGATGGTGGTATTCTTCGCACCACTCCTATATGGAAGGTGGTATTGCCCGGAGGAGGAGCGATTCCATACAGGAATCAACACGTGGCCTGTGGACCCAGTCGAAAATCGCCTGTTAAACTGCACCTTCGCGCGTTAACGTTCTGCATTGGAAGCCGCGCGAAATGGATAGGAGTTGTTGATTTGGAAACGGGCCATCGGACGGTGATCGTGCATTGAACATGCCTGGAGTTTAACGAAGGTGTGCGAAGGTTAAGCCAGGTACGGTGCGTGCGGTTGATTGGCTATTGGTTATATAGGTGGGGCTCGGAGCCAAACGTTTATAATAAAGTCATTCATTTAAAAGGCATATAATGTTAATATAAGGTCACGAAGGTATGAACGTTGGTTGGCAGCATAATATAAATATTGAAAATAATATATATATAAACTGGGAGCCAGAATTAAGTTCGAAAGTTACGAATATATTTATTTGAAAAATAATATTAAGAGCCACGTAAGCTAAACTGTGAATATGGTTGATTTATTAACTCTCCAAATTTAAGCATTGAATTTTCCAGTGTGTTCTCAAGAGAATAGTGAGATTTCCGGATGAGAAAATGGTTGGACACGAAACTTTGAATGCAATTAAAAAGTGGGAGCAGATATTTGTTTTGTTAATAAGGCAAAGCGTTTCCTGTAAAATGAAACCAAAGGTTATACGGTTGATGGTATATGGTAAAGATTGTGAGCACTGATATATCTGTGTGATTAAAAAAGGGTTTATAAAAACGCAGAGAGTTATTTTAAGTTTGACTAAAAGACAGCTGTACATACAGCTGTTATATAACTGGAATGAACAAGAAAAATAAAGGGATTCAAAAGAGCAGTGAACAGGTGAAATGTACAGATGACAGTAAACAAAGATGATGCAGAACAGTTTCTTAACAGCAGTAGAAAAAGACAAAATCCAGTAAAGCCAAAGTTCAGAAGAGGAGCTGAGTGATATGGAAATATGTAATTAAGAGTGTGAATGTAAATGATGTAATTTTTTTTTATTGTTTTTGATGCAAAGGCAAGTATCCTAAGGAAAAGACAAAATCCCACTGTAGCATAAAATTTGTATATATTGTAGTAATTCTAAAATTGAGTTGAAAAAGGAATAAGAAGACAGAAGCCAAAGAGTCATGACTGTTCACTTCAAACTCCTTGTGAAATACAAACAGTCATGTGAGAATTTCTATATATATAATATCAATTTGATCAGCTCAAAAAAGGGGAGAGAGAGCAAATATAGAGAATGCAGAATATAGAAGAATAAAGCATAGAAGATTAAGAAAAGAAAGAGAAGCTATAGAACAGATTTGATATCTGAGGTAAATCAACAAACATTCAGGTTGTTGAATTGAGGAAGTTGGAGCTTCCCTATCAAGTTGTTTCTTGATAGCTGTCAGTTGTAGCTGACTGAGGTTGAAGCCTCCTGTAGGTTGGTGCCTGCAGAAAATTGAAGGGAGTTGGTGCTTCCTTGCAAGTTGTAGCTTGTAGAATTGAGGTAGGAGCCTCCTGTAGGTTGGTGCCTGCATAAAAATAGTGGTGAGAGGGAGTTGGAGCTTGCCTTTGCATCACAACAATAATAAGATGTGGTTTTCTCCCTTTAATGGGTTTCCACTTATATCTAGTGTCTTTGTGCATGAGGTTTATGTGTTGATCTGATTTATATCATCTGCTTAATACCTGTTGCTCTCATATTAAGTCTGTTGTTCTATTATATTGATACTTGTTGCTCATATTCTAATATTACTTACATATTAAGTTGGACATGAAATGAAGATGTGTGTTAGTTTGAATAAAAAGTTTAAAAAGTCTATGAATGTGTTAAACTGATTCACCCCCCCCGCTCAGTTTAACTAAGAGTTCAACAATTGGTATCAGAACAAGTTCCTTTGTACAAGTCTAACAACTGAAAGGAGATCCTAGGTTCCCAAGATGGCTAGTAAAGAAGGATGCTCAACCAATAAAGCCCCTTTCTTCACTGGTGAAAATTATGCTTTCTGGAAAATCAGAATGAGGACATACATAATGTCTCTAGGAATAGAAGTCTGGGCTGCTGTGGAATTAGGATATGCCCCGAAGGCAACTGACACAGAAAAGGATTCAAAACAAGATTTTGTGGCTAATGAAAAATCCATGAATGCCATCCTGAATGGATTATGTGAAGCAGAGTTTATTAAAGTAATGCACAAATACACTGCCAAAAAAATATGGGATACTCTTGAAAACATACATGAGGGAGACCAGAAAGTAAAGACTGCCAAACTTCAAGTCTATAGAGCCGAGTTTGAAAACTTAAAAATGAATGATGATGAAGACGTTGCCATTTTCTTCCTAAAAGCTGCAGAAATTATTAACAATATGAAAGCTCTTGGAGAAAAAATGCCAGAAAGTATAATTGTGCAAAATATTCTAAGATCTCTTCCATCCAAGTTTAATCCAAAGGTGTCTGCAATAGAAGAAACAGTTGATTGGGAGACCTTGACCATGAACCAACTGCTTGGAAATCTAACAGCCTATGAAATGAGGCTCCCACAGAAAAAGCCAAGTACAAGGGAAGCAGCCTTTAAAACAAAAAAGAAGAAATAAGAAGAGGGAGACATATGCTCTTGCTCGGATGAAGAAGAGGCAAAGTTTGTCAAGAAATTGGATAGAGGCTCAGGTAAATACAAAGGTAAACTCCCCTTTAAATGCTTTAACTGTGGAAGATTGGGACATTATGCTGCTAAGTGTCCTCACAAGAAAGTAAGAAATCAAGCTCAAGAATCAGAGAAAAACACATCAAAGAACCGGCAGAAAGGAAAGCAATTCAGTAGAAAATCCTTCTATGCTCAACAAGACAGTAGTAAATCTGAAGATTCAGATGAATCCTCAGGAGAAGAGGGAACCTCTGAATTTTTACTAATGGCCAAAGAAGATCTTGAAGGACTCTTGCTAGAAGAAGAAGAAGAAGAAGGGGAAGTCAACCTTGAGGGGGAGCTAAGAAGTGCTCTGGAAGAGATTGACAGACTCAAACTGAAGTGCAGAAAACAAAAGGACATTCTTCTTAAGTATGTAAGAGAAGAACAAAATTCAGAAGTCCTCATGCAGCTAAAGGTAGAGCTTGAAGAAGCCAAGAAGATAGAAGACATGTTACTTCAGCAAATCAATAATAAAAACCGAGAACAAGAGAAACTGGAAGAAGAAGTAGTATGTCTCAGGAAGAAACTAGAAAATGATCAAAGGACAGTGCTTATAAACTCTTCTCAAACAAGCTATAGTAAGTTGAATGAAATTCTGGTTGCTCAAAGATCCCCAATGATAAAAACAGGAATAGGCTATGAAGGAGAATCGAGTAAAGGCAAAGAAAAGGAAAACAAAAATATTATTTTTGTAAAAGCTAAGAAGAATGATGAAGTAGCTCAAACAATTCCTACAAAAGAAAAAATCAGCAATAAGGAAGACAGAGATTAGAAGAAACCACTAGTAGCAAGGAATGTAATAAATACTCAGACCCCTAAATATGTAAAATTTGGAAGCCATCAAAGGAGATTCTTCCCTCCAATGAAGAATGCCACTTGTTATGTCTGCCACAAGCTGGGACACATTGCTGCATATTGTCATGCAAGGAGGAGTGATTCAAACCAGCAAAAGATGAAAACATTGAAGAGACTGCCTCAAGCAAACAAATGGAAGAGACAACCTTACATCAGGTATGCAAATAGCTTCTATGGTTACTTCTTTTATTGTAAAGAATTTGGTCATAAAATCATTGAGTGTAGAAAGTATGGACAAAGGTTAATGTTTAACACCTCAAGGAGGTTTATGAATCAAAGAAATTTTGTTCATACTCACAATTCTACAAAAACTATAATCAAATGTTGTATATGCAATCAAGTTGGACATGTGCCTTCCAAATGTCCTCTCAGAAGATGTAGTTCATCACCTCACAAAAGATATCAAACAAAAGGGTGCCTCTAGTGGATAAAGAAAATGAATAAATGTGACTTGGCTCTAACTGCTCAAGATCTGAAAAGTCAGTGGTATTTGGATAGTGGCTGCTCTAAACACATGACAGGAGACAAAAGCAAGTTTATAACTCTTGATGAAAAGAAATCAAGCAATGTTTCCTTTGGCAATGATAAATCAGGAAAAATAAAAGGAAAAGGCTCAACCAGCATAGACAATGGCAGAGGAAAGGCCCAAGATGTACTATTTGTAGATGGGCTGAAAGAAAATTTACTGAGTGTCAGTTAGATGTGTGAAAAAGGCTGTGAAGTTCTCTTTAGAGCACAAGATTTTGAAGTCAGATCAAGCACAATAGGAAAGACTCTGCTCAAAGGTGTTAGAACAGAGAGTAATGTTTACATCGTGAAAGAGGAAGATGAAGCCTGCCATCTTAGAAAACTTGAGGAGTCATGGTTATTGCATATAATATTGGGACATCTCAGCTTCGATCATATCATCAAACTGAGCAAGAAGAAAGCTGTCAGAGATATGCCAGAAATAAAAAGGCCTTCAAATACCATATGCAAATCTTGTCAATTGGGGAAACAGACTCGCACACCCTTTAAATCCAAAGATAAGCTATCAACAAGAAGACCACTCCAGCTTGTGCACATGGATCTGTGTGGACCTGCTAGAACTAAGACACCAAGTGGAGAATCCTACTTCATGCTGATAATAGATGAATTCTCCAGAATGACATGGGTTTCTTTTCTCAAGAACAAATCAGAAGCACTGGAAAAGTTTAAGATATTCAAAGCATTAGCAGAAAATAAAACTGGATGCAAGCTAAAATGTATCAGATCAGATAGAGGAGGAGAATTCACAGATTATGACTTTGCAGACCTATGTAATGAACATGGAATAAAGCAACAATTTACCATTGCAGGGACACCTCAGCAAAATGGAGTAGCAGAGAGACAAAACAGATCTGTACAACAAATGGCCAGAGCTATGATGCAAGATAATAACATTCCTCAAACCTTTTGGGCAGAAGCTATACACACAGCAGTACATATTCTAAACAAAGCTCATTTAAGACCTAACAGTGACAAGACACCTTATGAGCTATGGCATGGTAAACCTGCATCAATCAAGCACTTTAGAGTCTTTGGCAGCAAGTGCTACATAAAGAACAATGATGAAAATCTGGGGAAATTTGATGCAAGAGAATATGAGGGAATACTCTTAGGATATGCATCCAAGAGTAAAGGATACAGATGCTACAACAAGACTATTCAAAAAATCGTAGAAAGTATTGATGTAAGATTTGATGAAGAACTCCAAAACAAGACAAGAGATACAGACTGCAGTAGCCATCCTGAAAGTCATGAAGAAGAGGACCAAGATGATGAAGAAATAAGCAAAACATCAAAAAATGCTGAACTGAACTCAAAAACCCCCTCAAGATACACTCAAAAGAACCATCCAGAAGATCAAATCATAGGAGACAAGAGTGTAGGAGTGCAAACAAGAAGGCAGCTAGCTGAACAGACAGAAGAAGTATACATAGCAATGTTATCACAAATAGAGCCAAAGAAGTTTGAAGAAGCTAGCAAGGACAAGTATTGGGTAAAAGCAATGAATGAAGAATTGGACCAAATTGAGAAGAACAATACCTGGGAACTAGTTCCAAGACCAATTGAAAAGAATATCATTGGTTCAAAATGGGTATTCAAAAATAAAATGAATGAGCAAGGAAAAGTAATCAGGAATAAAGCCATGCTGGTCTACAAAGGATGCTCACAAATTGAAGGGCTTGATTATGAAGAAACATTTGCCCCTGTAGCCAGAATGGAAGCTATCAGAATGTTCCTGGCATTTTCATGTTACCAAGACTTCAAAGTATATCAAATGGATGTAAAATCTGCATTTCTGAATGGAGACTTAGAAGAAGAGGTCTACATGGGACAACCAGAAGGCTTCTCATTGACAGACAAAGAAGACTATGTGTGCAGACTGAATAAGGCCCTATATGGACTGAAACAGGCTCCTCGTGCTTGGTACTCAAGACTGGATAAATATTTGCAAAAACTGGGTTTCAAGAGAGGTGGAGTAGACAACAACCTATACATAAAAGCCCATGAAAATGAACTCTTGATTGTTGTTGTATATGTTGATGACATTATGTTTAGAAGCAATAGAGAAGAACTAGCAAAAGGGTTTGCTGAGGAGATGAAAACAGAGTTTGAGATGTCTATGATTGGAGAACTCAGTTTCTACTTAGGACTTCAAATTCAGCAAAAGAACACAGGTACATTCATCTCACAAGAAAAATACTTAAAGGAAATGCTGAAAAAATTCAAAATGGAGGACTGCAAACCTGTGACAACCCCCATGATCACAGGATGCAAGCTGTGTGCTGATGATGGGACTGCAAATGTAGATCAAAAACTCTACAGATCCATGATAGGAAGCCTATTGTATTTGACAGCATCTAGACCAGACATCATGCTAGCAATAGGACTAGTAACAATATATCAAGCAACACCTAAACAAAACCATCTTCTGTCAGTAAAAATAATACTCAGATATCTACAAGGAACAACACAGTATGGACTTTGGTATCCTAAAAGCAAAAGCTTCACTTTAATAGCATACACAAATGCAGATTGGGCCAGCTGCGTTGATGACAAGAAAAGTACAAATGGAGGTGCTTTCTATCTAGGAGAAAGTCTGGTGGCATGGTTAAGCAAGAAACAAACATCCATCTCTCTGTCTACAGCTGAAGCATAATATATAGCAGCAGCAGCATGTTGTACACAAGTCATGTGGATGAAGAAAACTCTTCAAGACATGAAGGTAAGCATTGATGAACCTATTTCAATCAAATGTGACAATACAAGTGCTATAAGCATATCTAAAAATCCTGTGCTTCACTCAAAAACCAAATATATTCCAATCAAGTACCATTTTCTCCGAGAACAAGTAGCTCAAAAGATATTCAAACTGGAGTATGTACCAACAAAAGAACAGAAAGCAGATATATTTACCAAACCACTTGCTAAAGAGCCATTTGAATATTTAAGAGACAGATTAGGGGTAGTATCTGTAGATGCTACTCTCTGATATAAAGAGAAAGCACAATTGCAGGGGGAGAACAGAAACAAAAATATCATTTCAGGGGGAGAACAGCCAGCAAGGAAAGCATGGATCAGGTCCTCAGGATCAAAGGATTAAGGCAAAAGAACACCAAGTTATTATCCTAGAGTTATCTGCATTATTCAAGCATGAAAAGGGCAATTACAAAGCAAAAGAATCAGTTTCATGTTCTGAAACATTATATTAAGAATCTGAATCGTGATTATCTTTTGAAGCCTCTCAACATTTTAGTTGTTTAATCCAATCATACATCTCTGACTAAATAAAGCTGATACAATGTATTCTATGAAGTATCATCATTCTCACTTTTAGCTCTGTACAAGTGAAAGAAGACTATGCGTGTGAACTGTATCAATTTACAGTGTATATTCAAATTCGATAATCCTCAAAGTGTTCTCTCAACAAGTCTTCTACATCACTCTGAAGCAGCATGGTACAAATTCAGCAGAAGAGGGCCTAAACATAACTCAGAAAGAGGAAATGAAAAAAGCAACCCTTTTCCATTGATTTCAAAGGGGGAGGAAGAGCAAACAATAGGAGGAAGAGCAGGCAAACAGAGAAAATGTATCGCCATCAATGCCAAAGGGGGAGACTGTTGGAAATGTTGTCATTGATGGCAAAGGAGGTAGCAGATGCAGAAACAGGAACAGTTACAAGGAGACAAAGACAAACAATGGAGGCAGAGGAAGCAAATACGGAGACAGAGTTGTTATCACAGCAGTAGAGGCAGAGGCAGAGCCACAGATGTTATTGCAGAGAAACCGTTGTTATTCCAAAAATATGTACATATATAGATAAACTCCGAGAATCTTTTATACAGATGGGCGTTACACATAACATAATTTTTTAACGGAGCACTTGTATTCGATTGACATGGAGGTTGTATACATGGTAGGTGTGTTATATATATATATATATATATATATATATATATATGCTTTATATACATGTATACACCGAAGAACTGTGCGTTATATATAACGGAACCATAGTCAAACAGACAGAACCGAGAAAAGGAGCAGAACTCTACGTCAGAGTATAACGGAACCATAGTCGGAAAAAAAAAATATATATATATATATATATATATATATATATAATTGAATGGAGCGGAACCTGGAGCGTAGGAGAGGAGCGGAACCAAGACCTGATGAACAGTGACGGTGGTTTGGCGCTGGATGGTGGTATTCTTCGCACCACTCCTATACAGAAGGTGGTATTGCCCGGAGGAGGAGCGATTCCATACAGGAATCAACACGTGGCCTGTGGACCCAGTTGAAAACCGCCTGTTAAATTGCGCCTTCGCGCGTTAACGTTCTGCGTTGGAAGCCGCACGAAATGGATAGGAGCCGTTGATTTGGAAACGGGCCATCGGACGGCGATTGCGCGTTGAACATGCCTGGAGTTTAACGAAGGTGTGCGAAGGTTAAGCCAGGTACGGTGCATGCGGTTGATTGGCTATTGGTTATATAGGTGGGGCCCGGAGCCAAACATTTATAATAAAGTCATTCATTTAAAAAGCGTATAATGTTAATATAAGGTCACGAAGGTATGAACGTTGGTTGGCAGCATAATATAAAGATTGAAAATAATATATATATATAGACCGGGAGCCAGAATTAAGTTCGAAAGTTACGAATATATTTATTTGAAAAAGAAGATTAAGAGCCACGTAAGCTAAACTGGGAATATGGTTGATTTATTAACTCTCCAGATTTAAGCATTGAATTTGCCAGCGTGTTCTCAAGAGAAGAGTGAGATTTCCGAATGAGAAAATGGTTGGACACGAAACTTTGAATGCAATTAAAAAGTGGGAGCAGATATTTGTTTTGTTAATAAGGCAAAGTGTTTCCTGTAAAATGAAACCAAAGGTTATACGGTTGATGGTATATGGTAAATATTTTGAGCACTGATATATCCGTGTGATTAAAAAAGGGTTTATAAAAATGCAAAGAGTTATTTTAAGTTTGACTAAAATACAGTTGTACATACAGCTGTTATATAACTGGAATGAACAAGAAAAATACAGGGATTCAGAAGAGTAGTGAACAGGTGAAATGTACATATGACAGTAAACAAAGATGATGCAGAACAGTTTCTTAACAGCAGTAGAAAAAGACAAAATCCAGTAAAGCCAAAGTTCAAAAGAGGAGCTGAGTGATATGGAAATATGTAATTAAGAGTGTGAATGTAAATGATGTAATTTTTTTTTATTGTTTGTGATGCAAAGGCAAGTATCCTAAGGAAAAGACAAAATCCCACTGTAGCATAAAATTTGTACATATTGTAGTAATTCTAAAATTGAGTTGAAAAAGGAATAAGAAGATAGAAGCCAAAGAGTCATGATTGTTCACTTCAAATTCCTTGTGAAATACAAACAGTCGTGTGATAATTTCTATATATATAATATCAATTTGATAAGCTCAAAAAAGGGGAGAGAGATAAAATATAGAGAATGCAGAATATAGAAGAATAAAGAAGAGAAGATTAAGAAAAGAAAGAGAAGCTACAGAACAGAGCTGATATCTGAGGTAAATCAGCAAACATTAAGGTTGTTGAATTGAGGAAGTTGGAGCTTCCCTATCAAGTTGTTGCTTGATAGCTGTCAATTGTAGCTGACTGAGGTTGAAGCCTCCTGTAGGTTGGTGACTGCAGAAAATTGAAGGGAGTTGGTGCTTCCTTGCAAGTTATAGCTTGCAGAATTGAGGTAGGAGCCTCCTGTAGGTTGGTGCTTGCAGAAAAATAGTGGTGAGAGGGAGTTGGAGCTTGCCTTTGCATCACAACAATAATAAGATGTGGTTTTCTCCCTTTATGGGTTTCCACTTATATCTGATGTCTTTGTGCATGATGTTTATGTGTTGATATGGTTTAGATCATCTGCTTAATACTTGTTGCTCTCATATTAAGCCTGTTGTTACATTTTATTAATACTTGCTACTCACATTCTAAGATTACTCACATATTAAGTTGAACATGAAATGAAAGTGTAAATAAGTCTTAATGAAAAAGTTTAAAAGTCCATGAATGTGTTAAACTCCCATTCACCCCCCCCACTCTTGTTTTAACTACAGAGTTCTAAGAGTTCAACACCTACCTATTGTTGGAGTTCCCATGTTTTGGCCAGATTGGCAAGACCAAAAGATGAGACAACATCATAACCACTTTGGGACCTTAGGATCTAGCCCTCCTAGACCCGGAGAGGGATCTCTCCAATAAAACAAAGAATGGTATATCTTTGAAAGCTCAAAATAAGGTTTTAGGCTAGGTATGAAGCACAGAGGGAGGGGTTTAAAATGATTTGGTTGGTTGGTTATTGAGTTGAGTTACGAGATCATAGACTGAGAAGGTAAGAGGAGGAAGGGAACAAAGCAGTAGGACGTTTCGGTCAAAGAGGATAGGGTGAAGAAGTGCCATCCATTGGGCTATGGAGTCATGAAAGGGAATTACTTGCAACAACTAGCCCAGGCTTTCAGAGGGAAAGTCATCTACACTAAAGGATATTTTTAGATAGATGATGGAATGGAACATTAAGGAAAGAAAGTGAGAGAAGGAAAGCAACCCAATTTATGTCTATAGATCAAGTCAGAGTTCATTTAACTCCAGACCTGCTTGGACATACTCAGAGGCAGCTTTCAATGGAGGGACAAAGGGGCAGCTTGTAGATCGGACCAGAGGTCATTTAACTCCAGGTCAGCTTTAGCATGCTCCAAGGGAAAACAGAGATAAGTTTTACAGAGCCAGGGTCTATAGATCAGAGAAGGAATTTGAACCTTCAATGCTTTGACACCAGCAAGAGATCTTAGAAAGGTCAGCTGGTCGCACAAGGATCCTAGTGGACAGGGCTAAATCTAATCCCTAGTTTTCCCAAATCTTCCAGCTTAAACCCAACAAGAACAACTAAGCAGCAAACCTCGAATCCATACATCAGCTAGTAGGCAATAACATCTGCTACACAGGTTAAATTAGTTGAATTTACTCTTAGATTCACAGTAGGCAGAAAACATTAAAGGAAAGGAGAGCAGAAACATAGGGTACCTAACAAGGGTAAATCCTATCCCAGATTTCTGATGCAAGCCAGCAGAAAATGAAACAGTATGAAAATGTAATAAACAGTGTTAGAAAAACATCACCAATAGTAATAGACCAGGATCCTGTGAAATTTGCTTGGTTAATTAATGAAAAAATAGTCACATACACTGAGCTCAATGGCTAATACAGTCCAAACTTTCTCCTCCCAGCCTACTACATACAATCTACTCTGTTATTCCCTCCCAAGACTATTCTAATAGTCAAAATGAATCCCTCTAACAGCAATCGGCAACAACCAAACAACAACCTTTACAATATGTTCTCGGGAATTCTTATAGGAGAAGAGAATAACAATGGTAGGTGATATTCATTAAATGGATCTCATTAAGACAGAGTGGCGGAAGAGTTCATGCCCACTCTGCTTAATGGCCATCTGCATCACTGTAAGTACTTTAGGTATGGTCTGGGAGATTCTGTCAGGTCGGCTTTGACCTCTGATGTTTCGTAAATTCCTTCTGGCGTTTGGTATTCTACGCTGCCTTCTAGAATTGGTGAACTGGGTGGAAAATCTGTAAGGTCCCCATGCTTCATAACTGCTGTCTGACAGTCGTAGAAGCTTCTGTTAGTGAAATACATTTAAGGGCTTGAGAAGACATGGAGACTTCTACAAGAAGGTGTCCTTTTGGAGAAACGGTGCTCTACTGATGTATACACAGATATGACTCATCGATGTGCTATTTGGTCTTCAAACTATGCCTTTTCCTTTGAATGCGGGATTAAGCATAAATTATATCAATAATAAGCATTAACCCCCTTGAATCCTTTCTGCTGATATGCTGGCTGATGCTGAAAATGGCCTCTCTGTGATTCCTGTACAATGAAATAAACTTGTTATGAAATCTCAAGGGTGGTGGAAAAGATGTTGTGGAGGCCGGAGGAATGGTGGTGGAGAAAAGAGGCCTTTAGTGTTAAACGCAGAAGTTTAGCTTTGGCCGAAATACAAAGGGAAAAGGGCGAAATGAAATGAAACAAGGCCTTTGAATGGTGGGACCCAGCGGGCGGAGGGCGATTAGTTTTTTATCGTTGATCTCAAGAGGAGATTAATGGCGATGGTCGAAGGATAGAGTTAATAGAGGCTCCGACGAAGAAAACTGATGGGGGGCACGATTAGATCCCAGCTGTCGGATCTGAAGAAATAGACAGCCAAGATTGAATCGGCGGATTGCAATCGGGGGCACAGGAGGTGACACTTTTAAACCTTTGTGATTTTGATGGAGCAATTGAGTGCCTACTGCCCAATCTGGGTCAGATCGACGGCGGAGATTCAATCAGCAGGAAGAAAGAAGGGCCACGGGGCGATGATGCGAATGAGCGCCAACCGTCGGATCCGGGTGATAGATCAATGGTGGAGAAGCAATCGGCGGGGAGAAACGAGAGGAGCGATGGGAGGGGAGCGATGGGATCTAGGCCATTGATTCTGAATTGATGGACGACTAGGATTCAATCGGGGGAACAAGGGAGTGGCACAGCGAAAGTTCCAATTGCGATCGGAGTGGGAGTGCGATTAGCGCCGAGCCGTTGGATCAAATTATGGATCAACGGCGGAGATGTAGTCGAGGGATCGCAATCGTAACAGGTGGAAAGTGGCAGCGATTAACAATTTCAATTGCGATCGGGGTGGGGGAAGTGGGAGAGCGCAGACCATTAGATCTATTCAGATCAACGGTGGAGATTGTATCCACAGCGCTACAGACCAAACTCAATCGCATCGGGATTTTGCGTGTAACAAAGAGTTGCGCCCACCCGACGGTGCGATTGCGATAAGCGCTTAAGGCCTTAGCACCTAGTTCCGGTGCCCGGGCATGTGGGGGAGTGGTTTGTGGGGTTTAGCTGAAAGGGGCTAGGCCTTAATATAAGGTAGAAAGTGGGGTTTTGGCCCATTTTAATGCTTTTTTGAGTCCAAAAAAGGGCAACGGTAGAGAGGAAAAGGGTTTATTAAACCAAAATAAGAGTATTTGAAGGGTTTAAAAGGGGACTTAAGATGGTTTAGAGGGTTAATGGGGGAAAATAGAGAGGAGTAAAAGGGGATGAAGCAGAGGTTTAGGAGGGATGATATAAAGGGAAAAGGAGGCCTTTTGGGCGTTTCTTCACCAACAGAGAGGCTTTATAACTGGAAACAGCAGTGGGGATTTATCAAAGGACAAGGGCATAAGGAAGCTTTAAGGATGATGTGTTTTCAGAGGGAAATGCATTCCTTGAAGGCTCAAAAACATTTTAGCCCCCTGTTTGCTTGTCAAAAAAATTATAGGGGGCTAACACCTATAAATTGAATCACATCCTTCCACTATAGGTTGGTCTTGCCTAATCATTGATCCTTTTCATCCCTATACTATGATTATACTTGAATTTCCACTTGGGAGAAGGATTTCTTGAAGAGGCTCGGTTTGGAATTGGACATCATCAAAGGGAGGTCTCCAATATCAAGGCCACAATTTTGCGCTTCCTTTTTTATATAATTAATAATACATTTGATGTTTCACTTTCCATATTTGTATAGATATCTATGTAAGTAGCCTAGTACTCCTTAATTTGTTAGGTAGTTTGTATTTTATGTATGTTATATATCCTGTCATGTTTCTTGTTGTTGTCTCTTGATTTCTTACAGGTATTCGAATGCCACAAGCAGGGAGGGGTGAGCCTGAACGATCGTAGAATCAAGTCCTTACCAAAGTATTGGACGATAACATCACGAAGAGGTATGTTCTTCTTTTTCTTCTTCCATTTTTAAGACAAACTAGGAAAGGGTTCATTAATTAGTCTCGTGTGTTGCTAGACTCACTCTAGGGCTATAGAGATCACATTTTTCCATAAAGGGGATTGTCTTCACAACACCTACATCCTCAGGTCAGAGTATTGAAATAAAAATCATAAAATAAGAATTTTAATTGCACTCAATTTGTAAATTGATTATGTGACTCCAATTTTTCACATTGATTAATGCAAAAAATCTCATTCTAGGATACGAAAAAATAATAGTAATTTTTTTCTTCCTCTCTCATAGGATTGAGAGTCTATTTTTTATAGCCTTTGAAGACTCTAAATTAAAAAAATTCATTGAGAGCATGGGATTGTACTTTGACATATCGATAACTTGAGTCTTTAGAGATTACAATGACCTAATAAATAGTAAACATCATTTCCAAAAACATCCCTCGCAAGCCAATAATATATGGGTTTTGTAGATTTTTATTTTTATAGTAATTGACCAATTTTCTAGAGACCAAAAATATCTTCACAACACTTCAAACAAAAATATACAAACAAGTAATTTCCAATTATTTATCAAACAATTACTGAAAATGTGAAGCTGGAGAAGTTAAGAAATACCTTTTTCTCATAGCACTCTGAGCCATTAAAAAGTGATATTATGATATAAGGAGTTGATAAATGAAGGTAAACTGGGAAAAAAAAAATACTTTAAAAAAGGAAATTGGTTTTTTTATTAAAAAAAAATCATTATTAATATCTATCAAGATTTTAATCTTTCACTTTCAAATTTTGGATAATTGTACCAAATATCCCATAAAGAATCCTTCCTATAATATTAAAGTCACACATGCTAAGAGTGGATATAAAGTTAAACCAATTCTCCCTCTTTTTATTGATATAATGATGAGAGAGAAAGTCGCCTTTACCTTCAAGGGATTCCACCAAATAAAATTATATCACCCTTAGAAACTCCTCATCCATAAAATTCTAATTTTTTGTTCAATCCAATGATAATATGATGCATAAATGTTAGTGATTGTAGATAATAAGAGAGCTCAACTTGAGAAATACCCAAATAATCCTCTCAAACATTAGTTTGACTCCTATAACATATGGATTTTGCACTTTACTACTCACATATGCCTACCCACTAGATGTTTCATAATGTGGCTAACTTACATGTTCTGTCAATGAATGCCTAACTCTATGATGACTCAATTATCTTTGCTCCTCCATTAGGAAGGATCTCTTGTCTTAGACCACTCTCCCTTGATTCAATGTGCCTTAGCCTATATGTACAACCTATTTTAATGTTTATTGTTTATTGTTCCAAGATTTTTTTTTCTCATTAATCTTGCTATATTAGAATATTTAGGATGCTCAATTAGTACATTTTCCCATTGCATGTATTTTGTTTATGGATTTGATTCACTATATAGCCAAAAAATTGTTAGGATGTTTCATTTCATTTCCTCCATGATCCAAATTCCATTTTTAGGTTCTTAATTTGGGTTTCATACTACCAAACGTTCCTTGGCCCAAGTTCATGGGTCCTTAGTGTCTAGTCAACTATGACTTTTAGGTTTTCTATCATGATATTGTAAGTCATGACAGATGGAATAGAGTGTTGTCTTTGGGTGAAATATCTGTTGTATGAGTTAAAAATTAGTGATACATGATCAAAGCCTTAAGTATGACTCTTAGATATGAAATACTTAGCCAATGAATAATATAACATTCAACTACATTATGAGGCCATTCATTTTCCTATTTATATCACTTTAGTCATATATGTAAATGTTCTTCATCAATGTCAAATATTGATATATCTCTCTACTTCCTCTTGCATTATCTTGAGTTTCTTGTTCTTGTCAACCCCAATACCTCTACATGTATCACTCCATTTTTGTTTCATTTTTCCTTCAAGGGTTTGTTACTTTGACCTAGGTTTTCTCCATTGGCTTAATCCCCTCCACAACTTGGAAAATTGAACTCTTCCACCTCAAGGGAGGTTCCAACATAACTAGGGTAGGAGTGGTGCCACTTTTCTAAGGGAGATGTAGGTCGCCATAGAAAAATTCAATGAATTTTGATTTAATATATATATTACATGGTATGAGAGATCACGTTAAATATACATTTTAGGAAGGTGTAGTAGATTCCACAGATTCAATTTAGTGGAGAAACCCTCCTGGCATGTGCTATCTATCATATTTATCTCAAGTATCCTAAACATCAACATCAATGTTATTATATATCAATTCCTTCCTTTGAATATTTCTTTCATCTTCAATTTTTAATTTAATTAGCTCACTAAAGAAAACTATCAGATTATCCCTAGTTTTCATTCCATCCTTTGTTAAATTGTTTTTACTCCTATTTGATATTGAGAGATAATTTATTACCCTAATTATTCCACTTCCTTAGGTCATATAATCAATCCTAACACACTAAGTAGCCTAGTGGCATTCCCTCCTCTACTCTTCCTTCTTCCATGTATCCTACGACTTCTCAAAATTAACCTAATGTTGAATGCGAAATATTCACTCACCTTCCTCCTGATGGTAGCATGGTCCTTCACTTTAGCAATCATGATACAAATCTATCTTTATTAAAAAATCCTACAATAAAAAACAAAAGGAACTCAAGTATTTCACCTTTTAAGGAAATGGTCAATGAGATCATAAGAAGAAAAACAACAATAATGACTTCATTCAAGAATACAATATCCAATCCATTAAACATCTAACATAATTGCTTGAGACTGGGTTTGAAGGAACCTAAACATTCCATGGGAAGAATTTAATTTAGAATAGGCCCAAAAAGAAGCTCTTTGCCCACAATTGACATCATTTTTAATATCCACACTCCCTTCCCAGTTTTATGTCCTTAAATGATTGGATGCAAACGTTAATGTTGAAAAAAATAGAGTTTTGTAAATTTTATTAGACCTAATATATTCCCCATGTAAAAGATTAATAATTATTAGGCTCACTTATAGTAATAAAAAACTTCTCTAACACTGTTGCAAAATTTGGATCACAAAACCTTCTAAATAATATGCCACTTATTTGAAATGGAATTGGAGTGAAATTATATGTTACTTAAGGTTGACAAGAAATGTTCAAGATAGAATTGAGTAATGAAACATATTGTTAGTTCTATACTAATAAATAAAATAATCAACACATGAGAAATTAAACAAGTGTGATATCTCAAGGGGCTAGCTCAGTTGTTTTTTATCAACATTTCTAGGCATTTGGTTAGTGTGATGTCAATGGGTGCCTAGTTTGAATCCCACTAGGTAAGCCGCACTAGTCTATGTGAGCAAGGTTACTAGGGATGCCAAACATGAATGTGGGAAAGCATCCCTTGGGATCCCAAACAAGATTTTCTTTAGAGAAAAATATAAACAACTATGGAGCATCAATATTAAAGCATTTTTCCATCATAGAAATTATTTTTGTGTGTGTCTTATATTCTTTCCATGACTGGTTGCACGTGCTTTGAGGGGGGGGGGGGGGGGCACAGCGGGGTGAGAAGCCCCGCCCACCCCCCCCCCCTCCTCGGGGGTTTTGTAGGGGGGTGGTAGCCTCCCTACACAGAGTTTGGGGCAGCACCCCGAGAAATTCTTTTGGACCCTATAATAGATGGGCAGACCTACCTATGGTTTTTTGCATGGGTTTTGCACATGGTTTTGGGCACAATGGTTTTTTTCCCATGGTATTTTGTAGATCCGGTCAAGGGAACTACGATTATGTTCTAATCGAGGGTTAATTTGAGGTTTATGAATGCTTCGACATGTACATATATGCATTGTAACATTGAAAGGAATATATTGAAAAATCAATCTAGTAGTCTCTTTTTGAAATCCATGAGAAAATCTCTATGTATATTTGTTTTCTATTCTTGTCATTGTTTATTTTTTCTGTTTTAAGAATTCGTTTGCAGGTAATTTATGTACAAGGTTAAAACCTACAATTATCACATCAATAAATTGCAAGGCAACTTGTTTTTATAACTAAAAAATAACAAAAAGATATATACAGAATAAAACTTTTCCATAAATGTCTTTAAACCATGTTGTAAAACTCTTTGACCCATAATGTTGTATCACCAATGACTCTCAAACAACAATTTAAAACCCATTACTTACAAAATTATTTACAATGTTATTTCTAACTACGAACTGAATCATAAAATCATTAACTTTATTTGAATGAAGTGTTTACATATTTATAGTTTTATTAATAATCGAATATTACCAAGTATTCCATGTGAAATACATGAAAAATATAAGGTGGATAATTACGCATTGAACAAAGCTTATTATTTCAATGCTCAATTTTTACCAAGTCGAAATTATCCCACATGTATCTTCTGGATCATCAATCCTCACCAAATCATTTTCTTGCAAATTAGTTTTTAAATGTGCTAAATATTTTAGAGCCCTAAAACTAAATTGCATTAGAGATAACATGGAAATGCATGCACCAAATCCATGCATTCATTCTTTTACTTTGTACTTCTCCAAAATTACAATCAACATTGCAATATTTCCGATTACATTTTCTAAAAATTTGCATTCATTCTTTTACTTTGTACTTCTCCAAAATTACAATCAACATTGCAATATTTCTGATTACATTTTCTAAAAATTTGCATTCTTTTACTTTGTACTTCTCCAAAATTACAATCAACATTGCAATATTTCCGATTACATTTTCTAAAAGTGTATGCTACTAAAGAAATTAGTGTTAAGAGTTTTAAGATTTTGAAGAGGTTCTTTTCCTTTGTGTTTTCATTTCGGACATGGTTGGTCCACTATTCCACTCAATCCTATTTGGAAAATGAATATTGCTCCTTGTTAATTAGTTGGTAAATTTTATCCATGAAAATAATCTAATACATACACCTTGTGAAATGAGAGGGGCCCTCATCCAAAATGGTTATCCATAAATTGATAATTAGCATACTCTTATTTCACGTACATGAGACTAAGTGAACACATGTTCACAAATTCATTATCTCTTTTTGTATTCCTGAAACTTTACAACTTAAACTCTTAAACTTGTTTCTTTCTTATCAATGATCGATGTGAACAAAAATAATTTTAAATTTTAAATTATTATACATGCTAAATAACATGTTTTATGATTTTCATTTATAATTTTTTTTTTTTAAATTTGTCTTTTATTATTTTCTATTTCTGGTAATATGAATACAAATTATCAATATATTTATATATTTATTTATTTATTTATATTTTATATGAAGAAGATGTGTAATTTTTTCTATATTTAAATTTAAATTCATATGTGTTATTTAAAAATAAAAATAAAATACCGTTTCTAAATGAAAAAAGAAAATCATCTCAAATGAAAAAACAAAAAAAATACATGTTTTATTAGTTTTAATTAAAAACATTATAAAACACTTTAATTATCTCATTCTCATTGTGTTCTTTGATTAGTTTTGAATAATAACCTACTATAAAAGAGATGTAAAATTTTTCACTTTCAATCCTATACTTTTGAACTAGAGGAACTTGAAGAAGATAGATAGATAAATAAATTGATTTTTGAAATAGGGGAAGATGTATAATTCTTATATTTAAAAAAAAAAAATTACTATAAAATTTAAATAAACCATTTGAATACCCATGTTAACTATCAACTTGAGTATAAAAAAGAAAAAATAATAATAATATTCCTATTAATCATAAAAAAATATTCAATATTATAAAATAATTAAAAGTAAAAGTTCAATTACCTTTGTAAAAGAGAAAATAGAGGGAAATGTGTAATTTATTTAATTTTTAATACTAGCTCAACCACATTAGTAAATGTGGTTGATATACACATCATTTTCATAAGTAGATTGATATAAAAAAGTGGAATTACTGATTGTTGGTGTATATCAACCACATTTACTAATGTGGTTGTGCTGGTTATGACCAACTTGCATGGGGAGGATTAGTAGACCATTGTTGACTATGGCTAAATGTGTTCAAGTTATGGTTAAAGAGGCTTTCTTATGGTTAATATATAGCTGATTATGGATGGCCATGGTTGTCCACAACTAATTATAGTTTATTATGATATATTTAATTGACTATGGTTAATCACGGTTGCCCATATTTGACTATGGTAGAGTATGTTAAATGATGATATTTAACCAAGACTCTACATGGTTTGAAAATAGTAATATGTCACATTAATAATAATAAAAAATAAAATTCAAATAATTCACAAATAAAATATTCTAAGTATCAATATGCAAATATGTAAATTAAATAATTTTATATATTTAAAAATATAATAATATATTTTAATACCGTAGTTGAAATCAAAAATTCAATAACTTCTTAATAATAGTAATAAGAATGAGATATTTAATTTTTAATATAAAATTAATATGTAGCATTTAAAAAATATTAAGAATAAAAGAAATCAACGTAAATCTTAAATAAAATATTTCACTAATGTTAAATTATATATATATATATATATATATATATATATATATATATATATATAAGGTAGAAAAGATCAAATTTTTAAAAATATAATTTTTTTATAAATTTTATATTAGATATCATTTTTGGAATTCAAGTGCTTTAAGTAGGTCATTCATCTATGACCATTTCGATGATGAATAACTTACTTAAAGCAATTGAATCCAAAAAATATATCTAATATAATGCACTGCAAAAACTCCACATACTTACTAAAAATTTTACATTATAAAAATAATCTAAACCTCAATCAATTTAATTGTTTTTAAACATTTATTAAATTTAATATTAAATTAATACTATGCTATATATATGTTATTAAAATAATCTAAACCTCAATCAATTTAATTTTTTTTAAACATTTATTAAATTTAATATTAAATTAATACTATGCTATATATATATACATTCCCTATTAGTAAAAACACCCAAAAATTCTCGTTTTCAAATATATGGATGTGCATATCACAAACTACGTAACCACACAAATATTTGAATATGCACCATCTTCTACGTAGTCTTTATCCTACACCCATTTGTTCCCAATCCCATCATGTCTTAGTTTTAGTTTTATAACTCATTTGATATATTAGAATGTGATGTAATTATATAGTTCGACGATATACAACAGTTTTTATTTGACTCACTTATTCCGTATTTAATTTGTATCAATATTTATTGTCAAGGTAAGTAAGTTAGATATGGATGATCAAATTTATAAATAATTCATTCATATATATATAATATATTTGTCAATTTGATATTTTTTTCTATTTTCTATTTCTTAAAAAAGATAGAGTAGATGATAACATATTTATAGTTGGTAGCTTCAACTTGCCCATAGGAAACATGTTTGTTGGTCACCTTAAAGCATTAAATGCCATCCAAAATTGCAATAGTTTCATTAATTTACTTGTCGCCATGGCCTGTTTACTGTTTACTATCAACCCTATTAAACAACATAAAACATAAAAGTTATCCGCAAAAAACATATAAATTTAAAAAGTATTAACCATCAGAGGAATCTACTAGTGTTGGGTCCTTTGTTGTAGACCCCAACATATCAACCTACAGTAGCTTGTAATTGTCTTTCAATCCTACCTACATGAGCAGTGGCATAATACTGTGACACCTTTATCTCTTGAATATCTTCTTTAATTTCCTGTAGTATTGAGAGTATCTGAGGGTTCCTTCATTAATCTGAAAGCTTTGAAAAGCTTTAGCAAGAACACATTTGAAAGTCCAGTAAGTGTGTATTGATTGATGAAAAAGAGAAAGACGTCCTCTGGTAGTCCCAAGATCAACTAGAAGGTCCATATTCTCCCCCTGAACTTCAATATCTTCTTCTTTACTACCACTGTCTCTTTTCCACCCTTGAATAACATTCCTTATTTGGAAGAGTTTCCTTCTGCATAAACATCAAACAGATTTTGCATAATTTCCTTTTTCGACTTTCTTCCTCATTTACTGGTACCAACATTATTTGTCGCCAATTTTTTCTTCCATGTATCCTTTGGCTGGCATTTTGTTGCCTGTCGTTTTCCCATTTCACTCTTCTGATTGATGATTAGGAGCCACCAGTTATAAAATCCTGTAAGGTTTATGAGATTGCCCGTATAGAGTAACAATTTATAAACACAAAACCCTGCAATTTCAATGAGAGGCCCCATCATATTATGGAGCTGCTTACACTTTCTATTATAGATATTTGCAACTAAAGACAGTTGACGAAGAACCTCTAAATTTGACTCCTAGCCCAACTTATCTATCCTATCAAACTGACAAAGAGAAATATGCATGTTACGTTGCACAGAACTTATAAATATAACGAAACAGGGCAGTGTCACGCCTTCAATTTGACATAGCAGATTTAGACCCTGAATTCTACATGGGCTACGGAAACACGGGTTTATTTCCGGCATGGTTAAATTCCTAGAAATCGTCCCTTTCGTAAAGTTATTACAATGGGTTAAATGGGAATGATACATTGGCTTAATGCTATCACTATTTCGAAAATCATAGTGCAGAGCCCTACTATTACCATAGACTACCAAAACTAGAAGCATGGTATAAAGGACATGAACTATAGGCTCAACCTTAACATACCAGTAACCATGAGGACATAATTGTTGTTGGCTTGTCACAGCGAGGCCTGCTGAATTCGCTTCCGCTCCTTGGCAAGAACTGCTGCCAGAAAGAATGTTTTGGCCGTTATCCTTCTCATTTTCATTTAACCCCCTCATATGATGTTTCCCATATAAGTCTGACGAAAATCGCTGTCTTCGCATTATGATCATCATTAACAGGTTAATGGGTGCCGTCCGGATGCACGCCATTAGGGTTAATGGGTGCCGTCTAGACGCACGCCATCACGTGGCTGCCGCTCGTATCCATTCGCCACTTGCCATCTTGCTCTATCCACTTGGCACTCCGATAGGGAGTAAATAATTCAAATATATGAATTTATATAGGAGTTGAATTTCTATAGGAGTTGTTTATAGACGTTACAAAATAGTTTTTTTTTTTAATTTGGTAATTTTTTTTCAAAAAATTAGGTAGTTGGAGTGTTTGAATTGCATTTTATAGTGAAAATAGATTCAGCGCCATCACCTAAATACTAAAATTTAACTAATATAAACCAGATTTTCAAAAATTGTTATGAGAATTTATTTTACCAATTTTTTTTTTAAACTACGGTCACAACAACATCCACACAAAATTAGACATTACGTAACCGAATTGATAACAAAAACCACGAGTAGCTCATGAAATGGGCATGGGTATGGTTGCCTTGCATGGGTATGGTTATGGTTGCGTCTATAACAGCTTGAACGCCATTGGATTGATAAGCTTTAGCTTTAGCTTTGGTGAAGTCAAATGTAGAATTGAAGATGCAGCTTTGTTTGGTGGCCTCAGATTTGAACTTTCAAGTAGCAGCGGTTTTGTTTGACCATTGGTGGCCTCAGATTTGAAGTAGCAGCGGTTTTGTTTGACCAAGTTTTTTGGCAGCTGCGACTCTAAAGTGTAGTGAGTTGCAGCATAATTTCAACAACATTTAAATGTCAAATTTAACGGCAAAAGCGAAACAATGAAATGCTGTTTATCCACGCCAACACGCTTCTTTCGCGTTAGGCACCGCCCCCTCCCCCGCGCCTGCTACGAGGGTGCAATGGGAGGTCGGAGTCTGAAAACAAAATCGATTGACCACCACTGCTGCCAATACTTTGACTTGAGATGAGAGGCTAACGCTTTTTCCATGTGAGCTTAGTCGACATTATTGTAACGTAACTGTAAATCTATAATTATGTGGAAATGACGCAAACACGTCGTTTGCTTTATCTCCATCATCTTATCTACAAAGTTGCTCCCCTCCGCGTCCTCCATTTTCCACTCCTTCACTTTCCCGGAAAGTCTTCTTTTCATTACTATTATTGTTATTGTCGTTGCTTCCACCCTCTTCAATGTTGCTCACATACTTATACAACCCATTCTGCAATTCTTTCTTCATCATTTATTTTGCAGCTAATACTGTTCATCTTTCCATTAATATATCTACTTCATCTGCTTATACTCTTCATCTTTCCATTATATATTCTACTCCATCTGGGTCCTATTGATTTGCAGGTTTTCATGTATATGGAGATAGCGGAGAGGAAGAAATCATCCGCCGCTTCCACTAGAATAGTGCCGGATATTTACAGAGTTTCATTCGTAGTGGTGGTTGTGGCCGTGGCTTCTGCTCCGCTGTTTCCTTCGCTTCAGCAATTTGTGGGGGTCACCGTTTCCTGGGCACGGGTTTCGTTCTCCCGCTGGCTGACTCCGCCATATTTGTTTTTCCTGATGAACTGCATCATTCTCGCCATATTCACCAATTCCGGCGGCTTTCATCGCACGAAATTCAATCAATCCCACGAAGAACCCCAGCCGGAGCTGCTGAACCACCAATTAGTGAACTCGGCCCCAGATCAATCAGAGAATGAAACGATTCACAATGACTGTGAAGAAGCTGAACCAATCGAGAGAACGAATTCTTTAGAAGCAGCGGCATGGAAACCTGCTATGCTGCCGGGTGTCACAAGTGGCGATGATCAGTCGAATCAAATGTTGGCTTCTGCTCGTTTCACTCATCGAAAGGCGAACGCGTGCAAGTCTCTCCGGGTGAGCCAGAAACGTCACAAGGAGGAAACATTTGAATCGGTGTGGAAAAATATCATAGATCAGGGGCGCCATCCCCCTCTTACAAAGAGGCATCTCCGTCCAACGGGCCCCAACAACGTCTCCCCTTCTAATTCTTCAGAGCTACGGCCAGGTGGTGGATCAGTAAGGAGAGGCATGGGAAGCTTGAAGAAGAGGGAAACTTCTATTGGGTCTGATGATCTGAACAAACGGGTGGAGGCGTTCATTGACAAGTTTAATGCGGAGATGAGACTGCAGAAGGAACACTCTCTTCTCCGCTACATGGAAATGATCAACAGGGCTGCCTCCTAATCACACGTTTTATATCATTCCTCTCTTTTCTCTTTTCATTAATTTATTGCACGCCTCATTCAAATGTATGTGTATGATACACACAGACTATTATTATATGAAACACAATTATTTCATTTTGCTTAAATAACAGACCATTTTTCTTAAATAACAGACTATCTGTTGGCATTGTATAACTAGTAGTCCGGTCGCTTAATATGCAGGCGTTGTATAATTAGTAACCAGGTTGATTTGGTTTGGGACATTATTTTGGAGTTGGGAATCCCTGGATGGTCAACATCGTATCTTTGTTACAAAATTTATATATTTGTATACGTATTTTTGTTGTCGAAGTGCATTTTCGATGATTTCATTCATTTAAGACACGGCAACTTGTTTTCACTACATTTTATAGTTGAAAAAAAATTACCAATTTAAGTTTTGCATTTTCAAATATTTGATTCTTATTAGCATTTGATAGACTTTATGTTAAGATAAATCTAGTTTCAATCTTGTGAAGCCATAAAAAATTAGTTGAACATCTAATTCTTTTAATTATTTTAAATATGTTAAATATGTCTAAGATTAATATGGTCATTTTAATTTTAAACTTGCCTAGTTATCTTACTTTGATGAAGTGACAGAGAGTGTTAATAACTTCAATGACGAAATACAAATTTTGAAAGCATAGTGACAATGTAACAATGTTGAATGATGGAAAATGTGAGTAATAAGAATGTAGTCAATTACAGATAGGTTTCATTACAATCAATCTCAAACTATTTTCTTCTTATTGTCATGCCTAATAGTTTGTCATATTTTCATATGGATCATATGAAAAGGGCACTTGAAATCATAGACCATTGAATTATTTAACTCTATTTAATGTAGTAAACATTATACCTTGTCTCTTTTGCTCTCCAAATTTATCCCTTATAGACTGTTAAATCCCAAATAAGTTTTAATCATAGCTGTTTTCCATTATCTCTTTTAAATGAAAAGTGAGTAACAATGTTTAATGATGGAAAATGGGAAGAATGTAATCAATTACAAATAGTGTACAATTCAAAAAGAGAATATTTCAGTAAATGAACATTTTATTTAAGATAAAAATTCAAATATTTTATTTATGGTTGAATTATTGTAACACAAAAATAAATGCACTCTTGTTAATAACTTTTTTGTGTTTACATTAAAAAAATGCCCACTATTTATATAGTTACTTTGAAATTAATGTATATCATACATCTAGTTACATTGAATAGAAATCAATATCTATACTTAAATCAATACATAAGCGCAAACAATTAAATAGGATTAGAAATCAACATCTACATTGAAATCATTACATCTAGTGCAAGCAATCAAATAAGTTTAGAAATCAACAACTATATTGAAACCAATGCATCTAGTGTAACCAATCAAATAGAATTATAAATCAACAACTACACTAAAATCAATGCATATATTTCAGTGAATAACTATATGTATCTCTTTATCTCTCCTCTGTCTCTCTATCTCACCACCCCAAACACATGCTCTCTCTCTCTTGCCCCATATCTATCTATCTCTCCCTCCCTCGCTCCCACTCTTTGTCTCTCTTCTTCCCTCACTCTCCCCTCCCTAGATATATATATATATATATCCCTCTCTCTCTTTCTTTGTCTCTATATCTCACCCCAAACATACACACTCCCTCTACATATCTATCTTTCTCTGACTTTCCCTCCCTCTTCCTCTCCCTCTCTCTCCCCCCTTCTGCCCCGCCCCCCCTCTCTCCTTATTTCTCTCTTATTTCTCGCTCTCCTCTCTCCCTTACTCTCTCTCCATCTCTCCCTTATCACTCCCTCTCTCTCTTCACCTTATCTCTATATGTCTTCCTTCTTGCTCCCCTTCTCTTTCCCCTTTTAACAAATAATCTTGACCATGGATCTATCAAATGAAAAAGAAAGAGAAAAATGGTTGATGTCAAATCCTAGTAGTTAATATCAATAAAGGCCCTCATCTTGCAGAAAAAATGAAATATATCACTAAAATATGGCTCAGAAATTGTCACATCCATATCCCATTTCCAAGATGCAGTTGTCATTGTTCCTTAAATGGATTCCAAACCTATCTTTATCCTCACCATCACTCCATTTGAGATTTCTTCGATGTTCCAGTCACATATATATAAGCATATATTGATTTATTATTATAAACATATTGAAATAACATTTAAAAATGTTGACATACTTTCTTGCGTTATAACTACACATCTGCCCTATACGTAATATTAATATTAATACTATTAATACAATATAATATTTAATATTATATTATATTATATAAATATAAATATTAGATAATATTAATATTACATTATAGTATATTGTATTATATTGATACTGTTAATATAATATAATATCTAATATTAATATTAATATTACAACACTTATTACAAAAACCCATTACCATTACAAAAGCCACCAAAATAAAATATTAAGGACTTTTTTACTTTCTCCTACCCTTTTCAGAACATACGTTGTCCTTTTCGGAATCTAGATGGAACCCAGAATTTGCAAAGGCAACCAAATAGATTTGTTGTTCAATTTCTTCACACAAAGAAGAAGATACTCATGTGGCTTCACTTATTAATAAACAAAAGAAGAAGATACTCTTTGTTATGATCCTCTCGTCAAATATGTTTCTAAAGTCATGATGTTAAATTATCTTCAAATCCTTCTGTAGCCATTTTTTTCTTTGTCGTTACATTCCTTATGTGGTCCTATCTGTATTTATCAATTATAGGGAAGTATAGAGAGAAACGATTTTTCAAAACGGTTATTGTAAGAGAAATACTCGACTAGTTTTCCAACTATATTACAATGAATGCAATGAAATATTTTTTGGTCAATATATTTGAAATAGTAATGACCAATGCTTTGTAAGAATCTAGTTATTAATGGTGTGTCTTTATAAGAAGGTATCTATTTCATTTTCATTCGTATTCAATTAACCAATTAAATTTAAATTAAGGATTCAAATAAATAACTAGATTTAGGTTAACTCTGAGGGTTAATTCAATTGATCGAATACCCATAGCATAAGCATCTCTATGAGATGTCAAAAAGTGATTAGGATCCAAAATGAGCCATCTAGAATGATCCCTTTGCAGATTTACACAAAACTGTTTCCATGGACGTAGCGGAAATCGTGAACCACATTTAAAAATAAAAAAATAAAAAGTTTAAATTAAATAATAGATGGAATCTAATCCATTGATGTAGATCTCATCTCACCTCGACGTGTTTATCCCAGAAATTTGCTGAAACCACATCACATTATGAAATAATGAAACATTTTGATATGACCTCCTCTCATGTTGGATAGGAATAAGGAACCCCACCCACTCTGCAAAACCAAATGTAGAAGCACATGATTACCACAAATTAAATCAATCACTTTAATTTCATAATTAATGCAAAATTTTGATAGAAACTCCTCTCGTCGTGGAGAGGGATAAGGAACTCCACTCATTGTGCAAAACCAAATGTAGAAGCACATGATTGCCACAAATTAAATTATTAGTGGACTTGAAACCAAATGTATGAAGACTTGTTGAAATGAATTACATAATTTTATACTAATAATTTCTATTATAATCTATGCAACATAATTGAAACCCTCCACTCTAAATGTTTTGTTAGTTTCGCCCAAGAAATTTTCATAATAACAAAAGTACCTTGACATTCTCCTTAGCATATTGTTGTCAAACCCTAGTAACTAATATAAATAAATACCTCCTTTTCAAGAAAAAATGAAATATATCATTGAGATAGGGCTAAGAGACCATCAAATCCATATCGCATGTCCGAGATGCAGCTGTCACCATGTCCAGAACGATTCCAAATCTGCCTTTATTCTCATTGTTACTCCATTTGGGATTTGTTGGAAGTTCCACTAACATATACACATATATTGATTTGATTATTACAAATATATTGACTTCATTACTTTTTTTTATTACAAATATATTAAGCGGACATTTAAAAATCTTGATAAATTTTCTTATATTATACTTACACGTCTTCCTTGTACTAAATTATAAAATGTTTCTTTACACAATAACCAACTTATTATATCAAAAAAAGTACGAAATTTACTTCATAACAATTTAAGGATCACTGTCATCATATCAACATATTTAATTTTTACGCCAAAGGTGTCCCTATTATGAGCTTTTCTGGGATGAACAGTGCTCCCAACCAATCTCTGTGCTCCACCTATCGCCCTTCTGTCCTGTCAAAAATTGACACTTAGCAGCCCTCCATTCCACCCTGCTGCTCCCACCCTACTGCTCTCAGCTCTGTCCGTGCTGCTATCCAATCGACGCCGAGAATCGCTGTGGTTTTGGCATGCCTTCGGCGTTCCCTTTGCACCGCCCTACGCCATACAAATACTAGTATTAATTAATATCAACTTTCCTCGTATCACTTTGACTCAATTTGCTATCTTTCTATGTTAAAAAGTACTTAACTATAAAATCACTGTAATTTTGAATATCCCTATAGTTTGATAACGTGCCAATTTTTTTCCAAATAGTTTTATTAATTTTCCATAACATGCCAATTTGTTTTAGATAGTTTTATTAATATTTTGTTTGTCATTTCTCTGAGAGTGAACAAATCTTATGCTTCAACAGTGAGACACTTTTAAAAAAATATTGATTTAATGTTTTGAAGCTTAAAACACACATGTTTCAATTTTATTGTGATAATTTAATATTTTTCTTGACATTTATTATAATAGGTACATGTGAGTCCATAGTTATGATGGTTTGAGAACATAGTGTGAGAAGATGATATAAAATTAAAAAAAAATGTTATAAAAGAATATTTTGTTATAATGATATTTTTCTTTTAAAAAATATAATTTGGCAATAAATGGTTTATATTGGAATGAGGTTTTCAAGATTTTAATTTAATTTAGGAAAAAAAGTTGATGGGAGAGATTTAATTTCCTCTGGATATTCTTTATCGTCGCTCTCAATAGAAGATTCAAATTAACTTAAAATCATAATCTTGCATGTTATGAAATTTACTATTAATAAATTGATATGAAAAAATGCTCCACTATCCATGTCTATCCATTTCATTGCTCAATTAATCGTTTCATCTCTCTTGTTTATTCCATTTCTCTTGTTTGTTCCATTGCACCATCATTCTGATTCATCACAACCTTTTTAAGATAACCTTGGATTGCTACAAGCACTGATCTAATTGAGATCCCTTGCTCTCACTCTTTTTTGTCCCCATTTGGACCTTGTATTGCAATGGAATAGAAGTAAAGTTCATCATTAGATGGAATCCTATGAATAAGGACTACAAGATTGTGAAACATATCCAGTTGATGTCTTACAGGCATTACTCCTTTGATCATCCCTTGCTTAGAAGTTACTTACTTCAATTAGGATACAAAATAATTAGTTCTTGTTGGAGATTTTGAACTATTGGAAGACCTAAAATAGACTCTTTTATATGTTCTTAGATATAAGGCCTAGAACATCCTTGAGAAGGTGGAAGGTGTGGCCTACCTCAATGAATTTGTCACCGTCTGAAAGAATTGTCTAGGAATTTGACACAGGAGGATCCATAATATATCAAAATTCGAAGGTCTCAAAACTTGATGTAAAGGTTTCCATGACATAGAGATCAACGAGAAATTTATGAAGTCGCTTGAATGGGTTTAAACAAACACTATATGAGGAAGACATCACATTTTGAAGCTTTTGTAAACAAACAAAAAAGGGGATAAAGGTGCCACATGGAAGTCCCTAGAAGGACACATGGCAACCATATAGAGTGATAAATTCCATTCATATAGAATAAGTGGAAACAATAACATTGGACACATAGTAGTTTACCATGCATCACATGACTTAGTGCTAATGTGGTAGATGATGTATTACTAACGTGGTAGGATGACTATGCTAACATGACATGCAGGTGGCCCAATCAAAAAGTGCACATGGCATAGGAAGATGGCATGGAATCTACAAGGCAGAGTGATGCGGCATCTATCTCAACAAGTTGATGTGCCAGTGTTGACTAGGTAGAAGGATGTAGACCAACCATAATATTCCATGTGGAAGTATTCAATTGGCTATGAAGGTTACATCGAGTAGTTGTAGAAAGGTTGAGAAGAAAATCGAACTGGTGACCTTGACAAGGGCAGAAACATCAGTCACTAGGGGAATTTTGAGGTCTAAAATGGGCCTCCTAAGGAAATTATAAAATCATAGGGGAAATAGTGAAATAAGATTAGATTACATCATCAGTTTTTAGAGGGAAAAAAATAAAAACTAATTTTTTAAATTTTCAACTTATCTCCATATGGGTTTACTCAAATTTTAAGCGGAAACACTCATTAGATGCAAAATTTGATTCCTCATATAAGTACCCATGTTCCCTACTTCTTATGGACCCCTCTCCATGAAAAATGAGAAATACATCAAAAACATGATTGCAATCAAGTTTTTCCATGTATTTCTCATTTTTCGTGTTGTCGGGTCCATCAAAAGTATGAAACATGATTACTCCTTGGATGAGGAATTAAATTTTTCATCCAACGAGTAATCCCATTCGAAATGTGAGTAAAACCTTAGGGAGATAAGTTGAAAATACGAGTTGAAAAATTAGTTTTATTATTTTATTATTTTTTATATTTTTACTATTTTACTCCAAAAATGGTGAATCATTCCCCATGGTTGAAATCATCATCTTGAATCCTATTGGTTACTATAAATTTTATTTTGGTTATAATTTTTTCTTAGGAGGCCCATTTTAGACCTCAAAATTCCCCTAATGGGCCATTGGGCCACTCGGTGGTACTCAACAACATATGTGTGGAACTTCTATATAAAGTGTTGGTTAGCCCAAAATGGAATCAACAACCTCCCACCAACCAACTAGCAACCATACCCATTGCGTCAACCACATAAATGTTGAAACCTTCACCAAACACTAAATTTAAACCTATAATTATAACAAATTTCCAAATGTGAAAGTATGTGAGATTGAACCTAAAACCTCTCACAACAAATAAATGACTTGCAACAATGCGGCAATCAACACACCTAGGTTCCATATCTTGATTCGTATGAAACTCAGAAATGGTTTTGAGATATAATTTTTTGAATATTATTTTGAGTCCAATGTTTCAGGATTGACCCTCGGTCAGTTATTTCCCCAATATTTAAATATACCAAGGTTTTTCCATTGCACCATAGGGAGGATTTGCACAAAGAACTTTGATTTAACTATTTTAAGCTATAATTAGCTATACATAATTTGTAAAAGGTGGATTTGTAGCTCAAACTTGGAGCACATTCATGAGCTCCATCATTAGGTACATTTGGAGGGGTTAATTATCACCTCTTTCCCTTATTTAGTCGATTTTTCTCACATTTAATTATATTATGGTCTTATGTTGCTAGTGTAGATGGTGATTAAGGCTTGTCATGCTTTGAATTCCTAATATGAGTTAAATGCAGGAAAATCACCAAGATATTGCATTTTTTATGAAGAATTTTCCATTAAAGCTGAACGTAGACAACAAGGAGAGATTCTAGGGGTATTTTCCACCTCATTAACTCCCAAAGGTAGCCAAGGGATCCTCGAGATACCCTCCAACAACTCGGAATCAAAGGGAGCCAAGAAAACTCAAGATTAAGTGCACCAAAGCTACACTTCACTTGCATTGAAAATGGACACATCACCTACTTTAGAGGGAGCTATTAGTAGCTACCCTCTAGGTTAAATAGGGCTAAGAAAGAGCTCATTAGGATTCGAACTTTGAAGGACTCTAATAGACTCTTACCTCTTGTAATTGGTTTTTGAGACTTTCATGTTGATGTAATGAGACTATTTTTTGAAATAAAATGAGTATTCAGATTGTGCTTCACCAATCAAGTTTTAGAGTGTTAGGTTTGTGGGTTAGGGCCCAATCCATTGGCCTTAGTCTCTCTTGTGTATTCACTCTTTACTTTTATGTCATTGTAGCTAGTTTTAGCTAGTTTTCTTACTTTTCAATTCACTAATTTTAGTTTGTTTCCATTTGTATTTGTTGTAGATTAAGCTTTCTTAAATGTTGGTAGAATAGTTTATAAACTCAAAAATTTGTGTGTTAAGCCTCCCTCTCTCATCTCTTTCATTGGAGCTTGAGGAGGGTAGATCTTCTCCACAAGCCAAACTTGATTTTTAGTTTATGAATTCTTGTAATGAATAGTTAGGTTTTTGTAGTGCCATGAACATGTTTAGAATGCTAAGTTATATTTCTATTTTTCAGCTAAAGTAGGTTTGCTTTCCAAGTTGAACTCATCTTTTCCATTTCCTTCATCATCAATTTGTTAATATTTGTTGCATGAACAGGTAGTTTCCTTGCAAGTTCAAGTAGCACAACAAAGGAGGACTTCATCAGCACCTTCAACTTTATTTCTCACATTTCATCATCCTTCTATTCATAAAATCCCCATCAACCATGTTTTCATATTTTTTATCTTCATACCGTGAGAAAACCCTAGAGGTACAATACAGGCTTCTCAAGAGGTTCTAATCTTGGCCAAGGTGTTGACCACCTTCCACTCATCCAAACACACCTTCACTCCACCTTCCTTACACTTTTCTCACCCATTTTTTGCCTCGGATTTCCCTCAGATTGTTTCCTTTAGAAATTAAGGACTTTCCTATAGCACTACAAGAAACCTATAATAGCACTTGCAAAAACACCAGTGGGCCCCTACTTATGCTTAGAAACCACCATCCACCTTATTCAGAGCTGCCAAAGCCACCTAGACACCTTCATCCTTGCACCCATGAGCTCAATCCCTTCATAAGCCACCTTAGCACTTTCTCCTCCTAGCTACAAAACAGTGCATTTACAATCATTGTTAGGTCATTATTAGTTGCATGAGTAAAAGCATGATAATTAGAACATGAAATAGATGGAGTTTTTTTAGCCATTTTTCCCAGCAAAGTGTGATTAGGTTAATTTCCCTTATGCAATTTCAATTCAGCAATTTACTTCATGCAAGATGCCTAGTTTTCTTCCATTCCTTATCATAGATTAATGTGTAGATTTCTTTCATTGTAGAGTAGTTAGATGTACTTTCTTGCTATAGAATATTTCTTTGATTGTTGATAGAGTAATGGATTTGAATCATTTGTAGTCTTATGTCTAAATTCAGAAGTGTGAAAGACTTCATTCAGAAACCCTAGAAATATCACCCTTTCATAGAGCTCAGAAGAGGATGACATGAGTAGAATGCATTTGCTGTGTATATAGCACTGTCACCTCCAATTTTTTATGAATGTCAGGTTGATAAAGTAAAGTAGGGAAACCTCTGGGAGTTACAACATTCTTGGTGCAATACCAAGGCTCACCACTTTTTGGTGTCGTTGTCAGGGGGGTGTCCAGTATATGCTTTGATTTTGTTTTAGCATTATTTTCTTCTTTAATTTTACATGTTGTTTCAAAAATATTGAAAAATACAAAAAAAATCCAATTTTCATGCCTCGTATGACTAGGGATACTCAAGGAATTTTTTTATCTGAAACGCCCACATCACCACATAGTCACCCTTCACGCTCCTTCAGTGGTTGTGAGGTTGAACACACCATAGGTGAGCCTTCTCAAAAATTTTAAGAACCTATTAGAGAAGAAGAATATCTTGTTTCACCAAAGGAACTTGGTTCGCCTATTCAAATCATGGTTGAAACTAAAGCCCAGGGAGCCTTTCCCATTACAGAGGCATATGGGGAAACTAAAATGAAGAACATTAGCCACTTAGCCCATCCACACTTCCATGGACGTACCTCTAAAGACCCTGACACATTCATGTTTGAATTTTTTGTTGTCTGTAAGACCTATTACCATACCTAAAATGATCAAAAGTTGAAGCTATTCCCATCCACCCTTAAGGATGCAACCTTGTGTTGGTTCATGGGTCTACCTAGGAACAACATCACTACTTGGGCACAAATGAAAGAAGCCTTCAACAACAAGTACAAGGACTAATGTAGGTCTATGGAAATGAAAGATGAGATATTAAGGATGACTCTAGGGCCTCATGAATCCTTAAAGGACTATGAAGAGAGGTTTCAGTTAAACTATAAAAGAGCCAATTGTACCCTTGATCGTGAATCACTTAAAATAGTACTTCTCCGAGGGGTCAGGGAGGAGGTGATAGAAACCCTCAATATGTTATCAGGAGGGGATATCTACCAGCTGCCTTATGAGACAATCAAAACTGTCTTCGGGAACCATTCTAGGGAAGCTAGGAAGAAAGGAAGAGCTAGCCAAAGTACAACCAATACCCCATCCTCTTCCACCTCCATCGAGCATGAGATTAGATATATGTTGAAGGACTTAAAGAGTGACATGTTGCACACCTTTTCCTTGCAAATGGAAACAATGCAGGTCAAGAGGAAACAAAAATATCCTTGGCTATGTTTTTCCCTATAATTACTAGAAAACACCCTAGAAATGAATGTCCATTAAATGTCATAGAGGTTTTCTTAGTCTATGAGGAATATCATCCCACAGACAAAGTGTAGCTCCTTACCTGAACTCAAAGCTGTATATCAAGGTGGGGAAGTAGAACCATAGCAACTTGGTTTCATCAACCAGAGAAGGCCTCAAGGCCTTCGGTCATATCATTAGGGTATGCAAGGTGCACCTTATTCCAACTATCACAATGATCAGAATGCACCTATGCAATATTGGTACACCCCCACTCCTCCATCTTGGCCTACACCTCCTACTTGGCCTTACAACCCTCCATATCATCCTCAGCCTATGAACCAACCATTTCAGTAGTATGTTCCTCAACAACCCCAGTGGAACAACCCATCCTAACGGTGGAGGCCTCAACATAATCAACCACTTGCAATAATGCCTCAACCTCAAATTACTCATGCTACTCCACCCAAGCTGCCTCAGATTCCTGCACAGCCCATTCCAAACCTGAACAACAGACAATCACAACAGGTTTATAGTGGAGAGACATCCTATCTAGATTATGCTGTGGAGATACAGGATATTAATCTTAGGTCGAGAAGAGTACTCCCAGAAAACCACCCTCCATCTCCACCTGTAGAGGTTGAGGAGGAAAAGGAAGAAAGTAACACTCAGATCCAACAACCTCCTTTTCTGAGCACTTGATCCATTCTAGTCAGCAGACTGTGGAGGAGAACGAACTTATGGGAGAACTGAAAAAATTGTGTGTAAAAATACCCCTTCTCTAGACCATCAAGGATGCCCTTATTTACAATGGGCTCATCAAGCAAAAGGGCTTCAAGAAAATTGGGAGAAAGAAGAAAGATAGCCCCACCATCAATTTAGTAGGACAATTGTCTGACTTAATTTTGGGAAGGGTGATATTCCCGAAGTACCTGGACCCGGGCAGTCCAATTGTATATGTGCACATAGATGGTGTCATAGTCCCTAATACTTTGATCGATCTCAGGGCTTCCATTAATGTTATGACAAAGGAAACTATGCTTAAACTTAACCTCCAAGGGACTTTGAGGAAAACCACAATAGTTTTGCAACTTGCAGATCAATCCAAAACAACTCTAGAAGGAATTATCAAGGATGTTGTATTTTCAATTGAATCTTGGGAGTATCGTACATATTTCCTCGTTCTGCAACCAAAAACCAAGTTTAATGGATCTCCTCTCATCCTATGGAGACCTTGGTTAGCCACCTTCGATGCTTATATCAACTGTCGGACCAAAAACATGACTATTAAGAATGGGTCCTTGTCTAAACAACTGGTTTTATATCCTCCAACCCAACCTTCCATTGACCCTGACCTACCTATATGGTTGGAGGATGAAGAAGCATATGAATTATACAACACTACCCCCATTTTTACCTTAGATGTTTTTCTTATAGGGGGCGACTTGATTAAGATGAAATCATCGACCATGTCACTCAAAACCAGTCCCCCACTAACAACTCGCTTGAAAACCTAGTCAAAGGATCTCAAAGCCACCCTTGGATGGAACTACACTTAGTTGATTCAACCTATGAAACCACCAAGGTTGTGGAGTTTGGCCCATCCAAATCTTTGAAAATTAACTCAAACCTCTTAGATAGAGAAGAAGAGCAGATATGCCAACTTTTGAGAGAAAACCTCGATGCATTTGCTTGGGATTACAAGGACATGAAAGGGGTGCATCCCTCATTATGAAAATGTCACATTTACATTAAGGAAGGATAAAATACTGTGCGCCAAACCCAAAGGTGGATAAACCTGGTTCTAAAAGACACAGTCAAGGAAGAACTGCAGAAACTATTGGATGCAGGTTTCATTTATCCTATATCAAATAGTGAGTGTGTATCTCCTCTTGTCCTAGTCCCGAAGAAGAATGGAAAATGGAAAATATGTGTTTATTATCGGGAACTCAACAAAGCCACCAAGAAGGACCATTTCCATTTTCCCTTTATAGATCAGGTCCTGGATGGCCTTGCAAGAAAGAATTTATTTTCCTTCTTATATGGGTTTAGTGGGTATAACCAGATCCAAATCAGCCCTAAAGACTAGGACAAGACTTCTTTCACATGTCTTTAGGGTACCTTCGCTTACAGATTCCTACCCTTTGGGTTGTGCAATGCCCCAACTACCTTCCAAATATTTTTCTTGAGAATTTTCTCTGAGCTAGTCCAAGACTCAGTTGAAATGTACATGGATGATTTCACACCCTATGGAGATGACTTCCAGAAAGCTCTCTCCAATTTGGGAAAAGTGCTGAGAAGATTAATTGAGATACATCTCTCCCTGAGCTTAGAAAAGTGTGAATTATTTAAAAGAGTAGAAGTTGTATTAGGACACCCAATCTCCTAAGCAGGAATACAGGTGGACCTGAACAAAGTCACCATCATAAAAGTTGTACATGCTCCTCAAAAGCAAAGAGATGTTAGGAGTTGCTTGGGTTTAGCTGGATACTACAGAAGGTTCATCAAATATTTTAGCAAGTTGGCTTCACCACTATTTGGTTTGTTGGCCAAATATTCTGAGCTTATTTGGTCCAGTTTCTGTCAAGATTATTTTGAGCTCATTAAGAGGAAAGTTAATACTGCCCCCATTCTCCGAGGTCCAAATTGGACTTTGCCTTTCCACATCCACACATATGCATCAGAGAAAGTTGTGGGCGTAGCATTGGGGCATTTAGAAGACAAATAACCTTATGCAATCTATTTCATTAGTTAAAACTTGTCCAAGGACGAACTCAATTATACTGTCACAGAGAAGTAAATTTTAGCCATTGTCCATGCTTTAAACAAATTTAGACATTATATCACTAGTTATCAGACCTCTGTACACACTAACCATGAAACCATCAAATATTTAATCAACAAAACATATGTTAATTCTAGAATAATTAGATGGTAGTTACTATTACAACAGTTTGAACTAAGCATTGTTGATAAAATTGGAAAGGAGAATGTTGTTGCAGATTTTTTTTTGAGGTTAGCTCTATCTACAGATGAAGAAGGAATGATGGATGACCAGCTGCCAGATGAACATCTCTTCTCTATCTCAACACTCTCACCATGGTTCTCTGACATAGCTAACTACTTGGTTGCTGAAAATTTCCCTCCTAACTTCTCATCTAGGGAGAAGAGAAAGATCATTAGAAAAGTCGCCCCTTTCACATGGATTGGGGGAAATCTATTCAAGCTAGGCCCTGACCAAATTCTCAGAAAATGTGTGAGGGAGGAAAAATATTTTTACATCCTCTATGCATGTCATGATAGCCCTTGTGGAGGCCACTTTGCTGAAAAAAGGACTGGCTTCAAAGATTTGCAGGTAGGTCACTATTGACCTACCCTTCACCAGGATGCCAAAAGATACACTAGCAGGTGTGACCAGTGCCAAAGGATGGGGAAACCTACACAGGGGGATGTTATGCATTTTCACCCTCATGTGGCTCTTGATTCATTTTATAAGTGGGGTATGGACTTCATTGGACCTATTTATCCACCATATGGCCAGAAAAAGTATATCATAGTCGACACTGACTACGTGACAAAGTGGGCTGAATTTTTTTTTGTGAAGGTAACAACCGAGGAGAAGGTGGCTGAATTTTTTAGAGAGAATGTGTTTTACAAATTTGGATACCCAAGAGAGGTAGTCACTGATCAGGGGGCACAATTCACATCTCATCTCATTGAGAATCTTCTAAGGAGGCACAAGATAAAGCATAAGACTTCCACTACCTACCACCCTCAAGAAAATGGCCAAGTGAAAGTGGCCAACAGAGCCCTTGAGAATATCCTCACCAAGGTTGTGAGTGGTAATAGAAAAGATTGGGTGGACCAATCGGTAGAAGCTAGTTGGGCCTACAAGACTACTTGGAAAACAACAACAAGATTCACTCCTTATGACTCTGTCTATGGCAAGAAACCTATGATTTCAATTGAATTTGAGTTCAACACCTTAGGGATGGAAACTGAGTTAGACCTAGATATATCAAAGGCCCAACAAGAGAGGTTACTACAATTAAATGGATTGGATGAGTTCATGATGCAAGCACTCCTTCACACAGAAGTGATTGAGCTACAAAGGAAGGTCTGGCATGAAAAGTACATTAAGGAAAAAACCTTTCAAGAAGGAGATTAGGTGCTATTCTATGACTCAAGGTTTAATGATTTCAAAGGAAAAATAAGGACAAGATGGTTGGGACCCTACAAACTGGAAAAATGTTATGATAATGGCTTGGTTCAGATTAGAGCCATGGATGAAGAAAGGATTCCCCTACTTGTCAATGGTTACAAGATTAAGGCTTACAAAAAGCCCCTGTCTTGGGCAGAATTTATAAATTCAATAAACAGGGAGGTGTATATCATGGTAGACTCCATAGTTTCTAGCACCTCCCCCTCCTAGAAAAAAAGAAAAAGAAAAATAAAGAGGCATGGGGGAAAAGCTCTCTAAGGTTCCCAAGGCCAACTCCAGGGTTGAAAACCTCCATGAGGCAATCCTGGAGAAAAAAATAAGAGAGAAAAGGAAAAAAAAACATAAAAATAAAAGATCCTTGGGTGAAAACCTCTCTGAGGCACCCAAGGCAGGCCTATGGGTTGAAAACCTCTATGGAGGCAGCCCACTTGCCTTCAAAAAAAAAAAAGGTAAAAAAATAGAAAAAATAAAGAAAGAAAAAAGGAAAAAGAAAGAAAAATACCTATGCACTTATTTGTTTTTATGTTTTGTAGGTTATTGATCAAAGATGCTTTTTTGGATCCAGAGGAACATTTTTTCTTCCCTTCTCTTTCTCCTCTACTTACATACACCATGAACCACTCCAGGAGGCACCCCTTCATTAATTTTACCCCTCAGATAGGCATCAATTTTATTTTTTTCTCCTGACTGTAATTGCTACAGGCAAGTCCAACAACTACAGGATTCCTCTAGCACTACCAGAAACTCATGTAAATGCTACAGGAAACTCATTCATGAAGGAAGGAGCTCTCTCAAGGATTTCTAAACTTCAAGGAGAGAATGATAATTTATTTTTTTACTATACCTACCATTCCTAACCCCTCATTTCACTCCATTAACAAGGATTCACTCTCTAAACCCTATGTTGCACCATTAGTAGCTAGATCATCTGAAACTTGGCATGAAACCCCTTCACTTACCTATCCACCACTTCATTCATTCCATGACTCCATCCATGACCTCCATAAACCATCTCCCTTAATTCCTAAGCAAGATGAAGCAAGAAGAGGCAAAAATAAGACTGCTATAGGGAATTGGAAAGTTTCCTATAGAAAATTTGTGTGTGACACAACAAGGAAAAAAGTTGAATAAAAGATGATGAATATGGCTACAAAAGACCACCAGCACACTCTAGGAAAGAAAGCACACTAGCCAAGGCACCTCAATACCTCCATGCAGCACCTGCAAGAAGAAAATACAAGAAAAAGATTAAGCGGCTCACTCAGAAAAGAAAGCAACTCACTCAGAAAAAGTTGCTCACTCGAGAAAAGTTTCTCACTAAAAAAAAGGAAAAACAAGAAAATAAAAAATACAACAAAGGAAAGTTCATGGTTACAACCACCAGCTCCATCTCCTTGCACCAACTCATTCTGCAACAGACCAGCACCACGTAGTCTCAGGTATGGCCCTTCACATCTCGCTATGCATTCATAATGAACAAAATGATTTAATGTCGAGTTTTAGAAATTTAAAAGGAAAAAAGGTGGCTAGTTAACTTGGCCACCTTCGTAAAGTTAAAATAGGTGAAAAGTAAAATTACATGCCACCTGGGCAAGTCAAATCAAGTCAAGAGGGAGTGAAAGAGTTCATTACGAGGCTAAGAAATCAGTAACTAGAGTCAGACAATGTTCTCAAAGAGGAAAACTCGTGTTAAGTATGAGTCAGCATCCCACTCGAAATTTATTTAAAAATTCCATAAAGGTTATTTATATCTTATTTTCACCATTTTGTTGAGCATTTCAAAGAGAATAAAAAAAAAAGGGCAGTGGGAACCATTAGGGAGAGCAGCTTCAAAGTCAGAGCTTGCATGCACCATCGTGCTACAAGAAACAAAGATTTGATACAAGCAACTACACAGGCATATCAACAAGGGTACAAAGGGAAACATAGGGTCACCTGTGGGTGAAATTTATTCCTAAGGAAATAATCTACCAAGAAAAAACACCAGAGGAAAGAGGTAAGTGGTTGCCACCTTCCAAAACTGAAATTTCTCCATGAAATTTTCTCACAACAAGTTATAATTTGTCAATTAAAGGTTTTTTTTTTTTTTGAGACCATCATATCCAAGAAATCTTCACATAACTATGAAACACCTTACAAACTTCCTATCACAACCATAAAAAATGGGAGAGGGATTCAACAGAATGGAGCCCACTGATATTAAGAGAATTAGGCAACATCCTCAAGTCATGGAAATTTTCAAAAATCACCAATGACTAGGTTTCTTCGAGCTTTTGAAATGTTTTGATGAAGAGCTACATCGAGAATTTGCAGTGGATCTACAATCACACTCAAAATAGAGATCCACCACTGTGGCTAGGGGCCTAGCCATCACACTGTCACCAAAAATCATAAGCAGAGTCACAAATTTTCCCTTATGAGTTAAATGGGTTAAAGAGATGATGCCAAGAACTGCGGCCAAGAAAAGCTTCTTTCTACCATGAGAAGAATACATTGAAGAAAATAATGGAGTGAGGAGAGAAATCCTTTCATACCCCTAGGATGAACTAGCCTTCCATATCATGAAATTCATTTCTTGTGAAAGCAGACTTAGTGTAGTCTATGGGTATAATTTTAGGTTGTTGAATGAGCTTAGGTTTCAAGGAGAACTCCCTCTAGAGCAGAGATTAAGCATCTGTCATTTCCTCTTGAAATCCATAACTGACATGAGCAAAAAGGTGAGGGAAAGAAAATACCAACATTTGGCTCATCATGGCATCATAAAACTAATAGTGAATGATGCTTTGAGAAGATTAAACCTCTGAGTATCTTGGTCCTCTTTCACAGAAATGAATAGGGAATACTTCATATCCACCCAAGCAGTACAAAGCTATACCTCTGGTCTAAGGGAGAGGGAGGTATAAGAAGAAGAAGAATAAGAGGTTGAAGAGGAGGTAGAAGAAGAAGAGGAGGAGGCTAAAGATGAGGAATAAAAAGAAGAAATGGAGATTGAAAAAGAGATCATAGAGATAGTAGAAACTAAGAAAGAAAAGGTTGAGGGGAAGAAGGAAGAAGAGACAGAGGAAAAGAAAGGATTTGACCCTATCATAGGCAGTGATACCTCCCCTCAAGAAACCAGGATGTCACTAGACATTACAGATCAGGAAGTGGCTTCTACCCTAGCCACTTTGAGCACACCTGTAAAAACAAAAAGGAAGAGGCAAACACCTATGTTTTTTAGGACTAGGAATAATCAAAGAGTGAAGCAAGGGAAACCACAAACTCCAACCAATATCCCTATTTCCATTCAGGAATAACCAAATAAAAATGATGAAATAAGGTTTGAAGAAGGAAGGGTGCAAGAGGTCACCTCACCTGTGAGGACCCCTATGACCTACATCATAATACACTCAACAAGGTTGGCATCCCATACACCTCGTGCAACCCCCACAAACCCTCAAAAGACTGGAAAAGGAGAAAAACAAGAAAAAGAGTATCTTTAGCAAGAAAAATAGAGTTTTCTATAGGAAACTTTGTCTTTTCTACATGAAACTCCAGCAAACCCAAAATTGGATAAAAAATACCTTGGTTGAGGAATAAAAGGTAGCCATAGTTGGGCAAGAGGTCAAAGAATTTGAGGAAAAGGCACAAGGTGAAGGAAAAGATGAAAAAGAGAGAGAAAAATATGACAAGGAGGAGACCACCTCACCAAAACTGGTCCTCAAATATGTAGCAGTAGTGCAAACCCTAGCCCTCAACCAAATCTCAGCTCCTACTAGACTTGAAGGGGGAAGATTGATTCCTCAGAAGTTCACAGTGCCTTTATTTTATCATTTGGAAGAGGAGAGGGGACACACTCATCATTGGATGAAGAATTCCACAACCAAAGGTGTGCATGACATAGGGGTCGTGGAGGGAAAAGTGGCTGAGTTGGGGAAGGATTTATTTGATGTTAGGCTCAAAGAATCCATGTTGAAATAGCAGCTTCCGAAGGTTCAAGTAGAGAATGTAGCATTGCATGAGAAGTTCCAACATCAGGACAAACAAATGGCCACCATGGAATATTTTGCATGGAGGCCATCCAACATACGTACCCATCAGATTCTTATGCAATTTACCTCAAGAAGCAGTGGCTCCCATTTCAAATCAAAACACTGGCCTCTCATGGATCCTTACCATTTCAGAACTGCAAACAGTTCATTGATTTTTGCAACCAATCAAGTATGGAAGATATGGAAAAAATGGAAGAATTCTACATGCACAATATTGTGTTGACAAACCTGAACGTCTGGGACCCTAATCCTAGAATGAGAGACATGTAGTTAATGGAATTAGCATTTTGGATGGTTAATTATAAAACTAGAGCACAAGAAGTAATAAGCGTCATGAGGAGAGAAAAAAGAGAACCTATACACATTAGGGAAAAACTATTTAGCTCTAGGGGAGTCATAACAAACCATATCAAGATAGAAAAGGATCTTGCACTTGCAGAAAAGTACCTCCACACACAAGCTTAATCCATGGCTCACTTTGATGATGTTTCTAGGTTGTTGGGAGATGAGTGCATAATTTCTAGTCAAAGGAGATGGAACAACCTCCCTCACAGACTTCGAAACATGGAGTACCACACACTAGTAGTATTTATAGGTTTCATTGAAAGAGCACCACTATACAAAAGCGCCATGCAAGACAAAAAGATTCAGTGGCTTGGTTTGAAACTAAGTCCACCCTTGTTGGTGGGGTTGAGTGATGGAAAGGACCAAGATGAGAAGAACATATAATGGGAAGATTTAGAAAATAATGATGGCTTTTACCCTCTTGAAGGGACTCCCACACTTCTTCCTTTAGAAGTCAGAGGATCCATTAAAGCTTTGAAAGAAATACAGAAGGAGGACTAAGTTGCTAAGAGGATAAGCAACCATTTGGTAGGGGGGTGATGATGAGGTTCATAATTAGGTACATTTGGAGGGGTTAATTTTCACCTTTTTTCCTTATTAAGTCTCTTTTCTCACATTTAATTATATTATGGTCTTACGTTGCTAGTGTAGATGGTGATTAAGGCTTGCCATACTTTGTTCGCCCTCGTTTTTAATCCAATTTTGTTTAAGTGAATACACTTTATTACCATGCTATCCATACATATACCATAACATTCACTCTATTTTTTCCAATTAATGCATATCCAGGTATATAAATTAAGTTTTTCAATTTTTAGAAGTTTTTATAAAAATTAAATTTTAAGTGCATTTTAGGACCAGACCAGAAATTCCCGTAATGGCTTCATTGATGTCATATTTGCAGGACACTTGGGCTCAATATGGATACATTTATAGAAATATTGGGAAATAATATTGGATGTACACCTATTGGTTTGGTAAAACCAAGCTTAAACAAGCTTGATCAAAGGTGGTCAAACATGACCTGTTTTTATGGAAATCCCTAGGAAATAGGTCAAACTTAGCATTTTATGGGATTTTCCAGATTTTGAGAGATTAGATGGATGAGCTCGACCTGAATAGATAGGATAATGATATCCATGGCTTTAGGAGACATTTTAGATAAGTTATTTTCATATTTTCTCTATTTAAGCCTAAGACATTGAAGGCATTCATGTGTAGAATTTGTATAACTTAACTTTGATATTTCTGAAACTTTGGGAGCTAATTGAAGGACTTGTTCTATTTCCTTTTTTTCTGTTCTATATGGTGAATTCTTTACTGAGTTTTAGTAGCTGAAAGTACTCATAGTGTGCGAGGAAAGGGTGGAGGGCCCCCACACTGAGCTAAGTGCACTTTCTGGTTAATTTAGTTACAATTTCCTGAACTAGTTTTGTTTTATGCTTAATATGTTAATTATATGTATGACGATGTGTTATGATTGCTGCTGAATATAATTATAATTTATATTCTGCATATGAAGGGGAAACCTAGTGTTTAAGTTAAACATTCCTTCTATTTGATCAATAACTAGAACTAGAATTCATCTTTCCTTCTTTTAAGTGATTTTATGAAGTTCTTGTTTTCTAATAATGGCATTAATGATGAATGAATCTGTAATGAAGGACAACCAACATCTCCTTAGTTAGGAGCCTATTTAGTTATTCTTTCATGCATCTTCATCTATTGTTCATTAATGGTTTTTTGCTTCTAATTCATGAAGTATTTTTTTAGAGAAGGAAAACAAGTTCTCCTAAGTTAGGAGCTTCTTCTGCTGCTTATTACATAATTGAATTAGAAATGATTTAGTTAAGATTTATATTTGTAATATGCATTTCCTTTATTATTAATAATTCATCATATAAAATTTACTATATTTGAAATCCATATATCTTGGAGATTCTTCTAAGTTCCACAAGCCCGGATTGATAATAAAATACTTGTGTTAGTTTACCCAGTAGACAACCCAACATTCTTGGCGCCATTTCCAGGGAAGCATATTTTGAAGTGGTCAATTAGGAATATTAAAAAAAAATACATCCAAAAATAATAAAAGCATAGTATTTCTCTTAAGTTATGTTTATTTATTCCTAGGGATATATATCAGAAGGGTAGATTCATTAAACAAAAACCCCCAACAATTCATCCATCCACAGGACTAACAACACCAGTTGTTGGAAGACCTAATCTAGAGGGGTTAGAGGAAAAACAAAGATAAGGACAAATATTAACTTTAGTTGAAAGACATATCTGGTTAGCCTTGGAGGTAAAAAGAAAGAAATCACCAAAAGAAACTCCTTCATTAGGAAAACAAAAGGAAACAAGAAAAATAGTTGTTGGAAAATTAGAGCAGCATGTCCTTGAACAAATTAAGATAGTTGAGGAAACACCAAATCAACCCCATATTGAAACATTACATATCTCTAAACAAGAAATGACTAAAGAAAGAGAAGGATCCAATATACCATTTATGACTCCTGAACAGAAAATTGAATATGAGAGAAAACAAAGGGAATGGAAAAGGAAAAGAGAGGAATAAAGGATATTGGAAGTAGAAAGAAAGAGAGAGGAAGATAAAAGAATAGAAGCACTCAAAAGGATAGAGGAAGAAGAAAAAAGAGAAAATGAAAGAAAAATACTACATGATAATGAGCAAGAAAATAATAATGATCAGGAAGCTACTTTTGGCTTTCCGATATTAGATAAAGGAGGAATATTAGGAGAAGAAGAAAATAATAAGAGTAATTTAAAGGAGGTTTCCCTCGAGTCTTGCCAAGCTTCTAACCTAGAAGCATTGGTTGAGGGCTTGGGAGATGGCGGTGCTAGGGTTCACACAGATCATTTTTCCGTTGACACAGAAGATAGGGCAGGCTACGGTGGCATGCAATGAGAAGTAGGTGGACGGACCTCATGCATGAACCCTTGTTCCTCTAGACCATTACACGGACCACTATCCATCTTCACACAGCCGAAAATGCCTGGAACAGAATGATGAAATATTTTTCTATGGGAAAAGAAAAAAACAGCCATTGGTTTCTGAAGAGTGAGAAGCAACCTTGGCGACCAACCTGTGGGTTATGGAACACCTGCTCCAGTCTAGGAACGAAGACCAATTTATAGGAAATCAAAAACCCTCTCATAGAACTTCGCTGGTTTGCCTGCTGCTGGCTAATGGAAGAGGAAAATGTGATACCGGATGGGTGGCTCAGGGCCCCTAGCCCTTGGCACACGTTTTCTTAGTAAATCACAGGATGGTTAAGCTTCCATGTTGTTTTGGGAAAGTACGAGGCTATAATTCTCTATTTTAAGCCCCAAGGAAAATCTTGCACACTCTGTTGAAGCAGTCCTCACCTTTGCATCTAGATATGGAACAACGAGAAGGTATGTTAACGCATGCAGATCTCCGGAAATAGATAACCCCCAGTAGTTTCCAAATTTTTATCAAACCCCTTATGGGAGAACCTCTCTTAGTTTGGGTACAAGAAAACAACACTATTTTGCAGCTGAAACAAAAAATATGGGATTTGATGGGGTACCCAGTTCCGATTCAATACCTGGTTAGTGGCAACCGATCTCTTCAGGATTGCAAGTCTCTCAAGGACCATGCTATTGGTGCAGAAATGAATATCTCCCTTAAACTTCATCTGAGAGGGGGTGCTACAGACTAGGGTACCTCTATATCTGTAGGGGGGAAAAGGGGAAAAAAACCACAAACTAGCAATAATCAAATGGAGGCCCATCCTACAAAAACGTTCTACAAGGGAAAAATTTGAAGGAATACCTCCATAAAAAGCAGGAAATGCCCCGAGGCCATACATAGTAGAACATCTTGGTCAAACTCCAGCACTAAATATATATATCCTAGAAATAGAGGAGTACGTCAAGACATATGAAGCCCAGGCGTTAATATGCCATTTTAACTGTTTTTGTCCTAAACCAGTGGACCTCTTGCATTGGATTTTCACTCAATGGACCAAAAAATGCGAAATCCACCTCTATTTCAAAGTGTTTTTTATCATTAAATTTAAATCCTCGGAGGACAGAGATCTTAGCATCAGAGAGGGACCTTGGTTTTGGGGAACCACGGGTCTTTTTATCACCCCATGGCTCCCAGAATTTGACGCAAACATTATGATAGTCTCTAGAATGATGGTATGGGTTAGATTATACAACCTTTCCCTTCACTTCTGGAATGATCAGGTATTTGAGGGTATTGGGAATATTATCAGGTGATACATCAAAACAGACACGGAGAGAATAGAGGAGAGGATCTACACTTTTACATGGATCTGCGTGGAAGTAGATCTAAGCAAAGGGTTACCGAAAAATATCATGATGATCTACAAGCAACAAAACTGGCTGCAATCACTAGACTATGAAAACACTACATTTAGATGCAAAATTTGTAGAATGACATGAAAATTACAAAACACATACCCTAATGCCTAGAAAGAAAACAAAAAAAATAAAAAGAATGGGAAACAAAAAAAATGATGGAAATATCTGCCTCCAGAGTTAGAGGAGGATGAGTCAGAAGAAGAGGACGAAACAGTTCCTATGGGAAGCAATAAGCCTACACAGGAATCAGAGGTACAAAGGAATGATACAAAAGTGCACATTGATCCTCAAACTCATCCGAACCAAACATAAAGGAATCCAGAGGACACAGGTAATGGAGGGATCAAATGACACTACCCATCAGATAATTCAGACTCAAATAAGGACACCGGAACCCAGATAGCAGATAATCATATTGTCCTTGCAACATGCGTGCCATCTCAGGGTGAGTGGAGCAAGGTCGAGAAGAAGAGAGGGATGAAAACCTGATTTTTTGGATTAGTACCCACTCCTTGGCAGCTGATGATAATTCGGGGCCGTCAGTTTCTATTTCCTCTTCTCTTCCTCTCTATTGGCTCTTCTTTTTTTCTTTTTATTTCTTATGGAATTATTTGGTAGCCTCACTACGATGCATTGTGTGCATGAGCACACGAGCCCTATGGGAACTTTCTGAATGCTTAATTGCATATACTACATGTAACTTTTCATTTCATAAATAAAAAGTTGCTGATTTTTTCTTTGGAAAAAAAAAGGAGAAGAAGTGAAAATGAAAATCATTCCACCTTCTGTATTGCTTAAATTTTATGTAATGTCAATAGAAAATCCTGATTCATTTATGTTCGAGTTTGATATCTTATGTAGAACTTATGGATACACATACAAAAGCTTCTTAAAAAGTATCAAGCTTACTGCAGGGCTAGAGACTCAAAAGAAGACATTTTTATAATGACACAACAAGATGATGAAAGTTTGGAGGAGTATTTAGAAATATTTCTTTACAATTTGAACAAATCCAAACAACATTCTCTAAATATCGATACCATCCGCACAATCCTTCTTAAGGGTATCAAAGATGAATATTTATATATCCTTAATGTGATAGGAAAATGAGATATATCCAATATAACATTTGATGAAATTGTTGAACTTTGTCAGAAATACTCTAGGGGAAGAGAAAAAAGAGGAAAGAGAGATATTACATCAAGAGCTTCCAAATCTGCAACATGTGCTGTAACAAGAGTAGAAATAGGAAATTTACTAGAAAATTTCAAAACAGATCTCTTAAGCACTTTGGGAACACATGTAGATGTTTTAAAATCTAAGAAGAAGAAGGAATAACAATATGAAATCTTAGCGATCTTTTGTCCAAAGTGCAAGAAAAAACATCCACTTAGGGAATGTCCTTTGCAAGGTATACAACCGTGTGGAATTTGCATAGAGAATCATGCAGCTGAAAATATCCTAAATTAAAATATTTGCAAATGGAAGAAGTGCAAGGGGTAGATTATCTCTACTATATGGCACCAAGGAGACCTTGGAAACCAAGGATGCCTCAAGAACTCCCTCAACAAAATGCCTAGAATTTTCAATATCCTCAGAATTCATGGAACACTCCAATGCCATGGCAGGGTTGGTCTCCATAGCAATATCAAAACCAACCAACACAAGGTTGGGGGGGATATAGTTATGGAAACCAACCACCTCAGCATATGTACCCTCAAAAATATAAATATCAACAACCATACCCTCAACAACCATACCCTCAACAACCATACAATCAATACCAACAATTTCGGCAACATCAACCAATGCCATTGCCACCCCAAAATCATGCACCAATGCTAACTCAACCTCAGCAGCTTCAACTGCCTTCTAACCAACCACCTCCTAGAACAACAAAATTTCCAGCTCAGTTAGTAGCTAATCCAAGTAACAAAGTGGATAAACCAACATACAATGTGGAAGAGGCAACATACTATCCTACATATTCCATTCTTCCCAAACAAGATGTCCACTTAAGGTCTGCAAAGGTGTTACATAAAGATTCTCCTCCAATAATAGAAGAACAAACTGAACGAGGAAAACAAATTCAACAATATCAACTAGAACAACAAATTCATAAGGGTAAATATATTATGACTCAAACTCCACCATATCCAGAGATGTTGGTACAACAAAAAATCCCAATATCTCTGCCTGAATTTGATATTCTGGATGAATTGAAGAATACATATGTCAAAATTCCTTTGTTGGAAGAAATAAAAAATACTCCAATATTTGCAAAAACAATAAAGGATTTATGCACCAATAAATCTGGGAGAAGAAAAAGAGATCCACCCACAATCGAGGTCATTGGAAGTTTAGCTAGTCTCATGTCTACAAATACACGCATTGAAAAAATATATTGATCCAGGGATCCCTATGGTTACCATTTCAATCAACAATTTTTCAGTGCCAAAAACTTTAATAGACTTGGGAGTAGCTATAAATGTTATGACTACATAGACTATGAAACATTTGAGCGTGAAGAACTTTAGACCTACTATTACAGTTTTAGAACTTGCAGATAGATCTAAAGTTGTACTAGAAGGAATATTGGAAGATATCATTGTCTCACTGGATTCATGGGAGTATCCTGTAGACTTCCTCATTTTGCAACCAAAAAAAAATTTAGGATGCCATCCATTAAATTTAGGCATACCATGGTTAGCCACTGTAGATGCCTTCATTGGATGCAGGTCAGGAAGTATGATTATTGCACACGGAGATGAAAAAAACATGTTACATTGTATCCTCCCTGTTGGAACAAGGTCTCCTAAAAGCTGCGAATTTTGTCTATTTTTGTATATTTTGTAATATTTAGTCTAACGCAGGGGTTTTGTGGTGGGTCAAAGCCCCTAATGCATTGTAACGAGTCAAGGGTAGACCAAGAGTCCACAAACCATGGTTTGCGGACCATTGGATGCATAGGTTAAATTGATATAAATAGATGAACCTTTTTGAGTCATATGCAAGAAAGGAATTGAGATTGATGTTAAGCACGAATTGTTAGATCTATGGTTGGGTTTTTAGAAAGGACTCCTATTAGCTATGTGCACAGAGCTCCTCAGTCCTGCTGTGTGCATACCTTGCTGGCTGTGTGCACAGGTAGTATTTTGGGATTATAAGAAGATTCTAGTATATATATATATATATATATATATATATATATATGTATGCAAAGTACTGTTGATATCTGATGTGATCCGGGTCTATTCTGTTGTGGTTTAAGCAAACTTGGGTGGATGATTAAGCTGCAAAAGTATCTTTGTTTCTGTTATATGAATCTATGATCTGTTAATTGCTGCAATTATAGCTATTGTGCTGATAGATTGGTAGTACGCATGTGGATGCGAAGGTAATTATTAGATCTGACTTATGTGATATAAGCTCGTGACAAGATTTGTTAAATACGAAACTTGTTAAGCTGGGAACGGAGCTCTGCTTAACTTACCCTCTCTCTCTCAAGGTGCGGAAACATGGTTCCAACACCCTCCCATACTGCTTCGGGTGAGACTTTGGCCTACGCAAGCAGGTCACTACCGAAAGGGCCAGTAGTATAGGGGTTTGTTGGCAAACCTTAACCTCTGAACCTGGGTGGGTTAGGACCCCTCGAGCCAACAAATGGTTTCATTGCCAGGACCAGGAGCATTTTGAGAGAGAAATCTCGTAATGCCAAGAGAATATTGGAAAACTGAGAAGAAAGAAATTGAGGAGTGGTTCAAAAAACAAATTTAGGAATTTGCAATAAAAGAGAATCGCAGCATAAGGTTGACGACGGAAAATTGGAAGAATAAATACATTTTCACAGAGATCTACGAAATTTTCTTTGTGACATTTGTGGCCGAGCTTCAGGAGTGGCTTGCAAGGCTCGTAGATTTCCAGAAATGTTGGAAGGATGAACGGGTCATGCAGTGGACTCCAGAGTTGATCCGGCAGTTATAAAAGACCGATAACACCATCACTCGTATGGTGGATCACTAGGTGGAAAGTGTGATAGGAGGGTTTGTGAAAGAATTTGTGATTGATCAATTTGTGTCCTACTTTGAGGCGGAACGAAGATTCTTCAAGGGTTTCTAGGGTAAGTTTCTAAAAACTCTGCCATTACTGATTAAGATCTTATTGTGAAAAAATAGAATTTTGTGTAGTCATACAGAGTGAATGAGCTCCGATAAAAGTGAGGGCACAACGCGTAGTGGTAAATACTACAAAACTAATCAGGAAGGAGATCGATCTATCTACAGTCCAGTAATAAATTCTTTTGCACATAGCTCTCCGTCTACACCACCATCGAACCCTCATAGGGGTAAGAACTCATCCCCACCACCATCGAAAGATGATATGGCCTCGCACACGAAGCTACCCACTCGCAAGGGCGTAGGGGATGAAGATATGGATCGGTTCTAGTTTGTCGCAGGATCAGTATGGACTGCGCAGAACGTAGCCAGCGATGCTGTGAAAAGGGCGCATCTATCCCTGGCCTTTGAATGAAGGGCCTTCGACTGGTATATGGGATACATCGACCATCATGCGAACGTGACCATCGAGGAGATTAAGAATGCCTTGAAGTAGCAGTTCAAGAAGCCTAAGTCATACTCTCAGATAGTGAATGATATGAAAGATTTCAAAAAAGGATCAACCAAGTCTGTATGGGAGGCTAACTAACGGTTAAAGTGGGTAATTAGAAAATGAGGATTCCCATATGATGACAGACAGCACACGGAATGGTTCATTGCTATGTTACTTCCCCACCTGCGTGTACCAATGTGTCATCAAGCCATTGAGTCGCAGGAGAAGGCCTTAGAGATTTCTATGAAGCTAGAGGTTGCGCCAAGGGATGATACCTAGTTGGGAGTACAAAAAATACAAGGCCAGCTATAAGATATGCATATGGAGATCTAGAATCTGCGAAAGGAGTGAGGAACAAAGGCTAGCCCTGAAATATGGTGCATACGATGAAGGGTGAATGGCCACACCAAATATAATTGTCCTCTGTTAGCAGACTATGTGCAGGCTGAGGGACCCTGTCTGTTGCACCCTAGGGAAGCTGAAGGACCAAGTGGACCGATGCTTTGGTATGATGATTATCGCATTGCTAGGTTGCATGATACCAAACACTACCCCCGCCTTGCCGCATATGTCCCAGAAATAAAACAACAATGGTGCAGGTTCTGCAAATCTATAGGCCATGATGAAAAGAACTACCGAACGTATGATTTGATGATAGATCGAGGAAATCTATATAGGGTACAGTCGGACCCTTCGTCACCAAGATCCCCCTCCAGTTTGGGTGGTTCCCCATCTAGGGGTAGGGGTCGAGGCGTAAGCGCTGGTTGGGGGAGAGGATAATTGATTTGCTATAACTGTGGAGAAATAGGGCACTTTACAAGGGATTGCACAAACCCTGTGAGACAATCCTACAGATACTGTAGGCAGCTGGATCATGTGATTGAAGATTTCCCGATTCTGATAGCCAAGATGCAGGAGAAGCAGCATACCCCTACGTAAAATGTACAAAGGGTCGAGGCAGAGCCTCGAGATGAAGGACCTAGTGTCAATGTGATAACACGCAGTGGCATGGCCACCGGAGGAGCTGCAAAGAAAGCTGAGGCAGAGCCTCTTATCCGAAAAGAAGCCATTAAACAAGGATGTTTGGACTTATAGAAGGGAAAAGAAACCTTTGTCACTGCTCGCCAAGACTTCACTAAAGCTGTGGCATCTACTCCTCAAACCCCTGTGAACCTCAAAACAGATGGTGAGGTCAAACCATTCCCGTAGGTGTTACACTAAAATTTGTCACCATGACATTTAGCTATCTATATGGGTTCATAATTACCTATTTATTGCTCCCTTGGAGGTCCAAAATCATAAAGTTCATAAAAAAAGTCTTTGAATTGGGAAAAAGCTTATTAAAACCCTAAAAAGCCTAACTCCACACTTTTCCTAGTCATTTCTTGCAGCACCACGGTTTATTGCTATAAAACCTGCAGCACATCCTGCACGTTCTGCTCATTAAAATTGTGGACCCCCGTAAAAGGTAAAATAAAAAGAAAATTAAGTTCTAGAAGTCCAGCTGGTCGAATATTCTCCCAGCTGGGGCCTTCTAGAAGCGTTATCTCGTCGAGCTTTGCCCCTTCCATTCATGAACCTTTATCCCTTCATAAATGGAGCTATCCCTTGGTTTTTGGAGCTAAAATCCCATGATGAGAGGGCTTTATCCCTTCCTTATTGGAGCTGAAGCTACCTCCCTTCTGCTATAATTTGAGACCATTTTTCAACCTCAAGGGTACTTAATTCTTAGCTTGTAGAAGAGAATTGCTGAAGAAATTATACTCTCCACATTCGGCATCATTGGCATGAGAGAGATTACATACACATAGCCATAGTCTTATGCTGATTCAGAGAGTTGGAGTCTTGTCAAACTGAGGAAAATGGTTGTTCGGGACCCTAAAAGAACCTGTACAAACATCAAGGCGTCAAGGTTGTAAGGTTTCTTCGTTTATTCAAAGTTAATAAAAATGGATTCTAATTTCTCATTGAGTTATTCATCTATCTTTTGAATAATTTAATTCTTGGATTCCTTGATCACTAAGATAGATTATTGCTTTTGAATTATCATATCTTGCAGATTATTTTGATCTTGTTTTCTTTTCTTTGATTGTAGATCTTATGTACTGGATCGATACCTTCTGGAATGACTAGATTGAAGACCAAGTAAGCATTGGACTTCAGGTAGGAGCATCTCTCCATAGTTAATTAATAATTCTTAAGCATAATGGTCTAGAGAAAATGGTCTACATTTGTTTGTTTGTTTCTATATATCCTTAGTATACTAGGGAGATCGCTTTTGTCCACAAGAGGGATTTGTCCGTTTAACAAAATGGCGACTCCACTAGGGAAAATCTAAACTTAGTTTTCTTTTTTATTTTCAGTTCGATTTTTGAGATCTCTTTGACTTAGATTAGCTCAAAACTGGATTGGGTATAAAAATCAATAGGATCCTTGACTGTAAATCTGTATTTTTATTTTTTCTCTACTTTTCCTGCCTTCTGCACTTTTTGTTTAAAAACAGAGCGGTATACTCCACAACTTGTTGTGAAATATAGTGCGGTACCATACTTTATTCCGTTAAAAACTGTGAACTTCTAGAAAATTTTAGAAAAAGTAGAAATTATATTTTCTGGAATCCCATTACTTGATTCTTTGTTGTTATCCCAATTTTTTTTTACTTTCAAAGACCTCTGTTAAAAGTTTCTTTCAGCAATTCTATGTTTAAAGTGATTTTTTCAGCTAGTTTGCTTTTATGAGTAAATATTTTCCTTGTCCTCCCATTGCTCTGAATCAGAAACTTTTGTATACCTCAAGTACTTGGTATGTCATTGTTCTTCTATTGAGTCATTGAAGCTTGATGCAATTATTACTCTTATGAAAATTCAATTTTGTTTCCATTAGCAAACTTAGAAAACCTTTTGGATTGATAAGATCTAAAATTCATTTTAAAATTGTTATTGGATGCTTTGTTTTCTTGCTGAAATAAGCAGAAAGATCTTGGTTGGATTACAAACTGAGCTAAGACATCCTTCAACTTTTAGTTAGAGTTCAAGATTAGACAATTCTTTTAGTTTTAATTTTTATAGTTTTAGTACTTCTAGTTTTCTTTGGGAAGAAGTTTGATTTTTGTTTCTGATCTAAATAATATAGGGAATTTCATTTTGAGCAAAGATCTTTTTGAAATTGAGTTCTTTGAATTATTTTCTTTTCAAAGTTTCTCATGTAGAAAGAAAGAATTGATATTTTGAAAGTTATTGAAATCTCTCAACTCTTTCCTCTAGCTGGATTTCATTGAAAAGAAATGAGTTATTTCTCATACAGATGCATTGAGGAATTATTTTGAGTCAGGTCATTAAACATCACCAAAGTTTCATTTCCGTACCTCTTGTCCTAAAGAACTTCCAATTAAAATTAGCGCTTAATTAAAATCAATCTAGAATTTTTTTTATTTTCTAGGGCTCTTTTCCACCAATATAGCTTAGGCTAGTGTTTTGGAATAGGTTTTAGTTAAATTTCCAAGGAAATAAAAACAAACAAGTAGTCGATCTTGCGGCAGGACAATCCAATTGTAGCATGTATGCTTTGGGAAGCTCCTCCTAAAGGAGTCAAGAACGTGATCATATCCGAACCAGTGAGGTAATCATACCTATCTCATTGGGAACGGTAGAAGATGTGCACGTATTACAAACAATAAACCTCGGATAGAGCATTGTTAAGGAGCCTGGGGTCATTTTTCGATAAACCTTGGATTATGTCAAGGAGCCTTCAAGGGGATTGAGCTTGTTACTCTGCCCTTGCGTGTATATCAGATCGTAGACTGTTCCCCCATGTATATGTGTTCCTGTTGGTGACCTTAGTGGCCAAAAAATTTAGGATTCTTTCCCAAGGTGACAGTGGAGGGAAGGTCCCACTGTACCTAGAGCAGACATTGGCTAGACTCAGTTGGACTCTCCGGAGGGTTATATTCACTCGAGATGGTTTAAGTGGAGAAACTTTCACCAGCCTATTTCATTAAGCAGGTTGTCGGGTAACTGTTCTAACCGCCATTTCTGCATTAGAATTTTACGATGTTCGATTTCATCACCAACTAGTGTTTTTAGTGCGGGAATCTACTATCTGTGTGTGGATTGATCTCTTAGATTTTTCTAGGTGTGTGATTCATTAGGTTGTTTCCTTAAAGACTTTAGGGAATTTATTGAAATTTTCTTTTATTGCATGTGATTAAAATTTTTAATCGTGGCTGAATTATCGAGACAATCACGTAGAATACAGGGGAAACCCCTTGAATATACACCAATTCAATTAGAAAGACTTAGATCTGAAAGAGGAAAAACATCTAAGACTGGATCAACAGAACAGGAAGAAACATCTATAATTATTCATCCTAGTTATGAAGTAAATCAACCGCAAACAACAGAGTTTACTCCTCATAAAATTTCAATTTCCGAATTAGCTAAACTTGCCTCTACAACAAGTGAATTATCATCTACTGAACCTGAAATTTTTGAGCCGGAAACTGAACCTGCTATGCCTGAACCTACTTTAGAGTTTGTTACTCCAACCCCTGATAATACTAATTCACCTAGAGTGAAGACTCGGATTACAGAAGATCTTCCTCCTGGTATCATTAGTATTGAAGAAGTTACTGATACTGAAGAAGAAGTAGTTCTTCCTTCGCCTCAGGAAACTTTAGATCTTAGAGAACGTGAATCAATTTTTTATATTCCTTTTTGAAAAGACGCTTGGTATTCTTCATTGACGGACTTTCTACAGAACGTTGGTCTGAATTATTCGCCACGCTAAATTCCATTTCCTTCTACACCGAGAATTTATAGATCTCCTTTAAACATGTCAGGTGAGTCATCCATGTTTTCTGAATCTCCAGAAACATATTTTTATGGTGGTCCTTCACTTCCTGCAGGATACCAATCGCTCTCTGGTACTTTCTCAGGGGCATCTCCTTTTCCTGATAAATGTACAATATCATCTGGACTACATGAATCAAATACCAGAACTGTAAATGCAGAACAAATTTATATGATGTCTGGAAACATTCCAAACCCTGACCCTCAAGGTAGTAATTTACAGCTTGGGGGCCAACCTCAAGTTAGTAATTTACAGCCTGGGGGGCAACCTCAAGGTTAGTACATGCCTCAAGGGAAATACCAACCTCAAGTTCAATACATGCCTCAAGGCCAATACATGCCTCAAGGCTAGTATCCAACTCAGGGTCCACAACCTCCTTTAGGGCAACAATTTTACCCAGAACACCAATTGTATCTTAGAAGTGGGAATTATCCAATCAATTATCCAACTTATGTTCCAAATTATCAGCCTAGTTATGGTCCTTCTTATCCACAACCTTCATATCCCAAACCTAATACAGTGTGGGATCCGTCTCAAGCTCAACATAATTTGCAACCTAATATGCAAGTACCTTATTATCAGCCTGGACAACCGACTGGTTATACTCACATTCAACAACCTGTACAACCTGTCCAACCTATCCAACCTATTCAACCTACCATTCAGGTACCTGCATCAAGTAGTGTTCAGCAACCCGGTTCGAGTACACCTAGAACTCCAACCCAAACTGCTACACCAATTTTTGTTCAGCCTACCACACCTATTCCTGTAGTATCTACAACTCCTGTTTCTACAGCCCCTTAGGTATCAATACCAATTCCTCAAGTTTTTGTTCCACGGTCTGGACTTGCACCCCATGCTACTATTTAGATGCCTGCAGGAAAACTTGGTACAAGTACAGTTATAACAAGTCAACCTCAGTTTACTTATCAACCTTACCAAGGGCCGTATCAATATGGACCTGTAGTGAAAAATCCAGTATATCAACCATACCATGGGTATACGTACCAAATGCCTACTCAACCCCAATATGGTCTGGTTAATCCTAGTTATCCAGGGGGTATATCGATTCCCAATGCACAGGCTATTCCACGGTATCCTGGATATCCTCCTCCTAGAACTGGTATAGTTTCACAAGACCCTAACTATCGGTTACCATTCATAGGAACTTTGGATTTACCTGATTTAACGTGCCTTATGAATGACCCTATCTATTATCATTCGTATTGGCTACCCATGCCACATAACTAACCCAGTGATATCCCAAAGTTTGAAGGAAAACCAGTAGAGGACCCTTCCAACCATGTCATGACTTACCACCTCTGGTGTGCACCCAACTCATTAATCGATGATTCTATTCGACTTAGAATTTTTCAGAGAAAGTTAATAGGAGTAGCTTCCAAATGGTACATTGAACTGCCATGAGGCTCTTTTAACAATTTCAACACTCTAGCAACCATTTTCTTAACTCATTTTCAGTTGCCAGTCAGATACGACAACAGCACAAAATTATTAACTTCACTAAAACAATCCACATCTACATACATATCAGATCATAAACATGAATGGAGATGTAGAAGACGTTTGGTGAAATTTTTTATCCCAGATCAAATATTGGAAGAATGGTTTCTCAAATCATTGCTACCAAAAATCACTGAAGATGTAGTTAAAGGAGGGGTTGTTACAGAAGAACAAATCATCGCTCAAGCTCAGTATCTTTTCTTGGTATAAACCCAGTCAGGTACTTTGTACGAGAAAATTCCTGATTTACCACGTCCTGGTCAGATAGCAGCAACTCCTTTAGGGTCTCATGCCACTGACGGTGTAATCGGTTTAGTTAGTACGACTAAGTGTAAGAAGAAACCTTCCAAGGATACTTCTCCCATAATAACTTTACCTGATTCACCAAAAGGAGAATCTTCCCTGGAAACTTCTGCCAATATTCAAATTGTAGATTCATCGAATACAAAAACAAAATCTGGAAACAAGAAAAAAGGAAAGAATAAAAATAAATAGACTTCATCCCCCAAGGAAAAAGCTAATAAAAATGAGTCAACTGATGATAAACGGAAACCTCGTTATCCTTGTCTTATCTGTGACGAGGATCATTTCACCAAGGAATTTCTGCATAGGGTTGAGGTATCTAAGTTCGTCAAAGGTTCGTCTACCCCCACTGTCTTGAAGGATCCTTTTCTTGTTCAAGATAGAAAAATGATTGGATCTTCTTCTAATACATCAGCAGATATTTTTATGATGTCGCAAGTAATGGTTGTAGCTCGATCGCAAGATTATGGTAGTAAAAATCCTGTTGTTGGTATAGAAGTAGAAAATTCTATTTTTGCACCAGCTACATCTCCTTCGGTTTCTAATCCACTTCATATCAAGAAACCTAATCCTAATTTAGTAATCAAACTGCCAGCTAAAGTTGTACTTCGTAAATAAGCTTTCAATCCACATGCGAGAGCTGCTCAAAATTACAACACTGTGGAGGATTTAGCAATGTCTCCTTCAGTAATGTCAGCCTTGGAAGTGCTGCAATCATGCCCAGCACAAAGGAAATTACTCTTATTAGCAATTGGAGCTATCGATCTCCAGTATTTGAACCTCATGGTCTTCGATTTAGAAAATTTTACACCTCGTCTCCCTCATCAAATGGCTTTTCAGATCCCAGTACTAGTCAAAAATAGACGTTGATTTCGTACTATTATTGATGAAGGAGAATCTACATGTATCATGTCGTTAAATTGTTAGAAATCACTTGGTTCTCCAACCCTTAACCAATCATCGACAATCCTCAAATCTTTTGAGGGAAGAGGATTCCATCCATTCAGGATTTTACAGGATCTACCTATAGAGGTTGAAGGTAAAAATGTTTATTTAGATGTGCAAGTAGTTGATGCCCCTCTAGATTACAACCTTCTTCTAGGTCGAAGTTGGTCTTATGATATGACTACTGTCGTGTCATCCGTATTTCGATTAATCATGTTTCCTCATCAAGGAAATATTGTGAAAATCGATTAGCTCTCATATTATTCGTCTGACCCAACTTCTATAGATAGTATTCAACACATTGGGAAATCAAATATCCCTTATGAGGATGTAGGAGTAGGTTTAATCAAAGATTTTGATTTAATGGGAAATTTTTCTATGCCTCCACCTAACGTACTGTGTAATATTTCTAATATCAGTATGATTACATCAAGCACTATTCCATTTGGTGATCGTTGGATAGTGCCTTTAGAATCATAACTGGATTCATTCAATGGCGTTTTGCCTTTGAGTCCTTTTGAGATACCATATCAAGCAGTACAATCATTTTCTAATCCTTTATCAATTGATGATGATCCAATGAATGTGATCAACGAAGAATCATTTTCACCATCAAGCTCAGCTATAACATCAATTTCCTGATCCTTTTCAACAAGTGTTTCATACTGATGAAAGAATTCATGAATTCTTGTCCACAGATGAATTACCATGGGATTATCTCCATCATAGGTCACCATTTTTACTTGAGCTTGATCGAATTGAAAATAAATTTTCATTTATTTCTCCAATATATTATGTCAACGAACCTCAGAGTCGAATATCAATTGCACATTCAGATTCTGAAATTAATTTTGGAAATATTTCTTCTACGGTTCCCATTGACATGTCCATTAAACCAGGAATTATTGAAAACATTCATATAGGTGCTTCGTGTACGTCAGATGAAATTTCTACATATAAATCCCTATTTCAATAATTTCGTGACATATTTGCCTGGTCTTATGAAGAAATTCCAGGAATCGATCCCAACATTGTCATTCATGAAATAAAGACTTACCTGGATGCTAAACCTGTCAGACAGCGATTACATCTGATACATCCACGAAAAGTTACTGCTATTAAAGCTGAAGTTGAGAAATTATTAAAAGTAGGTTTTATTTATCCAATTCCTTTAACAGATTGGGTATCTAATATCATTCCTGTTACAAAAAAACAAGGAACAATACGAGTATGTGTTGACTATAGGGATATTAACAAAGCTTGTCCTAAAGACAATTATCCAACTCCTTATATCGACCAAATTATTGACGATTGTGTTGCAAATGAAACGTATTCATTTATGGATGGATTTTCCGGATACAAACAGATCAACATACTCCATGCCTATCAACCAAAAACAGCATTCATTTGTCGTTGGGGAACATTTTCTTATTGTAAATTACCTTTCGGATTGAAGAATGTTGGGGCAACTTTTCAAAGGGAAATGTCCTATGCTTTTCATGACATTAAACACATTGTGCAACCTTATCTCGATGATTTACCTGCTCATTCATTACATAGGGAAGATCATCCTACTCATTTAAGAGCAATATTTATGAGATGTAGGTATTATAAGATTCACTCAAATCTCCACAAGTGTGTTTTTTGCGTAAAATTTGGTAGACTACTAGGATTTTTTGTTTCAAAAGAAGGCATTCGTGTCGACCCTTCGAAGGTTGAGGCTATTATCAACTTGCCTCCTCCTTCCACACTTCGCCAACTCCAAAGTTTGCAGGGGAAAGAAAAATTTCTACGTACATTTGTCCAAAACTATGCTAAGTTAACCAAATGTTTTACAAGATTGTTGAAACACAATGTTCCTTTTATTTGGGATGAGATCACTGATCAATATTTTGATGCTTTAAAACACGTGTTGACCCATGCACTGTTATTGCATCCACCAAATTACAACCAATATTACTTTTTATACTTAGCAGCCTCTGATTCCACCATTGGAATGGTATTAGTTTAGGAGGATGAATTCCACAATGAGCATGTGATTTACTACCTCATTCAGAATCTCAATCCAATAGAGATTAAATATTCACATGTGGAGAAATTGGCCTTGGCAGTAGTACAAGATCTCCAATGTTTTCATCATTACAATTTGTTACGAAAAACAACTGTGATTTCTAATTGTAACCTGATGATGTACATTTTGACCAAAAAATTTCTCGAGGGAAAATACTCTAAATCGATAGTTATCCTTCAGGAGTTTTATTTAGAATTTTAAAAATCCAAATCAAAGAAATCACTGGTGTTCACCGAACTTATGTGTGACTTCCCGAATACTGAGACAGAAACTGTGGTAGAGCATCCGATCGTTGATGAATTTCTGTTTCTTATCAGTACGTTAGATCCTTGGTATGGGGATATCTTAATTTATCTTCAAACCCAAACTTTTCTTCCTGAACTTTCACATTCACATCGATGAAAGATCCATTACCAATCTCAGAAATACAATATTGTTGGGGACATGCTTTATCGTCGTGGTGCGGATTATGTATTTCGACGATGTTTGACTCATGAAGAGGCTTAACAAGTTTTTAATGGCTATCATTTTGGAACATGTGGCGGTCATATGTCTGGGTTTGCCACAGCCCAAAAGATATTGCGTGCTGGTTATTTTTGGCCATCATTATTCAAATATTGTATTCTCACGGTCTGAAAATGCCATAACTGTTAGATTTTTTATCGAAAGATGTGTGCACCACTAGCTCCTCTTCACCCCATAGTTGTTGTAGGTCCTTTTGCAAAATGGGGCATTGATTTCATTACATGTAACCCTCACTCGGCGGGGGGGGAAGGGCTATATTATTCTTGTAGTAGATTATTTTACAAAATGGGCCGAGGTGATGCCTACATTTACGGCCGATGGTAGAACTGCATCTACATTTGTACTCAATCACGTGATTGCTCGATTTGGTGTACACCAAGCTATCATTACTGATCATGGGAGTCAGTTTTGAAACATCATGATGACCGAAATTTCCGACCATCTTGGTCTGTGGCATGATAACTCTACTCCATATTATTTGCAGGCTAATGGTCAGGTTGAAGCTGTTAATAAAGTTTTAACCACTATGATTAAAAGGATAATAGGAATTCATAAATAGAATTGGCATACTATGCTTTTCTCAGCACTTTGGGCATACCAAACCTCAACAAAAATTGCAACAGGGCTCACTCCTTTTCAACTAGTCTACGGTTTAGAAGTTGTGTTACCGATTGAATGCAAAATACTGTCACTCCAATTAGCCATAGATTTACTACCAGCCACTTCTGAAGAGAAAAAACACCTTTTGTACTTAGCACAATTAGATGAAACTTAGTGCACCGCTGCCTTAGCAGTCGAAGCTCATAAAAAACACGTTAAAGTTCAGTACGACCGAAGTGTTACACCTCGTGTTTTTTCGGAAGGTGACCTAGTATTGGTATATGACCAAGCTAATGATAAACTAGGAGCTGGGAAATTTGAACCCATGTGGCATCATCCTTATATTGTCAAGTGAGTGCTTGCAAAAGGGGCTTACGAATTGATTGATTATGATGAGGTCTCCTTAGATAAACCCAGAAATGGACTTTATCTGAAGAGATATTATGCTTGGTTTCTATGTGAAGATCATACATGTACATTAGTTATTTTTCTAAGATTAGTTGCTTTATATTAGATGCTTGTGTCTAGTTTAAGTTTGCGTTGACTACTATTCCTACTTATCTTGATTACTCTTGATGTTCCAGATGTCGATGTCCCTTCAAGTGTACATTGGTTTTTCTGATGGTGCCTATCGTAGTACACGAAATATCTCTTCCGCAGCTTGGGTTATTTCTTCACCCACCAATGAGTTAGTTTCTATAGATGGGGTAAGCCTTGGTCAAACAACGAATAATGTTGCAGAATATAGCACAGTGATTGAGTTATTATTTGACGCCATTTCATTTGGAATTCGGCGTTTGATTGTTAGGTTAGATTCAGAACTCATTGTATTACATTTAAATAGAGTATACGCAGTTAAAAATTTAGTGTTACAGAGATTTTTTTTTAAGGTTCGTCTCTTGGAAAGGCAGTTTGATTACATCGAATATCAACACATTCCAAGAATATTAAATACATTGGTTGATGCATTAGTTAATAATGTTATAAATAGAAATTTGTGACATTAAAAAATTAAATTAAAACAACATTCGATATGTGTTGAACAAGGTAGCCGGCAAAAGTAATCATATCATAGATAGAGTTTGTATTTCAAAAAATATTACATCATCTAGGACCATAGGTTTAAAACACCTTATGATCTGAAAGACAATGATACAAAAAATAAAAATAGAATAATCTGCGATGATCATCCACTATCCATGGTGATGCTCATGATAATATACTATCGCCCGCGCCACTCTACACAGGTATCTCTGAAACTGGCCAGGAACACCAGCGACGTGCCTTTGGAGATGAAGAGGAATAGCGTCCATCGTTGTCTCTGGGATGTATCTATTCGACCTTTCTAGGTTCTGCTCCAAGTCAATTAGAATCTCTGTTGCCTGGTTCTCTAGCAATGCAATAGGATTTTTCAGCTTCCTCTCGAAGTGGCGGAGATTGGCTGGTCTTCATGGACCAACATCTGCATTTAAAAAAAAAAATTATTACAATTGGACGATTGAAAAACAAAATAAAATTAGAGTTAAAAAACATCAAAATAATTCATTTACCTAATTCATCCCATTGTATCCATGGAGGTAAGGACATCTTGGGGTCTCCTCAAAACTCTATGCCTACATACAGGAAATCCTTGATAGCAAAGATTTGGTTCTCTAACCAAAGAAAATATGATGAAGTGAATCAGACTACTGTGCAGTCATCGCCACCATGGCGAGCCATTAGTGCCACCCATTGTACCATATAAGGCTCTCTAAGTTCACCATGGTCAACAGAGATCAACTGAGGGGCGAGGGATGGAATCCTCTCCAAAGCGAAAGATACTAAGTTAGAACCATAGCCAAATTTTTTCAACTTTGAGTTCTTCACTCTAGTTAGTTGACCCTTCATATTGGTCAACACCCCTTCACACCAATTGAAGATTGTACCTCTATAACACTCGACAACTGTCTACATTTATGACTTGGTAGCCACATGTGGAGCTACACTTCCACATAATCTGGTAATAGTGATTGCAATGACTTTCATCTCAATACATATGATAGTTTTTATGTCTATCCGGTTGTCTTTTGGATCAACTTCTTCATTATAGAATTCTTGTTTGTAGCTAGTGAAAGGCAAGCCACCTTGCCTAGCTCTAAACAAAGAGAGAGGTTCACCCATTTTTGATAAACTGGTGAGGAAGTAGATTTCTTCAAGCTCAATTTCTAGCTTGTGATCTCCGATGATAAAGCATCGTGCCTGAACTTCCCATTTATTCACTAACCAGGTCATTAGCTCTACCTGTACCCTCATGCCTTGAATAGCCCAGAATTTGTGTAGTCCGCAATCTCTTAAAACATGCATTGTGTTTGGATTGTTCATTGCTGCATCATCTACCTCTTCATGCTCGCATTATTGCCACTCCAACATTGTGAAATGACCTGCAAATTGGTGCATTTAATGGTTAGAAGCTATAAGAGTGAAAATATTTATCCATTTTTGTGAGATGTATCAAATTTCATTTTCTTATGGTGCCTTCACAGTTTTTGTATAGGGATAGTGCAGACCTCCGCATGCACCCTTCATAAAAAAATGCGGTAGCCTGATAATTTTCCTTTAGGAAAATTATCGGGGTCCGCAGGTAACCAATGGCTGACCCGTGGACCCCCGTGAGTGAAATTTTGAACCTTTTTTCCCCCCAAAAATGAATTTAAAAACTAAAAAAGAGAATGCAAATGGATGAAAATGAAGAGAAAAGTGTTGTGGATTACCTAGATTTGACGGATTTCAATTTGACTGGCCGGTTCTCCCGTTATCACCTCCAGAATATTTTTTTCCCAGAACTCTCAATTTTCAATTTTGAACACAAAAGGTGAAAATGACTTTGTTGAACTACTTTTTATAAGATTTTTTGAATAAATAAAATATTATTTTATTTATTTTTCACTTTAAAAAGTTATTTTTCGAAAGTTTTTACTTATTGGAAACAAATATGTTTAATTTTTCAAGTTTATGTGCAGAAAATAGGATTGTCAGGTGAAAAGGATTATTTTGATGATGAGTAAACTTTTATCACTTTTTCAGGCTCTTGAAAATTATGAAAAAGAGAAACCCTGAAGTTCTCTTTTAAGCCCTTTTCAGACTCTCTAAAAATGAAAATATTGCTGAGTACTTGAGTATTCGAACTCGTTAAAGGAAATGAACAATTGTCCTTTTAGTATAATTTTGCCCCTTTTCCAGACTGAAATGGACTATTTACGAAAAATGTATACGTTGGCTAATCATAGTCAATAGAGTTCTCTCTTGCATTATTTTTTCCCTTTTCGGGCTTGAGAGACTAAATTTACGAAAAAGTACACCCACGAAGTTTTCTTAAGTTTTTCCTCTGACTCCCTAAAATTGAAAAACACCGAGTTTCACCTATAATGGACTCGTTAAAACTTAACAGTAAAGGATATGTCAATTATAAACAGGAACGAACCACTCCTTCTTAGGGCTCGATTTTAATACTAAGTTGGACTCATCCGAGGGATGAGCTTATATAACAATAAAATGTTATCCTCCTCATGCTTGTTAAAAATAAAGAGATAATTCTAGAAATGGTGGGGGAAAAAGAGAGAAGATGAATCCAGTTGTCACACTTCGTTTCAAAAAGTTGTATACCACTCTTGAACACAAAACTTTTGTCACATTCATATTTGGGTTGGGAAAATCCTTTGGCCAAACAGTTAATCGAACCACATTGAAAGTATTCAAATGGTTTCTGGGTATTAGATTTATATCAATCATCACCATCTGTAGTGTTGTTATGTGTTCAAGAGATCAGTTTAATAAACCATTCATTGCAAACATTGTCTCCATTTGCGTTGACCATCCCTAAGTCAGTCCTTGTTAAAATTTCTTCATAACTTGATCTAATGGTTTCGTGTTGTGCGCCTTCCTATGACGAGTCACTTTCTATCGACAACAGCTCAATCATCTAGAAATTTGATCTAGAATCCTATCAATACCTTGGGATCTTCATGCCTTAATGGTAGGTTTCTTGCCTTCGACGATAGGTTGCGTCATTGACCTTCGATTGAATGACTCTTTGAAATGTTTGACTTCAAATCATTTATTCACATTTCATAGATTGTACTGAGTACTTTGAGGGCCATTGTCATTATTGATGGTTTCTCTCACACTTGTTAACAGTTCACATCATTGACTAGTAATCAAGTGGTTTCTACCATGATTAGACTTCGACACAATCAATCGCATGGATAGAATCGTACTAGTTTGAGAAGCGTAAATCAAGACCCTGGATCTAGTTTCTATCATCCAGGCTACGAGGAATTTTATTATTCATGTTACAGTATACTACTCATGACAGATGGCTGTGTCCATGCTGTGTCTACTATTATTGTAATTCTAAAATAATTTCTGTATCAGAACATGTAGTTAGTTTTGATCTCAATATGGGAATGCCTACCTCAGAGATGATATATATATATATATATATATATATATATATATATATATATATATATATATATATATATATGCTTGCATTGAATTTTTTTCAGGGTTTTAACTCGTTTTCCTGTAGCTCGATCCTCAGAATGATAAAGTATTTCACTCTTCATAACTCTTCAGACTTCGCACTTTAGGGGCAATCTGTTACACTAAAATTTGTCACCATGAAATTTAGCTATCTATATGGGTTCATAATTACCTATTTATTGCTCCCTTAGAGGTCCAAAATCATAAAGTTCCTAAATCAATTCTTGGAATTGGGAAAAAGCTTATTAAAACCCTACAAATCCTAACTCCACACTTTTCCTAGTCATTTCTTGTGGTATCACGGTTTATTGCTATAAAACCTGCGGCAAATCCCACACATACTGCTCATTAAAACAACGGACCCCTGTAAAAGGTAAAACAAAAAGAAAAGTTAGTTATAGAAGCCCAACTAGTCGAATATTCTCCCAGCTGGGGCCTTCTAGAAGCGCTATCTGGTTGAGATTTTCCCCTTCCATTCATGAACCTTTGTCCCTTCATAAATGGAGCTATCCCTTGTTTTTTGGAGCTAAAATCCCATGATGAGAGGGCTTTATCCCTTCCTTATTGGAGTTAAAACTACCTCCCTTCTGCTATAAATGGAGACCATGTGTTAGTCTCAAGGGTACTTACTTCTTAGCTTGTAGAAGAGAATTGTTGAATAAATTATACTCTCCACATTTGGCATCATTGGCATGAGAGAGATTACATACCCATAGCCATAGTATTTTGTTGATTCAGAGAGTTGGAGTCTTGTCAAACTGAGGAAATTGGTTGTTCGAGACCCTGGAAGAACCTGTACAAACATCAAGGCGTCAAGGCTATAAGGTTTCTTCTTTTATTCAAAGTTAATACAAATGGATTCTATTTTCTCATTGAGTTATTCATCTATCTTTTGAATAATTTAATTCTTGGATTCCTTGATCACTATGATAGATTATTGCTTTTGAATTACCATATCTTGCAGATGCTTTTTATCTTGTTTTCTTGTCTTTGATTGCAGATCTTATGTACTAGATCGATACCTTCTGGAACGATTGGGTTGAAGACTGAGTAAGCATTGGACTTTAGGTAGGAGCATCTCTCCATAGTTAATTAATAATTCTTAAGCATAATGATCTAGAGAAAATGGTTTACATTTGTCTGTTTGTTTCTAGATATCCTTAGGATACTAGGGAGATCTCTCTTGTCCGCAAGAGGGATTTGTCTGTCTAAAAATAGGCAGGTATGAAGCTGCTATGCAACCAAAAGGCCATAGAAAACCTCCAAGATTTAATAGAAAGATGCACAGAAAGAACAACCCCAGTTATGTAAATTAAGGAAATACACAAACTGTATAAGCATAAGAGACACACTGGTAGGGATATGAGGTTAACCACATAGATTGGTGACTATGAGATGGATCAAGTTATTCTAAATTTGGGCTCATATGTGAACGTACTACCTAAGAAAACCTGGAAGCGAATTGGGGAACCTAAGTTGGAATGGTCCACTATGCAGCTGTGCATGGCTAATCAGCAGAAGATCACACCGTTAGGAATATTGTCGAAGATCATGGTAGACATCGCACGGGTCAAGGTTCGGGCTGACTTTGAGGTCATTCATATTGTAGAAGATGCGGACCCCTATCTTGAGCTCCTAGGATTGGTATGGGCCATAGATATGGGCGGTATTATTAATTTAAAAAAGAGGAGCATGGTGTTTGAGAGTGAAGGAACACGGGTGATAGTACTGCTAGATCCCACAGAAGGAGAAAGGTATACAGAGACAGTGCATGAGGAAGAAGAGGTGGATCACATCTATAAGTTAACTACGAGGGATGAAGACTGGATAAATCCTACGACCGATGGTGTGCTATTCTGGGAAAGAGATAGCGAATGCTTCTCCGACTCTGACAAGGAAATGAAAAATTGGCAAAACCGGCTGCATGATGTCTCTGCGCTGCGTTGCCTCCAAATCACCAGGGACTTTCATTGCATATTCTCCGAGGTAAGAGAACAACACTACTTTGATGGTTCTGGTAGTATAAAATAATTTTTGTGGACATCTGAAGCTGAGGTTCCAAGAGACCGAAGGCTATGGGCCCTTAACCTAGCTCTGCGTGAAACACCTGCAAGATGGTGGGACACACATAAGGGGGTGTTCCAGGAGTGGGAGGAATGTTAGGATATGATGGTCCTATGATTTAAGCCTTCGGCCGACATGTGCGTCAAGATATTCCTTGGTCCAAGGGATCTGCGCGAACATTTGTTCGCCTTGATGGAAAAGGGGTGTGATCATACTACAGAAGAATGGGTTCACTTTTTTATTCATTCCTTGGGACCAATTCCCATCGCACGGTACCTAGATGCGAAGCTACATCAACGCACCCACCATTGGGAAACCTTAAAGGATGAATTTTTTGGGACATTTTGGTTAACAAGAGGGTCGAAGGCGCTTGATGAAGCTCTGCAAGATATCGATTCCTTTGTATTTGGTGAATCTAGCTCCTATGCAGCATGCGAAATACCCACATGGGAAACGCAGATGCAGGATATTGTCAACTACCACAATATCACCATAGAAGAGTGTGATGAAGATCTGCGCAATGTCTCGATCCCAGAATCAGAGGGGGAATGCGCAGTTGTAGGACCTCTGTTGCACATGTGAATGTTACGAAACCTCTGAAGCTGCAAGAAGTTAACATTGGTATGGAAGAGAAACCCAAATTGGCTAAAATTTGGGACTACTGGGATGATGAGACAGTAGGCAATATTGCAGAACTGCTCACAAAATATCAAGACTTATTTCCAAAAAAAAATTTGGAGCTTAAGGGGATCACAGGGGACTTAGGGGTTATGCGCATCACTCTAAAACCAGATGCGCACCTGGTAAAGCAACACCCTTATCGACTGAACCCTAAGTATAAGAATAAGGTTAGGGAGGAAATCGATAAAATGCTCACTGCAGGAATCGTCGAAGCGGTCGAACAGTCGGACTGGGTGAGTCCTATGGTGGTTCAAGAAAATAAGACGAAGGGGGAAATCTACATCTACGTAGACTCGCGCAAGTTGAATGATGCATGTGTACATGATCCATTTCCTACACCATTCTCTGATGAGATCCTGGATAGTGTAGGAGGCCAGGAGGCGTATTCCTTCATCGATGGGTTCTCTGGGCACCATCAGTTCATAATCGCACCTGAATATCGTAGCAAAACTACATTTTCCACTGAATGGGGATCCTTTCAGTATAAGGTCATGCCATTTGGACTTAAAAATGCTCCTATCATCTTCTCGCGGGTAGTAGTCAGCTTGTTCAAAGAGTTCATTCATAAATTTCTGGAGGTATACTTTGATGATTGGACTATCTTTGGCTTAGTAAAGATGCACGTTTCGAACCTACGCATGATGTTGGATGCCTGTCAAAAGCACCATATTTCCCTGAATATCAAGAAATGTATCTTATGTGTGCCCTTTGGAATCTTTCTTGGACATATATTTTTCCAACAAGGGCTAATGTTGGATCATCAATCTGGCAGTCCCTACAACTAAGAATCAGCTACGTTCGATCATTGGAAATACAGGTTATTACAGAAAGTTGATTTAGGGATATGCACTGATCACCGCCCCTCTGGAAAAACTGCTTAAGAAGGATGTTTCATTCTTTTGGGATGACGAGTGTCAAAAGAGCTTTGAGCTCCTCAAGGAAAAGATGATCTCTATGCCTATCCTTATTTTTCCTGATTGGGCGAAGGTATTTCATGTCCACGTTGATGCTTCCGGAGTCACCCTAGGAGCGATCCTTACACAACCTGGTGAGGGGGACATTGATCACCCAATTTCATTCGCTAGTCGAAAACTCTCGGGTGCGGAGCATAACTATGCTACCATGGAGTGGGAGGGATTGGCCATGGTCTACGCATTACAGAAGTATCAGCATTACCTGTTATGGGGACACTTCAAAATGTTTACGAATCATTCAGCTTTGAAGTACCTGGTGAATAAGCCTGTGTTGGGGGGGGGGGGAATTTGTCGATGGATTATGTTGTTCGAGGAGTACGACTATGAAATTATTGTCAAACCAGGCAGGTTGAACGTTGGGCCCGATCACTTGTCCCGAATTGAAATTGGTGAGGAACCAACTAACCTAGATGAAGGATTTCCTGTTGCATAGCTGTTTTCTATTAAGGTAGTCGATGAGCACTTCGCTGACATTATTCAGTTCCTGACTACTGGAACGACACCCGCGGGGTATTTGGTGTAGGAGAAGAAAGAACTGGTAACCCGCGCTGCAGATTTTACCATCATCGCAGGTCACCTCTATAAGATGGGATCAGATGAAGTGCTACAAAGGTACGTTTTGGAACATGAGCGGCATGCTATCCTGGCCGAAGCCCATGATGGGGTGGCAGGAGGTCACTACATAGGAAACCCCACAGCACAGAATATCTTAAGAGCTGGACTGTGGTGGCCTACCCTGCATATTGAATCTCACGACTATTGTAAGGCCTGTGACACATGCCAATGCATCGGAAGGCCGTCCCGCAGAGATGAGATGCCCCTCCAACTGCAAATGGCCCAGGAAGCATTTGACAAGTGGGCCATCTATTTCGTAGGACCTATCAACCCCCTGGAAAGAAGACAGGCGTGCATTAAATTATAACTGCTACTGATTATGTGACTAGGTGGGCCGAGGCACAAGCAGTAAAGGATTGGACTATAGATACCACTGCGCACTTCATCTTTGAGCAGATTCTGACCAGATTTGGATGTCCAAAAATCCTGATGAGCAATAGAGGTACGCACTTTGTCAATGAAACCATACAGGCCTTGACGGAAGAATTTCGGATCCATCATACGAAAAGGACTCCGTATCATCCTCAGGAAAATGGTGCAGTTGAAGCTTTTAATAAGGTCTTGGAGCATGCAATGACAAAGGTCTATAACGCTGATCGCAGCGACTAGGATGTGCGCATTTCGTCTGTTCTATGGGCTTACCGAACCACCTGCAAAAAGTTGACAAGGAAGACATTGTTTATGATGGTTTATGGTAATGAGGTCGTTATGCCAATGGAATATATTGTTCCTAGTCTACGCATCGCATCCCTCACAGACATGGAAGATTTGATATTATGGAGGAGCGTCTAGCGCATCTTATGGATTTGGAGGAAGGTCGGTTTATTGCTATTTTCCATCAACAAGTTCACATGGCCCGTGATAAGGCATGACATGATCGACATATTCACCAAAAGACCCGCGAAGGGAAAATTGGTCCTCTTATATGATAGCTAGTTTGCGAAACACCCAGGGAAGTTCCAACAGCAATAACTTGGTCCCTACATAGTTAAATAAATCACAGATGGTGAAGCTGTTAGGCTAGCTACCCAGTGTGACGATATGCTACCAGGCTATGTCAATGGTTTCCAGCTCAAACCGTATCAGATCAAATGACTAGATGGCTGGAGTAGCTATATAGGGTAGGATATGCCCACCAAAGAAGATGAGTATGACCAGGGTATGCGCAGGAAGTGGCCACAAATTTGGAAGCCCGGAGGGGTGCACAGGAGGCACATGTGTCTTTTCATAGCGCAACAAGTTTGCTGGGAGCGTAGGGGTGCGCTTAGCGCACAGGAGGTGTGAAAACTAGCTGTTGGAACAGTAAAATCGGGTAAAAAGCTAAAGTTACCATTGAAAGGAGCGAGAGGAAAGAATTTAATGAGGTGATCTCTGGAGATTTTTTACCGTTTTCCTAATGGTAAGTTCCAAGTAGCATTTACCCTATTGTTGAGCACTCGCCGAAGCTATAAAAAGGGCAGGATAGGTCAGACAAGGGTTTCGTATTGTTTGAATAGCTTGTACTTGGCATATTTGTGCTGGATGAACTTGTGCTGTAAGAATTTATGTGCCTATAGCATCTCTTTCATGTTTAAGCAACCTTCTCCCTCTGACAGTAGCAATCCCAAGTTTTTCTTTCACGCCAGGATGATGGCTACGAATCCTACTGAGCCTTCAGAACCAGTAATATCCATGGAACAAGGCATTGAGGAAGTAGTGGAGATTGAGTCTGAGGCTGAAGAAGTTTTCTCTACCCTAGTCATGAAGAAGGGGAAGGAAAAATCACAGGGCTCAGGGAAGCCCCCGAAACCCACAAAATGGCTTGGAGGGAAGCCTTGTACTTCCCTGCAAAATGTAAAATCCCCGCGCGTGACGGCCCAGGCACGGGTTACGTAGGAAGAGGTTTAGGCCATAGAGCCCATCAATTAGTTACCTCCTTTCGTTTGACCACGCCGGCCCTCTACGTGCACGCCAAAGAACCTCGACGGTCTGATCACCTACTTACAGATGTCGTTGACCCTGGGCAAGGTCCCTGTTATTTGTGAGCCTTTTGGAAAGCTTCATGAAATCAAATTTGATGATCATGACTTGGCCAATTTGGAGGCCTTCCCCGAATTGGCGCCTGAGTTATATCTAGAATGCATTCAGGAGGATTATGGGATTAAAATTTTTCCAATAAGTTGGGGTATGAAGCGTGGTAGGGTTCGGGCTCGTCAACCTACTCAGGATGTCGCATTTTAGCCATTACAATGTCACGGACCGTCTAGTGTTTCAGTTGCTTACACTAGTCCATGATGGGTGTTTGTGGATTAAGGATCAGATCCTTATTGATGTTGCACTCATCCATCGAATCACTGGTCTTCCTATGGAAGGGCCCAACCCTCTCGAGCACGTTGGCAAGAAGTATGAAGTGGAAACTGCTGAGTATGTGTGACAAAAATACAATGTGGAGCAGAATACTTGTGGCTTCATGATAAAAACCATCAGTGATCCCACTACACATTTGGGTACCATGTTATTGGCGTGTAAAATGATGCGGAAATTTCAGGTTGCCTCCATCCCTGCATACGTAATTCAGCTCACAAGTCAGTGTGAGAAAGGGGTCTGTTTCAACTGGTCGCAATATTTTTGTAATGAATTTTTAGCCAATGTCCATGAATCCAAAGAGCAGGGATGGGAATTTTTTTATTCATGGTTACTACTTCTCGTTGCCTTGATAGCCTAGGAGGTCCTGGAGGAATCGGTCCTACCAGAACTCACCCCTGACATGTGTGAAGGGGCCCGATATACAAGCTTATCGGATTCTAAGGATGCGCAACGTCTCGAGGACAACCAAGTCTTCTAGGTCTTCTTTCAGAGTAGTCTGGCAGCAGCCATTAATTCCTGACCACGGTTGTCTCCAGCAGTATATGACAGATACAAAGGCATTGCGGCATTCCAGGTCACCATGCACAACATAAAATTCGAGCACGCAAGGATAAAGCCTAGACCTCACTCCCTTATATGGTGGCAGAAGAAGAAATTGATAATGTCATTGCACTCTGGCCTCCTAACTGGAAGATCGGGTTCAAAACTGGCATGAAGAGCTTTGCAGGAACAAGCATAGCAAAAGTAATCCTGCCTGTTGTCCTCAAGGATACCGGAGGGCCAAGCAAGAGTACCAGACAAGCCACTGGCACGACCGCACAAGAGGATGTGCAATAGACACAGACCCTTGAGAAGGATGCCGAGGTGGAGACTCAGGTAGATTCATAGCCAGACCTAGGTACAGAAGGACTAGATGCAGGAGGACCTACCTCCCCCTGCAGCACGAAGCGAACAAGTGAGCCTGTCAAAGGGCCCCAAAAGAAGAAGCGCTCTCAGCGCACGGAATGAGATGAGACAGTCACGTTGATAGATGGAGACCTTGAACAAATTGCTAATGCAGTCACTCTGGCCATGAAGGATAGATGGGTAGCCTTAGAGGAGCAGTAGAAAGTTACGTTCGACACAATTCAGGCTAAGCTCTATGCGATACAGCTGAATAAAGACACATTGCAGACCAGTGTGACTCAGGTACGCACACCCTCAGCCGCTAGTAGCGTAGCATTAGTTATAGATGAAAGCCGCCTCTGTTGTCTACCTGGCACAACCCTTGTGATCAGTCCTCCTGACCTAGGAATCCAAGTCCAAGCCAGTACAGAAGTCCAGCTAAATTTAGCTAGGCTACCTCATGAGGCGTTATAGGGTCTCCATACCTCTGTATTTCAGGAAATTCACCATCGAGACCAACAAGTGCACCAACAGCTCGGAGTGGCTGAACAGACAATTAATGCAAATAATGTCGAAGTCTGTGTTGCCACCGTGAAGCAAACAGAGCTTGAAAACATGATCCACCATCTCTACGCAGATGTTACCGAAGAGATCCCAGCCACACCCACCCCTCACGCTAAGGTTTAAAGGTTAGTCGCACCAGTAAAGGCCTCCAAGGAGGAATTTCAGGTGGTCAAGACACGGATGGAGCAGAATATTGCTGATCTGTAGGCTAAGTTGTAGCCCAAAACACCTTCGGAGGTACGGGCTCAGTGAACTGCGCTAGTCACCGCGGCTACGAACGTCATTACAGGGAAAATCGCGCAAGGTGCCCAATTGCTAGAAACAACCATGAAGCTATGGACCAAGGTCCAGAGTGACCCGATCCTACGAGGCATAAACCAGGACCTGTGACAGAAAGAAGAAGAGTTCGAGATGTTAGAAGCCACCCTGCCCACTTTAGTTCCTTCTCAGTGTTTAACACGGCTACACACCAGTCACGACATCCAAGCTGATATTGATGAACATTGGCAGAAGAAGAAGGTCCTCGGAAACTGCTTGAAGCATTTGGCTAATGAGGCCCTCAAGCTCTCACAATATTTTGATATCACGGTTAAGAAGCTAAACCAGACTCTGGAGGGTGTCACTGCCATGATGGAGGGCCCGATGTCGTAGAAGTTGGTCGACATTGCGTAGAATGTTGTTGCACAGAGTGAAGGCGTGTTTCCCGCATTAGCTGAAGTGATCAGATTTTTGCAGGCGCAGGTGGAGACCCCACCATCACAGTGACTCGGGACGAGTCACAAGATTGTGTTGGGGGACTGTCGAAACAGGGTCTCCTAAAAAGATGTGAATTGTGTCTATTTTTGTATATTTTTGTAATAATTAGTTTAACGCAGGGGTTTTGGGGTGGGTCAAATCCCCTAATGCATTGTAACGGGTCAAGGATAGACCAAGAGTCCGCAAACCACAGTTTTTGGACCATTATATGCATAGGTTAAATCGGTATAAATAGATGAACCTTTTTGAGTCATAGGAAAGAAAGGAATTGAGATTGATTTTAAGCACGAATTTTTAGATCTGTGGTTGGGTTTTTGGGAAGGACTCCTGCTGGTTGTGTACGCGGAGCTCCTCAGTCCTACTATGTGCGGAGCTTGCTGGATGTGTGCATAGGTGGTATTTTGGGATTGTAACGAGATTATGGTATTAATATATATATGTGAAGTACTGTTGATATATGATGTGATCAGGGTCTGTTCTATTGTGATTTATGCAAAATTGGGTGTATGATTAGGCTACGAAAGTGTCTTTGTTTCTATTATATGAATCTATGATCTGTTAATTGTTGCAATTATAGTTATTGTGTTGATAGATTGGTAGTACGCATGTGGATGTGAAGGTAATTATTAGATCTGAGTTCTGTGATATAAGGCGGTGACTAGATCTGTTAAATACAAAACTTGATAATATGGTAACGCAACTCTTCTTGACCTACTCTCTCTCTCTCAGGGTGCGGAAACCTCGTTCCGGCACCCTCCCATACTGCTTCGGGTGAAACTTTGGACTACGCAAGCAGGTCACTGCCGAAAGGGCCAGTAGTATAGGGGTTTGTTGGAAAACCTTAACCTCCGAACCTAGGTCAAGACCCCTCGATCCAACACTCCCGCACAATCTCCTTCCTTATTATCATGGCTTGATGGAGAAAAACAACAATAACTTCAATCTTCTCTTACTATTAATCAAGTCTATAATTTTAGAAAAGAGGAAGAAAATGAGGGTTTATTAGATCTTTTCATCTCAGAACCAAATTCACAATATGAAACTGCAAGTCATCTTTTAAATCAGTGTTTCCAGGAAAAATTTACTGTACAATCATTGCAAAATTCATTTGAAATTATTTTTCCTGATAACTCAATTACCAATTCAAAGAGTAAAATCATGGAAATCAGTCCTAGAAGAAATTTGAATATCGGTAATAACTTACAATCATCACAAGAACAAGGGGTAATAACACTGTTACAGAAATAATCAAAATCTTTGCCTAGGATTACACAGACACGCAGACGATTCATGCAAAGACATGTATCCACCGCATTTACACTGATGATAAAATCAATCATGTAAGGCAACCACAAAGAATTATGAATCATATGATGAAGAAAATAGTGAAAGAAGAATTGTAGAAATTGTTACATGTTGGATTCATCTATCCTATTTCCGATAGTCAATGGGTTTCACCCTTAGTTGTGGTGCCTAATAAAAATGGAAATTGGAGAATTTTTTTATAGATTACAGAGAGCTCAATAAGGCTACATTATAATATCATTTCCCTTTACCATTCATTGATCAAGTACTACATTTATTAGCTGGGAAGAAATTCTTTCCATTTCTTAATGGATTTAGTGGATACAATCAGATAAAGATAGCATTGGAAGACCAAGATAAGACAACATTTACTTTCCCATGGGGAACATATGCATATAATGTTTTTCCCTTTGGTTTATATAATGCACCTGCTACTTTTCAGAGAGCAGTCCTTGCAATCTTTGTTGATCTTATCCATGAGTGTGTATAAGTCTACATGGATGATTTCACTATGTATGGTGGAACATTTGACGATTGTTAAAAAAATCTGGATTTTTTTTTGAAAATTTGCATAGAGACAAATCTATCACTCAATAATGAAAAATTATTTATGATGTTAACTGAGGGAATAGTGTTGGGACACCATATTTCTTCTTTAGGAATTAAGGTTGACCCAACAAAAATTCAAGTCATTGTGAATTTATTGCCGCCCACAACACAAAAAGAAGTAAGAAGTTTCTTGCGTTATGCAGGCTACTATAGGAGATTTATTGAAAATTTTAGTGAAATAGCTTTGCCTTTATTCAAGTCACTTGCAAAATATGTAGAATTTCAATGGAAAAATAATTGTCAAAATTAATTTGAGAAATTGAAAGAAAAATTGACAGTTGCACCCATTATTCGAGGACCCAATTGGTGATTTCCATTTCATATATCAACTGATGCATCTGACACTACTATAGGAGCATCACTTGGAAAAAAAGAGAATTGATTTAACTATGCCATATACTTCATAAGAAAAAATTAACACCAACATAATTGAACTATACTGTTATAGAGAAAGAAATGTTAGTTGTAGTACATGCAGTTAATAAATTTAGACATTACATAACAGGTTATCAAGTATTCATCCACAAGGATCATTCAACCATAAGATATTTAATGAGCAAATCAATTGCAAATGGAAGAATAACTAGATGGATGTTATTTATGCAATAATTTAACATCATGGTACGAGATCGACTAGGTAAGGATAATCAAGTAGCAGACTTTATATCAAGACTTCATTCACCTAGTGATCCAAATCCAGTTTTAGATAATTTACGAGATAAAAATCTATCCATTATAACTATCAAAACTCTAGGGTTTGTAGATATAGCCAACTATTTATCATCTAGAATCTTACCATCCCATTACACAAATAAACAGAAAAGAAAGATAATTAGAGAAAGTGCTAGATATAGTGTGGTCAATGGTGACCTCTTCTATACTAGTTCTGGTCTGATAATAAGAAAATGTGTTAGAGAATATGAGATTATTGATATTTTGAAAGCATTTCATGACGAGCCATGTGGTAGTAATTTTTCAGACAAGAAGACGACATACAAAGTGCTCAAACTTGGCTACTACTAGCTGACAATCTCCAAAGACTCCAAAGCCTATGTAAAGAGATGTGACAATTGCCAAAGAACTAGAAGACTAGTGTCATCAAATTAAATTCCATTAAAACCACAAGTACTCATACAATCATTTGAAAAATGGGCTCTAGAATTTGTGGGACCAATCAACCTACCATCAAACGGAAAGAAGTACATCCTGGTATGGACATATTATGTCACTAAGTGGGTGGAGGAAAATTTAGTGGCACGAGCAACAGAGGATACAATTGTTTATTTTCTAGTTGAATAAATATTTGTAAGTTATGGAGTTCTGCGATAGATTGTAAATAAACCAAGGCACACAGTTCACATCAAAGCTTGTTCGAGATCTTATAGAGAAGTATAAGATCAAACATAGAAAATCAACTCAGTACCATCCCCAAGCAAACAGACAAGTGGAGTAAACAACAAAGTCTTGGAGAATATCATGATGAAGACTGTACAAATGAATAGAAAGTACTGGTCAAAGAAATTGAGAGATGCACTATGGGCATAGAGGATAACATGGAAGAACACAACTAATTTCAGTCCATATCAGTTGGTGTATGAAAAATAAGTCTTGTTACCCATAGAATTTCAAATACATACATTCAAGTTAGCAACAAAGTTGGGAATGGAATTATCTGAGGAACAAAAACAAATATTCATAGAATTAAATCAACTATATGAGATAAGACAGCAAGCATTAGAACACACATCTCTTGTGCAAGAACAAAGAATAAATGGCATGATAGATTCATCAAGAAAAAAGTGTTTCAAAAGGGATACTGGGCATTATTGTTTGACTCCAAGTTTAAATACTTGAGGGAAAAGTTTACAGCCATATGAGATCGAATAAATCTTTGACAATGGAGTTGTAAAATGAAAATGATTGGCGAAGCATCTATTTCATTTGTGGTCAATGGACATAGGCTTAAAATTTACAATAAGCCTATAAATAAAGAATATTGTATGAAAAGAGTTTAACAGATATTGATCTGGAACTAATCGAACAACATAGCAATATGCCTTCCATAACTTCAGAATAATAATAAAAAAATAGAAAATAGAAAATAAAATAATAATAATAATAATAATAAAAGAGTTTGGTTGTGAAAATCCAGGATACTGGCACAATAAAAACTCGAATTCATATCGGAAAACCAACTTGTTTGGCCAATATGAATTTTGTTTTTGTTTTGTTTTTACTTCAGTATGATTTTTGCAGAATTATCCTCCAAGACATGTAAGACTTGGGGACAAGTCTTAACATTAGCAAGGGGGAAACTTGTAATAAAACTATGTAAATAGTTTGAGTAGCTGAATTGAAGAAGGAACCTGAATTACAAAGTACAAAGGGACATGATACATCATTGGACATACTATGCAGAAGGGACCTGATACATCATTGAAAATATTGTGCAGAAGGGACCTGAGATGTCATTGAGAATATTATCTAGAAGGGACTTGTATCATATGACAAAAGAAACTTGAATAATTGTTGAAAATTATATGTCAGAACGGACCTGAAATAACAAAATGTCAGAAGGGACTGAAAACATCAAATACAAACTGTAGAAGGGACCTGAACAATATCATCCTGAATCAATAATCAGATGCAAAAACATGAAGCATAAATAAGCCTCTACATTTCTACATATTCTGAAGAGTCATCGTTGTGATAATAAAGACAATGTCGACCATTGTTTGACCAGAGGACGTCATGGACATCAAACAATTTAAGGGAGAACAAGTACAGTAAGTGAAAATTTTGCTCTTAAAACTTCAATTTTTTTAAAATATTCTAGATTGTTAAAGACTAATTTAGTACTTGATATGAATATTTTACCTACATTTCATTACCTTCATTATTATACTCATTACATTCCTATTCCTATTCATTATTATACCCATTATATCCTTATCCATATCCATTATCCTACCCATTTAACTATCATTCCATAAACCATATTTCATTTTATATTCCATATACCATATTACATTAACCCTAATTTTCTTAAACACAAGGATCATAAATGAAAGTCTCAATTATCAAACTCTTGTTGGACCTACAAAAATAAACAAAGGTTAGTGATACAAACTTAATTTTAAAACATGACCATTCTAGGGTCATTTTTAAAATTAAAATTAAAAGATCAAAATCTAAGCTACAAAATACAATATGAAAATATCATTTGAGGGCGCAATCATATGCATATATGATTAAAGATAAGGTATATGGGCGATAAATGCAATTATGATAAAAATAAAAGTACAAATGCAATGAGCTAACCTAAGTTGAAATGATACAATGGAATGAACAAAAATATGATGCGTGGGTATGGAAAGCAATAGTGCATTTTGATGGGAATATGAGGTAGTCAAGAACGTGGTTGGTCAGCATATGTCATGAATGAGAGATGAGAGATGGGCTGTGTAATAAGTAAATATGAGAACATGGATGATGGAGGTATACACCATGGAGCAAGTACGCAAAGCAGGTTGGAAAGGTCAAGCCACGAAGGCATCATAGTCAAAGGTCGGCGAATGAGAAATGGTCAAACAAATTTAGAAACATAGTGATTCAACATTCAAACAAACCCTGTGTAATTGGTAAAAGCCTCCACCATTTTCAAATAACAGACGTCTGTAAAAATGTGTTTTCTTTACCATCATAGCCATTACAGGCTCAGTGAGGGAGTTGAATGACGTGAAAACTATCGGCATGCATTTGAAATACCCTGTGAAGAACGAATTGACGGAGAAAAACATAGGAAGGTTTTGAAAGAACAGAGGAAATGAAGCACAGAGAAGGGAGCATAAGATATAACAAAAAAATAATAGAGAGATAAGAAGAGGAGCAGAGTTGATTGGTATTTGAGCCAAGAGATCTCGCAGTCGTGTTAATCAAACACACCACCAAAGTGGAGAGATATCGTGGAGTAAGAAGGTGTTGAAGCCTCGAAAATTGCTGCTTCAAACATTGGGGGATAACCACCCAGTTGGGACCTTAGGACAGATCCTTTTCTGTTTGGTGTGGTGGCTCCGACTGGATTTATAGGACCAGTTTCCTAGTAATTTAAATGGGTTGGTAATGGAATGATTGAATGAAGGGAAAATGGGACTAAATGACTTAAATAAAACTATTTAAACTAACTTAAAACTGATAAGATAATTCTAATACTAACTCGGGCATCAAACATGAATACAACTTTAAATTGTTTCAATTAACCAATAACCATGAAAATGTATTATAGCTTAATTGAAATATTCACTAACAAATAAAGATAACCCTGTTTAAGAAATTAAACAAAGTTATAATAACATATTGCATTCATCATCATATATCGTTTGTATATACTGTAAAAGATAAATATTTCTACACACTCAGAAATGATATGTATAAAGAAATATTGTAAAGCGAATACACATAAACGATAGCAATTTAAAAGAGAATATCACATAACATAAGAAACTAACAGTGAATAGATAGAAATACCATATCCATCTCGATACTTTCCAATGTAATTCGATATCCAAATCTAGAAACTTTAATGTAAAATCAACTCCAAGATACATAAATGCAATTCTTAAAGGCAATTTCGCACAGAATCACCAGATGTGATCCTTTATAAAAAAATATAAGAGTCAATGGAGTACAGAAATGTAATCTCCAAGTCAAAATATTACAAATTCAGGACGTCTTTCTAAATGCATGAAAGGGGTTTAAATAGGTACTTAACAAAATAAATAAAACTATTCCTACAATCTATCTAAATCAAAAAATCTAGAACAGAAATGTGATATTGAGGTAAACCAACTCATTGATTATCTGTTGTGTTTGATGTGCCCAGATGGTAGATTTTGAGCATTTCCTTCACTTCTTCAGGATGACTAAGCTTTGAGTGCAACCACCCTGTATATGTGGCATCAGAGAATTCGGGAATGATGCAATCGATGGCATTTGAAAGAAATTTTATTGTTGTTTGTTGACTATGTGGCTTGATAAGATAAGTCCACATTGTATCCCATGATATTCCTTGTAGTTGGCCAATTTTCTGATTTCTATTAATTATCTCTTGTTTCCATCCGTGATCAGTCTCTTTTACCTTAGGTAATTGGCCGAGAGTACAATCTGCAATTAAATTGATTGCATATAGGTTATCATTCACCAGTTGTGTTACATTGTTCATTATGCTTTTGGCTCTGGATGTAGCTCTTTTTTCTTTGATCAAACATTGTTCCCATTATGCAAAAATAATTTCTTAATGTCTCTCCATAATCTTGGGAAGATTTTCTTTTCTTCTAGATTCTGAGTCTTGCCATAAAAGAAATTCAGAGATCTTTTCATCAGCTTCATCAAATTAAATTTTAAGAGTGACTCCTTCATCTACCAAGGAATATGTTAACTCACATAGGGATTCTGCTTCTGCAAATTTTAGACAAAATTCATTTAATTGTTGAGAAAATAACTTGTTTGTCTCCAGGGCTTCATTTTTGAATTGATCCAAACTGGGATAATTCTTAAACTTGTCTAATTTAGATTGAAACATCTTATCTTGCTCAATCTTTGAAGTCTGCTCATTTTGTAGAAGATCCTGTAATTTTTCTATTTCTTGATTTAGATGCTGTTGCTTTTCTAAAGTCTACTGATCAATCTTTTCCTTTTCAACAGCAAGCTGTTTTTCTAATTGTTTAGATTTGAGCTCTCCATCTTGCAATCACTGTTCTAACTGAATGATTTTTTGTTGGTTCTATGTAACCTGTTCTTCTAACATAGCTATTTGCACATCCTTTTTCTTCATTAACTGTGTAACTTCAGAGGCTTTGTATATAGTAGTAGCACTATAGGCACCTGCATACTGGGATAATTTGGTGAGATCCTCAGATGGATTCACCTCAGCATTCTTATAAACGATATTCATGAATTCCACCTGTGATGTCAAAAGTGCATCTTGATCATTTCTCCTCCTTTTCCTTTGTTTTCTCACAACAACTCTATGTTTAGGACTGTAAAATATATCAATAGGAGGGATTTATTCTATCTTCACCATGATCTCACCTGTGGGATTTTCAGGGATAATTTCTATATCCTGGTCTTTCGGATCATCAACTTGGGGAGTATTCTATTGTCCTATTTGCTGGGAAAATTGTTCATATTGGCTCAGAAAATGAGGAGAAACAATAAGTTTAGTAGCTTCTTCTCCTCCAAGTTGAGAATTTGAACTATTGTTTATATCATTTTTTGGTGCCTGTTCAGTATTCTTACTATCTGTGCCTCCCTTTTTAGTATGCACATTGGAATCAGTACTTGTGCTTTCTTTTCTTGCCTGAGTCGAAGACTGCTGTACATCAATCTTAGCAATTGTTTCTTTCTTTTCAGTATCAAATTTGTTGCTAATATCTTTCTTTTCTAAAACAGGATTAGTTCCTGTTACTTCTTTGCCAGATGTACTTCCTGTTTCCTTATGTTGTGAGTCATATCCCTGTGTAGAAACTCTCAACTGATCCAGAGGAACTTTGAGTAACCTCTGACTTCTAAATATAAAAAAATTATTCATTTCTTCAGCCTGAAGTGTGGACTTGGCCAAATCAAAAACTTGGGACATTTTATCTATAGAAACAAATAAATCATCAAACATATATGTTTCATGTTCGAACTGAGCAATTGAAACAGAAGTAGTAAAATCATATGGCACCTTCCTAGGATCATATTGCCTCCCTAGGATTGTTGAAAGCTTGAGATCGGTTAACTTAACAAATTCTTTTTCAGCATGGACAAAATTATTGAGAGTATAGTCACCACATTTAAAAGGAAAAGTAGGCCACATAAGCTTCTTGTTGTTCTTCAACGTTCTAGACATTCCTTCTACTGTCAGCTAATAAGAAATTTCATGTGCTAACAGTTTGTATGGAACATACAAAGGAAGGATATGTGGTTCTATGATACTTCCGAAAACTCTGATATATGTGAACTTTTCCTCCCCGAACCAATCTCCAATTGAGGAAAAATCAACTCTAGCTTTGTCAGAAAGTCTAGGAGGGAATCGGCCAAAAATGATTTGGTAAATAGGAATAAGAAAACCATGACAGACTCTGTAAACATGACTTTTGAAATGTCCCTTCCATAATAACTTGTGATATATATGAATTGGAAGATTTCCAACCTAATAAGGGGAATTCCGAATTGAAACAAAGGGCATCTAGGATATAAGCACAAAAATAAAAAGGAGTAGAATTTCCTGAATTTTTGTCTTTCCTATAGTCAAGAATTCTGTTGGCTATCTTATCAGATAGAATGACAGCCCAATCCATTATCTTAGAAACAGTAGAATGTATTAATGGGACCATTTGAATGGAAAACCTAGCCAAGTTATCATTTCCAAACAATCTACACATCATTGCTACGGCTTAATAGTATGGAGGCAAGAGAGACTCCACGGAGTACATACTTGATGCCTCATGTCTGTGCTTTTCAGGAGCCCTTCTCCATTCTCTAATTGGTTCCAACTAATTTTCATGATTCACAGCAAATTCCTTGATAAAATATTTGTTATAAATCTTCTGTGGGTCTGGAAGGTGATACATCGCTTGGATGTCTTCTGGTTTGAATGACCCGAATATTTCTCCAGATGCAGAAACAAAGGTTCCGTCTTTGATAGCCACATTATCAATTACCCACCTAATAACATCATAATATGGGAAAATGTTTGCCCGAGTTGCAACTCAGTGCAGAAATGAGTTTGCTAATGCACCAAGAAGATTTTTAGAATTAGAATCTGAGTCGTTTTTGTTAGGAACTGTGGCCTTAGCTTCAACAACTTTAGGGTTTTCCTTTTCAAGTAAGTTGTATACATTTTCCCATGTCATTTTACCAAGTCCTTGGCATGAGGTATTTGTAACCAGCTTAAGCTTTGTTGGTTTATCTTTAGGCGGCATTGTAAACACAGAAGCTTTTGCAGAAATGGCGACTTTCGATTTCCTGAATCTCTTCGACATTTCAGTATCGGGCAGTGTTTCCCTTGTTCTACGAATGGAAAAATTGGATGTTCTATTGTTCTGCAACAAAGAAAAGCTTTCAGCAAAGGTGAAAACACAATAATGAAAAAAAATATACAAAAGGATTATTCGTTGATTTGCATTTATTATATCCGCGGTTTAAAAATTAAATGCCCTCTAGGGAGTCACACTCATGCATTCAATAACAAAACAAATCATTTTTATTTGTTTTATTTGTGAATTAATGTCAACGTACAATCAGAGATTGGCATATTTCGAAATAAGTGTAAACATATTACCTTTTAAATCTTTGGAACATGATGAATAGCAATATATAAATATTTAAGTTGTATTCGCATCGCAATTCCTTTGAAAGGAAAATGAAATAAAACTTATGCCAAATTCCGATTGCAAAGAGCGCATCGGGGATTTTCAAATGGAATGAATCGTTAAATAGTTTTTTCCGATAATTCGATTGCGATGAAGTGGGGTCTGCCGCGTCGGAGTCTTTCAACCACATGAATATATTGTATTAATGCTTCCGAAATGCGATTGCGGTGAATCGCATCGCATCGGAAGTATGAAAAAGAAACACAACACTTTAAAATTTATCCAAAATGCGATTGTGATTGAGCGCAATCGCATCGGAATTTTACAAGGCGAAATTAAACTTTAAAGAATTCTCCGATTTTCTGATTTGCGATTACTATATATATCGAATATTGTTAAATATAAAGCCTTTATATAATATTTTGATATGATTAAAAGCTTTTTTTTTCATCGGATCGGAAAGTTTTTAAAGGTTTGTACACTATGTAAATAAAAATATGCAATGTATCCTTTTATCAATGAATCTTTTATTTCTATCTAGAAAGAAAGAGAAAAAGGGGACCTATTTCTAAATGGAATTTATTCTAAAATTTAAAAATGGGGAGGGTTGTTGTACAATACAACAGAAGGTAAGAGAAAAAACCAAGATTTTTCTCATTTAGTACAACGAATATTTAGATAAACAAATCTTAGGATTTTTTGTGAACACGAGTTGAAACTATGAGTTATCAATGAGTGCCTTCGCTACCATTTAAACTTGTGATTCCCACATAACTTTTCACTGCCATCATTCACTTAACTCTGCCACCATAAACACGTATTTCTCATTAGTGAACGAATCCTTGGAAATATTGAGGGATATTTCTAATTGAAATGGCACTATCTAAACACATGAACTCAAGTTATCTCATAGATATCAAGAAAAATCACTCCCATATCAAGTAAATTCAAAATTTCTTCATGAGGTTGTATATGAAAACATAGTCTTTGACTTTGATTTTGATACATACAGAGAACATAATGCTATTTTTAACACACAATGTTATCATTTGTTTCATTCATGAATGGTTTTTATGTGAAAATTCATTTCATTTATTTACACAGTGAGAATTTTCAAAAAAGAGAAAGAATTTTTGATGAATTGTGGCAAAGACAAAGATTGGATTATGGGTTAAGAAGCAATAAAAACATGGTCAGAACGTTTTTTTGTATACAAAGAACAATGTTTTATGGATTTTGAAAACAAAATTAACCCATTTTCATGAGATTTTTTATGAATGTTGACATAGATACAGTGATCCATTCTTTGAATTGTTTTTGCACACAATGAGCTTAGGAAATTCCAGATTTAATGCATGATAATTTTTCCTTAAGAGAGGAGGAATTTTGTGTGAATTTGAAGAAAAAAAATACAATGTGGTATAATTTTTTATTTTTATTTTTACACAGTCAACTCAGAGACAGAAAATTATACATCATAGATAGAGGAGTTTGATGAAACAAATGATAGAATAAGAAGAATATATTAATAAAAACATGTTTATTATGTTTTTATAATCTTTCTACATCAATTTTTTGTGTTTGTAGAAGTATTGAGTTCATTTTTTTCAAGAGAATAGAGGTTGAAGAGGATTGGTTTCACTTCTTTGTCAAGGGAAAAAGAAGAAGAGGTAAGCCTTAACACAATAATGCATATGTCAACAAAGATCTAGTGCATAAATTTTTATTTTTCAAAATGAGAATGATGATAGTGGAAGGATACATTAATTGGTTTTCAGAACATACGGCAACAAGGATAGAACCAAAATACTTCTCGATTGAGCATTGGTTGAAAGACACAATAGAAAAAATTTACCAAGCTGCTCTAATAGGTTTCCTTCATAATTTTAATGGGCATAATGATATCATTACAAGGGAGTTCATAAGAAATTACACACGAGAAAACCATGGTGGGAAACATAGTCATCCCATTAAATCTAGAGTCAATTTCTCAAGCCTTATCTTTTCCATTATCAGGAGAACGCTATCACAACGGTTTTCACTTTAAAGATAATGGATTGACCTTATTTCTAGAGAAAAATCGAAAGGGATCATTTGAAAGAACTAAGGGGATTCCAAGGGAATGGTTTAATGAGCCTTGGGCAGAGTTAGTGTTGATAATTCAAAAATCCTTCACATATGATAGTAGGCACAGTGTGGTGCACCTCTATCGTATTATATTGCTTCGGCACATCAAGGGAGAGATGAAAACCAATTTGCCATACTTTTTCTCTAAAAATTTGATCAAAATGGTAGAAAATGTGAAGAGTGAAACCAAACCCAAAGAGGCATAAATCTACCATCAAGGACTCATTAAAATTATTATTGAGTATCAGTTGAGAACCAAGGGTGTGATGTGGAGAGAGTTCGTAACTCAACATCAGTTTTTAGAACAAACCAGAGAAGAAAAATTCAAACCAGTTCAAGAAACAAAGAGTATAATGAATTCACCCCTTTATCTAAGAACAAGGTCCAAAAAGCAACAATATGCAATCATGATTGAAAGAGAGGCATCCTTCCTGGCCATTCCTAGGAGATAAAGAAGAAAGAGTCCAACATACATAAGTAGTAAGGAAAAAGAACCTGAGGTGAAAATTGTTGAAACATCTCCCATAACAAAACAAGCTGATGAAATTCTTGAAATATTGCAGAAGGAGGTCTATGAAAAAACATTAGAAAAAGAATCATATTTTGATAATGATGAGATTGAAGGCACTTCATTTTCTAAAGACGCCAATGAATAAGGAGCAAAACCTTAGGAAAATAAAATAATTGATTGATAATTTGGAGGTAAGAAGGATATTGGAGAGGCATTTGAATAGAGAAAATAGTACATAGAAGAAAAACAATGAAAATTTGATAAAGGAGAATGAGAAACTGAATGAGGAAGTGGGAAAATTGAAAAAAAAATAACAATCTTCTTTCCATGCAAGCATTCACATGGCTCAAAGAGAAAAACTCATGGAAGATCAAGTGTTAAAAACAGAAAGTCAAGGCTTCAATCTACAAAGAGGAACAATATAAAGGTTTAAATTCTCTTTTGCAAGCAGCACAGCAGGAAGCATGTGCATCAGGTACAATATCAACATCAAAACTGAGGAGTTCCAAAAGAAAGAAGCAAGCATGAGGACATGCTTGTACATCAGCATGGGGGAGATGTTGGCCCTCATTTTTTATCCAATTTTTTTTAAGTAAATACACTTTATTACCATGCTATCCATACATATACCATCATATTCACTATATTTTTTCCATTTAATGCATATCCAAGTATAAAAATTAAGTTTTTCATTTTTTAGAAGTTTTTATAAAAAATGAATTTTAAGTGCATTTTTGGACGAGACGAGAAATTCTCGTAATGGCTTAAATGATGTCATATTTGCAGGACACCTGGGCTTGAGCTAGATACATTTATAGAAAGCTTGGGAACTAATATTGGATGCACACATATTGGTTTGGTCAAACCCATCCTAAACAGGCCCAGTCAAAGACGGTCAAACGGGACCTCTTTTTATGAAAATCTGTATGAAATAGGTCAAATTTAGCATTTTATGGGATTTTCCAGATTTTGAGAGATTAGATGGATGATCTCAAATTGAATAGATAAGATAAGGATAGCCATGGCTATAGGAGACATTTTATATGAGTTTGTTTCATATTTTCTCTGTTTAAGCCTAACACATTAAAGGCATTCATGCGTAGAATTTGTATAACTTAACTTTGATATTTATGAAACTTTAGGAGCTAACTGAAGGACTTGTTCTATTTCCTTTTCTGTTGTTCTATATATGATGAATTGTTGAATAAGTTTCGGTAGCTGAAATTACTCATAGTGTGTGTTGTGGATCATTTGCAATATCCTTTTATTTTCAATCTTGAAAATACAAAAATATATATATATATATATATATATATATATATAGAAAATTGATAAAACATGTTAAAGTATTAAGGTCTTATACTTTAGCATAAAAATATTTTGGTTCACCGCATTAGAATTGAAATTTTAAATACTTTATACTTTATGCAAGCGGGTTCTGTCTTGAAGATGAAAGCTCGTTTATTTTCTTGAGCGGGATGCGATGATTTCTTCAACCTCAATCGAAAGACTCAACCCAAGGGCACAACAAGTGCGAGAGTTAAAATGAAGGGTGCCTCCGCAATTGACCGAGTTTATTGTGGGAGTAACACAGATGAGCGGTGGAGATTGAATGCAGGGGCACAAGCAAAAATATTTCTCTGTACCCCGAGACCCCCCGCAGTGACGTAAGGCGTTGAGTTGTTCAAAATTGTCTTCCACATCAGGTGAACTCAATGGTTCATTGGCACGTCATGTCAGTATTTAATTTTAAAGGCCACGCCACCTATTTAAACGAAATTCACATTTTCTCGAAGTCATTTCAGATTAAGTTGATATTTGTAATTGATTTATGCTGCATCCTGTTTAGTTTTCTGTCACCCTGTTAAAATTTAGTCACCTTGTAATTCGTTGTTTTTCATGGTTCTGAATTATGGCCAAGCGTTCATCTCTGTCTGGTTCTGCTAGTCATATCCCTCTCATGGATACGGAGAGGGATATCCAAGACATGAATTGTTCCCTAGTTCATCTTTTGTTTTACCAACAAGACCTCTTGAACGACAAAGCTTCTCTAGTGTATGCCGCCATGGCCAAGCCTGGTTTGTTGTCTACATGTATCCCTAGAACCCATCTTTTTCCTGAATTGATATCCTGGATGGTTTATGTTATGTATCCTGGCAAATATTTTGTGCTGAATTGTCAGGGAGAGAATATTATGCAAGTTTCCACCTAGTTAATCTGCCAAGCCCTTTGCTACCCTGAGTTAGAGTCATGTGTTCACCTCTCCGATGATTCTTTGGTAGCATGTTATGATAACTTTGTAGCTCAAGAATTCAATCAAATTATTCATTTTCTAAAGCTCAACACACAGCAATTTCAGCCTGACAACAAGGATTTTCCTATGGAGGTTTTTGAAACTGAGATTCATCTAGTACTAAGCAAAATTGCCAAAATTATAGGCAAATAATATGATAGTATGGTGGATAAATCGATGTTAGGGATGTTATCCATGATGATGAAGCTAGGAATGGTGCTGGATATTCCATCCTATTGGCAGGAAGCAGTAAATTTGGCACAACAAAACTGAAATTCCGCCCCAAGGAGAGCTGGTCAACTGTAGCTGTGGCTCTGTCAAATTTCCCCTTAGTTTACCCCACGTGGTATACTTTCTCTTTCTTCCAGTTTATTCATCAAATTCATAGAATTTGATAAATAAATACTATCCACAATGTTTGAACTTTAAATTATATTCCCGAACTTTATATTATGCCGCCAACCTCATATCCAATGTTTAAACCTTCGGACTTTATATTAATACTCCACACTTCGTAACCAAAACTTTGTAATAGATCTTTCGCTCCGGCCCCACCTATATATATATATCAACAACCAATCGAATGCATGTATCGTACCTGGCTATCCTCCGCACACCTTTATTAAACTTCGGGCGAGTCTAGCATGCGATCACCATTCGATGGCCCCTTCCCAAATCAACGGCACATGGCAATATCACTCGGCGTCCTGGTACGAACTATAACGTGCGATGGCGCGTTTTAAACGGTGGTTTTCCGCGGTCCACCTTGCCATGTGTCGACTCCTCTATGGAATTTCTCGCGTTTAGAAAATACCGCTCAACCTGCAAAAGCGGTGCGAGATGGGCAACCCAGCTTTGCAAATCCGTTCGTGGTTTCGGTACAGTGATCAACCCACGGTTAAGTCAGGTTACACTCTCCCTTTAATACTTTAACTCAGGCCCTGACTCCGGTTAGAAATTTCAATTAGCGGCAAAACAAATATAATTCTCCTTATACGGGAATTCCACCAACATTAAACAGGATTCAACGACCACGGATCCTTTACGCAGGCCTCGCTTGCGGGGGTTTTAATTCACAGGGTTGCTCGGATAATTTTGAGAAAAAATAGACAGAGATATGTGGAGTTTAGACAGTAGTTCAATTATACATGCACAGATTTCAATCACCTCACAATCAAACGAATTTCCTCACAATTAACGACTCAAGGCAGTTAGATAATCAACAGAACTGAAATTCATTTAACTGGAAGCAATCGACAACACACAGAGGTTTATTGCAGAAATCTCCTCTCTATTATTCCTCTCTTTTTCTCCCCCTTAATACATCCGAGGGATTACATTTATATACATAAACATATGACTCTTCGATTCCTCTCAGAGGACCGCTCTAGAAATCAAAGGTCTAATTACAACTTATTCCAATAACTGAACTGACAGCTGGATCAAACCTAACTGTTCAACTTCTACCAACTCTAACTAATCTAAATAATACAGTCAGTTGAGGTATTGACACCTAGCTGTTACAATTCAAGTGATTTCGAACCCTCCTAGCCACAACATGTGGAAAAACCTCCTACATTGCTGGCTAGTGTCTAATGCCCCTGCATCAGACTCCCGAGGGCAATTTTCTTCATGGGCTCCTATCCATGAGCTCTTCCACTGATCTGCCTATCTTCTGCAACATTCCTTCAGTCATCCAAGTGGCATCTTCTTCTGGTTTGTCCTTCCATTTGATTAAGTACTAAAAGTACTCTTGTCCTCTGGTCCTTTTGAATACTCTTTTGTCTAATATCTTCTCTGGTTGCAATGGTTGTGATGGAGGTAGCTGCTCCTTCCACTCAATCTATTCCTTGTCTGCTGCTCTTTCTTTTGCACCATCATCTTCATACTTGTACAAATCTGCAACATTAAAAATGGGAGATATTCCAACATCAGGTGGCAATTCAATCTCATAAGCATTTGCTGAAAACTTCCTAAGTATCTTGCATGGCCCAATCTTTTTGAACCTCAATTTGTTGTACTAATTCTTTTGGAATCTCTCCTTTTTCAAATGTGCCAAAACCAAATCTCCCACTTCAAAATGAACTTCTTTTCTGCTCAAGTCTGCTCTACTTTTGTATCTGATGCTGCTGCCTTGTAGTTTCTGTTTCACTTGTTCATGTATGGCCTGGATCTCTGAAGCAAATTCCTCACCATCTGCACTTCTCAGCTCTGCCTTTCCTAGATGTCTTAACTCAGATATTCCTCTGGGGTGCATTCCATAAACAATATGAAATGGACTCTGCCCTATGCTCCTATTTGGTGAGTCATTATATGCATATTCTGCCTGGGGAAAAATATGATCCCACTGCTTGGGATGCTCTCCTGCAAGACTTCTTAACAAATTTCCCAGACTCCTATTCACTACCTCAGTTTGTCCATCAGTCTGAGGATGATAAGCTAAGTTGAAACTCAGTTTGGTACCAAGTTTCTTCCACAGTGTCCTCCAAAAGTGCCCCACAAATCAGGTGTCTCTATCTGAAACAATACTCCTGGGAAACCCATGCAATCTAACAAATTCTTTGAAAAACAAGTTAGCAACATGGGTGGCATCACTAGTTTTATAACATGGAATAAAATGTGCCATTTTGGAGAATCTTTCCACCACAAAAATTACTGCATCATTCCCTCTCTGAGTCTTGGGCAATCCTAGAACAAAATCCATACTCACCATGTCCTAAGGCCTGTCTGGAATAGGCAAGGGAGTGTACAATACTGCATTCTGGCTCCTTCCTTTAGCATACTGACAGATCTTGCAATTCTTCACGAACTTATCCACTTCTGTTCTCATCTTGGGCCAGTAATAAAAGTGACTCCATTGCTCATAAGTCTTATCAGTACCAAAGTGTCCAGCAAGTCCACCATTGTGCTTCTCTTTGATCAGATTTTCCCTCATGGAACATTTTGGTACGCACAATTGGCTTCTTCTGAATAACAAATCCTCTTGTAGGAAATAATCCAGCCACTGGCTTCTATCTGTTAAAATAGGGTTACTACATTCCTGAAATGCTTCTTTAAAATCTGGATTTGCTTTATACAATTCTTTGAGAAAATCGAATCCTGCAACTTCAAAATTAGTTTCTTGAACAAGCATGTGCCTCCTACTCAAAGCATCAACTACTTTATTGGCTTGGCCACTTATATGTTTCAAAACAAAATTAAAAATTTGGAGATACTCAACCCATTTAGTGTGTTTATGTTTCAACTTGGGCTGCTGTACAATATACTGCAAAGCATGATTGTCAGAATATAATACAAATTCCCTGGACATCAAATAATGTCTCCATTTCTTCAGTGCCTGAATAATTACATAGAATTCCTTCTCATAAGAGGAATATTTTCTTCTAGTGTCATTCAGATTTTCACTGAAATATGCCACAGGCCTATCATCCTAACTCAACACAGCTCCAATTTCTTCCCCACTGGCATCACATTTTACTTGAAATGGTTTATTAAAATCAGGCAGAATCAAAACAGGCTTCTCTGTTATCTTTTGCTTCAACAGTTTAAAACTTCTTTCTGCTTCAGCAGTCCACTTAAATGGTTGTTTTCTCTTCTTTATTGTCTCAATTATGGGTGCATTGATCTTACTGAAGTTTCTTATAAAATTTCTATAAAAACTAGCAATTCCATGGAAACTTCTTACCTCAAAAACATTCCTGGGTGAAGGCCACTCCACAATTGCCTTAACCTTTTCTGGGTCCATCTTCAATCCTTCTGCAGAAACAACAAAACCCAAATACACCAATTCTTCCTTCATGAATGAGAATTTCTTCAAATTTATCAGCAGTTTCTCCTGGTGCAGCTTCCTCAAGACATGATTAAGATGCCTTAAATGTTCTTCTTTAGTTCTGCTGAAAATTAATATATCATCCAAATATACTATCAAAAATTTCCCAATAAATTCCTTCAATACTTCATTCATAAGTCTCATAAAAGTGCTCGGTGCATTCGACAACCCAAAAGGCATTACCATCCATTCATACAATCCTTCATTCATTTTAAAGGCAGTCTTCCACTCATCACCCTCTCTTATTCTGATATGATGATATCCACTCTTTAAATCTATCTTTGAAAAATATTTAGCACCACTCAAACAATCCATTAAATCCTCAATTCTGGGCAAAGGGAATCTGTACCTGATTTTGATCTTATTGATTGCTCTGGAATCAGTACACATCCTCTAGCCTCCATCTTTCTTTGGGCTCAATAATGCTGGTACTGCACATGGACTCAAACTTTCTCTAATCAGTCCCTTGTCCACCAATTCCTGTACTTGTCTCCTGATTTCCTCATTTTCCTTGGGAGTCATTCTGTAGGCTATCTTATTTGGTAGATTTGAACCAGGGATAAAATCTATCTGATGGCTGATCTTTCTCACAAGTGGCAGCTCATCAGGTAAATCATCCACAACAATGTCACAGTAATTGTCTAACATCTCTTGTATTTCTAAAAGTAAATCAGAAATCTTTGTAGAAGTAAGAACTAATTTAGGTTTGCAAAATAAATCAAAGCTTACCTCTTCTTCTTCTATCTGCTGTAGATATTCCTTCCTGCTCAGCAGCAAGGTCTTTGGATCAATCACTCTGTTGGATGGCTCTCCTTCTTCCATGGGTATCAATGTATGGTGTACCCCATCTTTGAAGAACTTATAAGTGTTCTTCTTGCCATCATGCATTGTTGCTCTGTCAAACTGCCAAGGTCTACCCAGCAGTATATGACACACATCCATGGGCATTACATCACACAAGACCTTATCTTTGTATTTTCCCATTTGCAGCTCTATCTCACACTGTTATTTCACAACCAGTTGGTGCCCTTTGTGTAGCCAGGACACCCTGTAGGGAGTTGGATGCCCCCTTTTCTTCAACTTCAACTTCTCTATTACCTCAGTGGAAACCAGATTGTCTGTGCTACCACTATCAATGACTAGCTGGTAGCATTTCCCTTGGACTTTTCATATGCTCCTAAACAAAGTCTTCCTTTGTGCAGGCTCAGTGACCTCTTTGGCTTGCTTCAACAAGACCTTATTTACCACCAAGGACTCTCCCCTCTCTGGAAGAATTTCTTCTTCAATTTCTTCTTCTTCTCCAGCCTGGGAAACAACAGCATTCCTTGGACCAGCACCCACATTCTCTGGACACTCATAGTGCTTATGTCCCACTTGCTGACATCTATAACACCTCAACTCTCTACCTCTGCCTCTGTCTCTGCCTCCTCTTCCTTTCCCCCTGTAAGAACCCCTTCTGCCCCTTGCATCATCCTCTGTAGATGCAATCTGAGGTGAGCTACTGTTAGCTCCATCCCTGGGTGTAGCAGGCTTTCCTCTGCCACCCTGACTTCCCTTCCCATGGAAAGTACCTCTCTTCCTGGCAGATTGTTTCCTCAGGAGTTTCTCTTCTGCTTTCAAGGCCATCTGGTAGGCCTCTTCCACTTTCTTAGGAGACAGAAGACCAATCTCATCTTGGATATCCAGCTTGAGACCATTTACATACCTGGCAGTCTTCTCTGGTGTGTCTTGGAATTGCCCAGCCCTTATGCTCACTCTGTAGAATTCCTCTGTGTATTCTTTTACTGTCAGCAACCTCTGTCTCAGGTTCTGCATTTGTCTATACAATGTCAGCTGGTAATCACTAGGCAAGAATTTACCTTTTAATTTAGCCATCATTCTGGTCCAGCTCTTGATAGGTTGCTTGCCAACTGTCCTCCTTTCTGCCTGCACTCCATCCCACCAAAGTGCAGCATGTCCTTTCAGCTTTGTTACTGCAAACTTGACCTTCTTTCCTTGCTTATTTCTTCATAATTGAAACACTTGTTCATTTCATTTATCCAGTCCACCAGTGCCTCTGGATTCAGTCCCCCTGCATATCTTGACACTTCAATTCTGGGCTTAACTGCAGACCCCATAACAGTTCTGAGTAGCCTCATGTCAGGAGGAATTTCAATATTTTCTTCTGCTTCTTCTATCTCAGGTTCGCTGATGTCTTCAGGATCTCTGGTCTGTCTTCGCTCTATGACATCCATTCTGGCCTCGACCCTCTGCAACATCCCCAACAGCTTTGCGTTGGCAACAGGTCTCCTTCTGCCAGCACCTCTACCAACTCGGATTGCCATGTCAGCAAAACAACTTCAAACAACAGCTCTGATACCACAAATGATGCAACAAAACTGAAAGTCCGCCCCAAGGAGAGTTAGTCAACTATATTCGTGGCTCTGTCAAATTTCCCCTTGGTTTACCCCACGTGGTCTACTTTCTCTTTCTTCAAGTTTATTGATAAATAAATACTATCCACAATGTTTGAACTTTAAATTATATTCCCGAACTTTATATTATGCCGCCAACCTCATATCCAATGTTTAAACCTTCGGACTTTATATTAATACTCCACGCTTCGTAACCAAAACTTTGTAATAGAGATTTCACTCCGGCCCCACCTATATATATATCAACAACCAATCGAATGCACGTATTGTACCTGGCTATCCTACGTGCACCTTTATTAAACTTCGGGCGAGTCCAACTTGCGATCACCGTTCGATGGCCCCTTCCCAAATCAACGGCACGCGGCAATATCGCTCGGCGTCCTGGTACGAAATATAACATGCGATGGCGTGTTTTAAATGGTGGTTTTCCGTGGTCCACCTCGCCACGTGTCGACTCCTTTATGGAATCGCTCGCATTCAGAAAATACCGCTCAACCCGCAAAAGGGGTGCGATATGGGCAACCCGCCTTTGCAAATCCGTTCGTGGTTTCGGTACAGTGATCAACCTACGGTTAATTCAGGTTACGCTCTCCCTTTAATTCTTTAACTCAGGCCCTGACTCCGGTTAGAAATTTCAATTAGCGGCAAAACAAATATAATTCTCCTTATACGGGAATTCCACCAACATTAAATAGGATTCAACGACCACGGATCCTTTACGTAGGCCTCGCTTGCGGGGGTTTTAATTCACAGGGTTGCTCGGATAATTTTGGGAAAACAATAGACAGAGATATGTGGAGTTTAGACAACAGTTCAATTATACATGCACAGAGTTCAATCACCTCACAATCAAACAAATTTCCTCACAATTAATGACTCAAGGTAGTTAGATAATCAACAGAACTGAAATTCATTTAACTGGAAGCAATCGACAACACACAGAGGTTTATTGCAGAAATATCCTCTCTATTCTTCCTCTCTTTTTCTCCCCCTTAATACATCCGAGGGATTACATTTATATACATAAACATATGACTCTTCGGTTCCTCTGAGAGGACCGCTCTAGAAATCAAAGGTCTAATTACAACTTATTCCAATAACTGAACTGACAGCTGGATCGAACCTAACTGTTCGACTTCTACCAACTCTAACTAATCTAAATAATACAGTCAGCTAAGGTATTGACAATTCAAGTGATTTCGAACCCTCCTAGCCACAACATGTGGACAAACCTCCTACATTGCTGGCTAGTGTCTAATGCCCCTGCATCAAAATTCACAGCTGATGAGTCTATCATTAACAATTTCTTTCAGATTTCCTTCCTTAATAATTTACTTTTTCTTATATCAAAATGTGGAGGAATTTATGCATCTAGTTCTGAATATCATGGACATGAATAAGAAGAGGCAATCTGTAGTTTTCTGGACAGATATAGTAAGGAGAGAAAAAAATGAAACTGGATTGTTTGATTTTTCTAGTTATTTCATGTCAAGAGCATATAAAGTTTTGAATGGAGTTTCTCCCCCCTATTTTTAACCCAAAGCTCAAGAATTTGTGCATTTAGGAGAAAACTGTAATTTTGGAGATTGGTTACTGTTTGAGGATTTTTCAGAAATTAGGTTATATGGAGCAGATGTTGAGCCTCATAGAATTCCAGTATTTGTTCCCATGAGGATATTTGCCTTGGAGTTTATTCAACAAAGTCTGAATGTTGATCAAGTTCACTTTGTGCCCATGAAAAAGGGACATATGTTCAAAATACCCATGACTGTAGGTCCTTTCATCGTTAATATGAGACAAGCATTTGAAGAGGTTACTAAAATGCTAGATGAGATGCATTTTCTGCTAGGGGAAAGTTGGGGTTATGACCCACACAGTGTAATTTCCAATAGAAGAATTGAGAATGAGTATTCAGCTTTCATTCATGAAAGTAGGCCAGATTTAGAAAAGATAGCAAGAAAAGGCGTAGTGAGTTCAATAGGTTCAAATATTCAAACTCCTATAATTTCAGAAAAGTCTAATAAAAGAAGTAAATAAACAGTAGTTGACTTAGAACATGAGGAGCAAGGAGTTGAGAAAAGGAAAAAGTTTAATGAAGAGCATGCATATAATAAACATGGTTTCTCTTTACAACTAGGAGAGGAAAAAAATGTTCCTGCCTCACCTAGGAGACATGAGACTTCTCATGAACAAGTACCTCTGATCAAATAGATGTTTTCCCAAATTGCAGGGAGGAACCAAAAGATGAAAGCTAGCATGGAAGCCCAAGCTGAATATCAGATTGCTCCAGATCAAACAAAAATTTTTACTGCCATGGATCTTGAGAAATATCAATTCAGAATTTCCCTGTCACATCCTACTGACATGTCAATTGGTTCCTCTAGTAATTTCAATACTGTAAATGTAATTTTAGATGTGAATAAAATCCCATTGTTGGATAAGGTGAACCTAAATATGCAGACAGGTCAATTGATTGTAAATGACCTAACAAATACTAATGCAATGGCAATGAAAGCAGAGAATATGCTTGGAAAAGTCATTAAACAGTTAAATTTATAAAAAGCCAACTCTAGGGCTTTAACCATTCAAAATGAGGAACTGAAGAAAATTATAGTAAAGATTGGGGTGGACCCTAATGATAGGATTGTTGTGAATAAACTTCTACAGAGTGCTAAGGTAGAGATATGTACATTGAAGAAAAAGATAAATTTACCTACTGGAGAGCATTCAATGGATGCAGAGGTTGCAAAGGTAGAGAACGAGAAAGAAAAGATGCTATAAAAACTTATGCAAAAGGAGGAGGAAATCTCCAAAATGAAACAAACTGCAATATCACAGTAAAATCATATTGATAGCCATACTTGCATTTTTTTTTTCCTTCAGGTAACAAAGATCCATAAGCACAGATTGCTCAGTTGAATAGTGAATTATAGATGGCAGAAAGAGACCAGAAAAAGGCTCAAGCAGATCTAGAGACTGCATCGAAGATTATTCAAGCTGTAGAAAATGAAGCCAGTAAATACAAAATGGACAGTCAGAATGCTAATGCCTAGATCAAAAGCCTTAAAGAAAAATTGAAAGGGAACATATCCTTAATACAGGCAAAAGATATCATTTGGAATGATATTATTTCTGAAATAAAGTCAATTTGGGACTTTTTGATGGTGGTTACAGAAGAGAGAAGTCTTATCGGAGAATTTGAAGAACAAGTAATGGGAGATATACAGAAGACAATCAATAGGGCTATTTTGGAAAAAAGATTCATCGACTTTATTAATTCCAAAAGAGATCAAGAATTAGAGGAAAATGAGATTAAAGATAGAATCTTATATGCAGTAGAGATTAATAAGATGATTGTCAAGAATGATTACTGGAAAGCCACATAAAAGAAGTTGATAGAAATCAAAGAAGTAGTAAATCAGTTTGATAAATCATTGGACAAATTAACAAGAGCAGGTTAACCTTCATGCTGGGCACTAGGAGGAGATCTTTTGTCATGGGATTCTTATGAAAAATTAATGGTATTAACAAAAAGTAAAGTTGATAATACACATGAAAAGACTCAGGTACTCAAGGGGGCAACAATGATCAACTTTCTTCAGAGACATTTTCAGCTGTTGTGGCTAGTAAAAACTCTATTTACAAAAATACCATCTTACAACCGAATTACTACTTTCAGGTTAGAGTATCACAATATGATACATTCACCCAAGACAAGAGTAGAGATATGGAAGAAGTGTAGAGCCTGGATGATAGAATTGCCAAAATATCCTTCAACTTCGAAGAAAGACAAACCAGAAGCTGATCTAGGAAATGTAACAGCATCATCAACTATTCACATTTAGCATATAGATTAGGTGTCAATTTTTATGTTATTATAATCTTTCAAAGATTATGTAAATGTAATAAGACATTTTGAGAGTATGTAATAGATATTTTTCAAATTGCTCATAAGTTGAGGTAGTTAGGATCAATTATAGCAGTTTCGAACTGCTTTTTATTGTATTTAATGTAATAATTAAGGGGAAGGAAGGTTCTGAGTTTTGGACCTTCAGACTATAATTTTGTACTCAGAGATTTCAAAGATTAATGAATGAGCAACAAGTTTCTAGAATATGTTTATGTTGATATGTGTTCAAGTTTTCGTTCTGTGTTTTCAATCCTTGAATGAAACAAAGTTACGAGCAACAGATCTCTTTTTACTAATGTAAGCAAGAGTTAAAACCCTTAATTGGCCCTCCTTTGTTTTAACTGCTTATTTCATATAATTTCTTCTGGAGTTTGAGATGATATATTCTGTATAACAAGATATCAGTTTGGGCTTCTTTCTTTCATTTTCTTCTGATTATTTAATTCAACATCAACAGACAACATCATTGTGAGATATTCATTATATTTGATATTTGAGGGTTTAATGATAAATTCTTGAGGGTAATTAAACAAAGACAAATAATTTTGTGACATAATCATATAAATGTCTTAAGCACTGATTCCTTATCACAGCTAAGGGATTTTCTCTTAAGGTATAACAGTGTGCAAGGCAAGGGTGGAGGGCCCCCACACCAAGCTAAGTGCACTTTCTTGTTAATTTAGTTGCAATTTCGTGAGCTAGTTTTTTTTATGCTTAATCTGTTAATTATATGTATGATGATGTGTTATGATTTTTTATGAATCTAATTCTAATTTACATTATGCATATGAAGGGGCAACCCAATATTTAAGTTAAGCATGCATACTATCTGATCAAGAACTAGAACTAGAACTAGAATTCATCTTTCCTACTTTTAAGTGATTTTCTGAAGTTTATGTTTTCTAACAATGGCATTAATGATGAATGAATATGTAATGAAGGAAAACCATGATCTCCATAGTTAGGAGCCTCTTTAGTTATTCTTTCATGCATATTGATCTATTTTTCATTAATGGTTTTTGGTTTCTAATTCATGAAGTATTTTTGTAGAGAACGACAAACAAGTTCGTCTAAGTTAGGAGCTTCTTCTGCTGCTTATTACATAATTTAATTGGAAATTATTTAGTTAAGATTTATATTTGTAATATGCATTTTCTTTATTATTAATCATTCATCTTCTAAAATTGACTATAGCTGAAATCCATATATCTTGGAGATGATTCTAAGTTCCACAAGCTCGGATTGATAATAAAATGCTTGTGTTAGTTTACCCAGTAAACAACCCAACATACTTCGAATTCCTAACATGAGGTAAATGTAGGAAAATCACGAAGATATTGCACTTTTTATGAATATTTTTCCATTAAAGCTTGAATTAGACAGCAAGGAGAGATTATAGGTGGATTTTCCACCTCCTTAACTCCCAAAAGCAGCCAAGGGATCCTCGAGATTCCCTCCAACAACTCGAAATCAAAGGCAGCTAAGAAAACTCAAGATCAAGTGCACCAAAGCTACACTTAACTTGCAGTTAAAGTGGACACATCACGTACTTTCTAGGGATATTTTGGTAGATACCCTCTAGGTTAAATAGGGTTGAGAAAGAGCTCATTAGGATTGAAACTTTGAAGGAATTTAATAGACTCTTAGCTCTTGTAATAGGTTTTTGAGACTTTCATGTTGATGTAATGAGACAATTTTCTGCAATAAAATGAATATTGAGATTGTGCTTCACTGATCTAGTTTCAGAGGGCTAGGCTTGTGGGTTAGGTCCCTGTTAGCATAATAAGTCACTCCTTGAATGCTTAAGGAGTAAGCCTTACACATCATAGTTCATTTAAAATTTTAAAGGGATTGTTTGAGTGGTGGGATGGATTTATCAAATATTTTGAAATGATTTAATGTTCTTTAATACTTTCAAGCATTTGGAAAGTTGTGGCAATTATAAATTGTGTAGGTAAAATGTAGTATAGGGAGCAGAGTACACAAGTGGAAGAAGATGAATAACTAGTACCTATTTCAGGAAATATTCCTATCCTAAATCAGTCACACAGTTATGATTATGGCCTTTAACACAAACTATATTTATGGCCTTTATAAAATATATTGCATGTATAAAGTATCCCAAAAATCATTTATGAAATCTTCACTAACATGTTCCATAACACACATATAACTTGCAGAAAACTGAAAGTAGATCGTTTACTGCTAAATCATTTAACAACTTATCACTCACACCTTACTAGTTGTTGTGATTCATATTTTAGAATAAATTAACAAATAAAATATACACACCACACATTAGATGTTCCTTGAATCATAAAATCCTCCAGCATGAAGCAAAAGGGTTTTTCTTATTATATTCAATCTTCTAGTATACTAACATCCAACCAGGTTATAGTATTTACAAGTACTATATATAGCAAGAGAGGAACCAACTCCATATCTTATAAAAAGAGGGAAACATTAATTCTAACATAACATATGTGTAAAAATAAACTACATCCTTATCTCTTCGAACTCCAACAGAAAGGACATATGGAGAAAGAAGAAGAGAAGAATTATGGGTTGGAATGTCGAGTGTGCTGTCATGTTGCACCCTTTTTCTGTTGAATTTTCTCCTTGTGTATTGGGTCTTTAATAACCATGTAGCTTCATATAATAAGCCCTCCAACAACCTCATAACTACCTCTCACCATCACTTATATTATCCATTTAATTATGGGTTCTTAACCATCCTTAAATGGCTTGGAAAAACGTGTTAAAAGGTGTCAAAATTCAGTTATAACAGGGGTTGCCGGAAATTTCGGTAAAAACCCATAACTACACAAAATCTAGAATGCTACCAAAAATTCCAGTAGCCCCCTATTTCTTTTTTAAAAATACGTATAAATACGGAAAATTTTGTGCTAACCTATATTCCATGTCACCTGGGTTGTTGTTAAAAATTTATAACTCATTAGAAAAAAGGGATTAGTACCAAAAACCTTTTTACCATTCCTCTAAGTGTGTTGCAGTTTCATCCAGTTTAACTAAATCATTTTGCTGTCAGTAGCTGATGTTCTGGATCACGTAGCTCTTGTAGTTGCATCCTCGACAGGGTCTTTGTCCTCCTTAGCACCCTTCTGTGTTTTTCTTCTTTTTAAGGGCTTTGAGTGTTGTTCTGAAGGGGTTGGGTTCTTGCTTTTATTCATTGATTTTTTTGTTTTCGTTGTCTTTGAACCTTCAGGTTTCCCTTCAACATCAATGGCTTATGTCAATAGGCTTGGCTTCAGAAGAGCCTTGGATATATGCCTAAACTGGTGCTAGCAAGAGGTTTAGCTTCTTCTTTCTTCTTTTTTTTGATGATTTCATATCCAGCATCCTTAAGTAGTTCTTCGTCACATTGGGTAGGTTGATATTCCTTCTGCAAATTTTTCGAAATAGGTGCTTCCATAAATTTTGGTAGCACCTGCGCTTTTGATTTATCTGATGTTGCAGACCTCCCTCTTCTGGCTATAGTGTAAATATTTGAAAATGGAGGAATAGGGGGCATTATCTTCATGGACTTGGGCGTGCTTGTTGAGGAGCTCTCTCCTTTTTCAACCTTTCTTTCAGTTTTTCCTATGGAAACTTTCTCTTTCTTACCTTTTGCCTTCTTATAAATTTTTTCTTTGTGGGCCTTTATTTTTGTTCTTCTTTTTGCGGGCTGAGGGTTGACTGTGGAACTAGAGGTGTAGGTGCAGGTTGGCCTACCCTATAGAATAGAAAGTGGTCCCAAGTCTGGTTTTTCTTCCACAACTCTTCTTCAACCATAAATTTTATCAAAGCTTGATGGTATAAGTTGTACTCAAAAACATCATTATGGGTCTGAACACTTGCTAACATCTTGGTCAGGATTTTCAACAAGAAAAATGGCAGATTCAATGTCTTCATCTCTGCAATATGAAAACGGAACCTCATGTGATAGAGGAATACCATTGTATATCTTCTTTCACATGTAAGGTATATTTTGATAAGTTTGATTGCCTCTACCCAGTCATTCCTAAGGTAGCTTCTTGGGATGACTTTTGACCAGTTTGGATCTCTATGAGCATCCTTGAGGAAGTTGTTGATATCACCTCTTGTGATAACTTGTCCCTTGAACCACCTTTAACCTTCTCGAGGAAGGTTAAAGGATTCATCAATGGAGTCTTTAGAAACCTACAAAGTGAGGCCATAAACTGTAGCCTCATGTCCATTAAATAAATTAGAAAACTCTAGAAAAACTCCTGAATGTGATATTCCAAACCCAGTACAACGAGGATACCATCCTAACTGAATAAATATTGTTCTCACCCTCGAATTAGCATCAACCAAAATTGCACCATGTGGCTCTATTCGATTTATCTTACCATCTTTTTTAGTCATCTTCAGAAAAATAAATGACTATGTCTCCTGCAAATGATAGGGGGAAGAAAAGGAAGATTTCACCTTACAGGTGTGGCATGTATTCTTCTATGTAATCTAGTATGAAATCCAGAATTCTTCTCCAACTATAACTCGCAGCAAATTCGAATCCAGCATCTTAGAATTCAAATGAAAACTTCCTGTTTTTAGATGGTTTTAAAACTAAATTTGATTCACCACCCCATGCAAATCACTCTCCATAATTAAAAAATCTTCATGATCATGATGTGCACCATGTGAAACAACATCAGCACCTTCAGTTGGCTACATTTTCTATATGGGATCTCCAGATAGCTTATGGAAAGTTTCTTTGATGACACAAAGTCACCTCCGCAAACTACATTGTTAATTGGCCGAAATTTTCGGCAGTAGTCCTGTGCGGCCAATAGAATGGTTACGGTGTGCGGTGTGATCACCACCATCCTCCTGACTCGGAAAAACACATGCCTTAACTTATGGATGACTAAATTGTCATCGACAGGCATGATTGAAATGGTTCAATCATTAAATGCGGGTTGACACATGTTGAATAATGTATACAATGACTTGACTCAAACTAATTGACTGAAATATGAAAACTCTCATTAGATATTAAATAATTTAGAAAAAATTTGATGTGTATTAACCCTATGACACGTGGTCTAACTAAAGCGGATGCGCTATTTCTATTTATTTAAAAAACAGAGTATTCTTCCAAAAATATCGGTACCATCGGAAATAAAAATAAAAAGTTAGAAAAAGGAAATAATAGACTATCCGAAAGGCTAAAAAAAATGGTGCTTCTCGAGATTCTGGTAATGCCCAAAGAAAATTTTAAAATTTTGAAAATTTTGAACTTTAATCCTAAAAACAAAACTATGGAATGAACTCATGACTTAGCAAAGAACTGTACTAACAGGCCCAATCCATTGGCCTTAGTCTATCTTGTGTATTCATTCTTTACTTTTATGTCATTGTAGCTAGGTTTCTTATGAGTATTTAGCTAGTTTGCTTACTTTCCAATTCACTATTCTTAGTTTTCTTCCATTTTACTTTGTTGTAGATTAAGCTTTCTTACATGTTGGTAGAATATTTTCTAAACTCATTTCTATGTTAAGCCTCCCTCTCTCATCTCTTTCATTGGAGCTTGAGGAGGGTAGACCTTTTGCACAAGCCAAATTTTCTTTTTCATTTATGATTTCCTGGAATGAATAATTAGGTTGTTGTAGTGCCATGAACATGTTTAGAATGTTGAGTTAGATTTGTGTTTGTAGGCTAAAGTAGGTTTTATTTCCAATTTCAACTCATCTTTTCCATTTCCTTCATCATGAATTTGTCAGTATTTGTTGCATGAACAGGTAGTTTTCTTGTAGGTTCAATTAGCATAGCAAAGGAGGACTTCACCATCATCTTCAAATTCATTTCTCACCTTTCATCAGCCTTCCATTCATCAAATCTCCATCGTCCCTATTTTCATATTTTTCATCTTCATACCGTGAGAAAACCCTAGAGGTGAAAGACAGGCTTCTCAAGAGTTTCTGATTTTGGCCAAGGGGTTGGCCACCTTCCACTCATCCAAGCACACCTTCACGCCACCTTCCCTAGGTTTTTTTCACCCATTTTTGGCCTCGGATTTCCCTCGGACTATTTCCTATAGCAATTCAGGACTTTCCTGTAACACTTCAAGAAAACTGTAGCAGAACTTGCAGCAGCACCAGTGGGCCCCTTTTTAAGCCCAGAAACCACCATCCACCTCATATAGACCTGCAAAAAGCACCCAGATACCTTCAGCCTTGCACCCATGAGTTCAAGCCCTTCATAAGCCACCTTAGCACTTTCTCCTCCTAGCTGAAAAATAATGCATTTAAAAGATTATTTAGGTCATGATTAGCTGCATGAGTAAAAGCATGATAATTAGAACATGAAGTAGACAGAGTGTGTTTAGCCATTTGTCCTAGAAAAGTGTGATTAGGTTAGTTTCCTTTATGCAATTTCAATTCAGCAATTTAATTCATGCAAGATGCCTAGTTTGCTTCCATTTCTTATGATAGCTTAATGTGTAGATTTCTTTAATTGAAGAGTAGTTAGATTTACTTTCTTGTTGTAGAATATTTCTTGGATTGCTGATAGATTAATGGCTTTGAATCATTTGTAGCCCTAGGTATAAATTTATAAGTGTGACTTACTTCATCCAGAAACCCTAGAAATAACACCCTTTCATAGAGCTCAGAAGAGGATGACATGAGTAGAATGCATCTACTGTGTATAAAGCACAATCACCTCCAAGTTTGTATGAACCCCAGGTTAATAAATTAAAGTAGAGAAGAATCTGGGAGTCTCAACATTCTTCATGCAATACGAGGGCTCACCACACATTTTGGAGGTTTTAACGGTTATTGGAAAACCACTCACCTTCTAGTAGAGGGGGGAATTTTTTTTATGTTGGTTGGTGGCTTGATGCTTGATGTGACATCAAATTTTTTAGGGTAATCGAAATGGTCCCTAGGTGGAAGCTGGATCTAGAGACGTAGCTCGAACATTGGCTGGACTCTGTTATCATTTTGGAATTCTTGGTTTTCTTTGCTTCTTTATATTGTACTATTATTGCTTCATTTGCAGCTTTATTATTTTCCTAATAATTGATTAAGTTAATTTCTCATTCACACTTAAGTAAGTTTACAAAAGAATCAAGTTAAATATCCACATAAGGTGTCCATATCAGCTTGAAATAATTCTTCTCCACTTGAGGGACAATATCGACGCACATAGTGAGGGTAGTTGCGCCATTGTTAAAGAGAGATTAGCTAACCATACTATTGAGGTGAGTGCCAGAGGGGCTACAAAATGCAAGAATCATGATTTCATTATTAATGACCAAAAATGAGCTCCATGCAGATATTGGTGCCTCTGATGAAGCATCATTTATGGTACACCATGAATCTCTTAACACTGGGGTAGAGGCCAAGAAGTGTTGTCAGCAAATAGTTGGCTCTGGGTATGCCTAATCCACTTGTAGTGCAAAAACTGAAATAAACTATCTTCGAGTTGGGATTTATAATGAGTTTTTTTTAGTGACTCCATGAACCTAGATATAATATTGGCTAAATAAATTATGTAAGGCCTTTCTTCTATGAGATACATTAGGTTTCCTACTAGTTGCTTTTATAAATCATAATTAGCTACTAGATTGTTTTCATCTTTTCTTAGCTTGGTTCCTGGGACAATTGGTGTTTCTATTAGCTTGCATACACTCATCATGAATACTTTCAAAATATCATTTTCATATAATTTATTTTAAAAATGAAGACTCTTTTTTCAAACTATTCAAATTCTATTCCAAGAAAATATTCCATGTGGGCCAAGTTTGTTCATCTCAAATTCCTTCTCCATGGTTGTTTGAAAAATTCCAAGTTTCAAATTTTCCTATGTAAATCATATCATCAACATAAATGAAAAAGATTAAAATATTACCTTGCATATATGTTTCAATATAGAGAATGGATTTATTTTTATTTCATTTGAATCATTTGTTGAGCATATATGAATCAATTCTATTGTACCATTCTCTAAGGGATTATTTGAAACCATACAAAGCCTTTTGTAACCTATAAATTTTTTGTTATTGACCCTGTTGTTTTTCCACGACACTGAAACCTAGGTTAGAGTATTAGAATATATGACACCACCAATCCAAATACCACAAAAAACTACTTTGCACAGTACAATATAAACAATAGTAAATCAACTAGTGCACAATATAGACAACTTTTTACAATTTTCAATAAAAAAACGTTGTTATATTAACAAACCATAATACAATTCTATAGGGATCCTATACTAGGGATAATCACCCTCATACATCCATTTATACAAGAATACAAGTAGGACTTGGTATCAATAACTATGACTACCAAATTGCTCAAACAAGATACATCGTCTGTCTAGTTGATCTAGCAGGCTCTCTCAAGTCCTCTTGGTCATATCCTAAACAAACATGCCCGGTCCTTTGGGTCTCGATATGCAGCCAAAAATATCTACTTATATAAATTTATTAGGTCCTTTAGGTCATTGAACATGTATCCAATATTCACTCTAGCTAACCATTCTTCCATCAATGCATCAACACTTAGGGTCTTCTTGCAAGTTGTTAACAACTTCGTTTGTGACCAACTCTAGCCTACCCAGTGTTGCTCCTCATCTCCTTTAGGACTTCCTTCCCACCAAATTATCCTTACTCCTTCAAGGAAAGAAACTCTTAGGTACTTTCTTCCTGCTAGTACCTTCCTGTGATGCCCAATGAAGACACACATAAGGCATGGAGGGCTTCCCACTTCTGTTGTAGATGTCTGTCTCTAACCAACATTATAGGGATAGTCAAATAACTCCCTTTGACCTACTTATTTATTCCTTCAAATATTATCCACTGAGCCATACAAATATTCACCCTTCTTGCAACTGCGAAAGTCCTACTTGCCAAATTATCTATGGCTACTAAGACTATCCACTTGTTTCCCTCCTTATAGCCTTAGGATGACCTTCAAACTATCTGTTAGAGTCAGTCTTTGCAGCCTTCCTTCAGTGATCAAACATGCTCTTACAAAGTGATTTTAAAGTGTCAAAGTCAAATTTTGTCATTTCAAAGAGTTTTCAAGCAAAATTTGATCACTAGGCATTAGGTCTAGGGTTGGTCTTCACTCTTTTCAAATTTGTCCAAATGTCAGTCCATGTCATCATTCAGTTGAGTGTATCATCATTTAGAGGGTTGTCATCATCATGTCAAATTCCAAAGAGTCATTTTACACATTTTTCATGCTTCAGTTGTGCCTTGGTAAGGTCCATTTCCCTCTCCTAGGGTTTTGGAGGTAATTTCTCTTGGACGGTCAAATCATCGGAAAAACTTGTATCCTGATGTTCACACACCTTCCCCTATCCTTAAAATACCTTATTAAACACTTCCCATCACTGAGATCCCCCAAATTCCTCATTTTTTCACAAACCCTAGTTTCTAGCCACAACTTGGCAATTTCCTAGGCTAGGCCTGTGTTTTGCCCTTTTGGACCCCTTCCCCTCACTCAATCTCTGTGATTCCACTTCCCCCTGCTTCCTAACATCCCTCCCTACTTCCCAAAATTTCCCCAAGAATTTAGAAGCCCCTTACCCCCTTCGTTTCGCTTCATTTCGACAAAATTCCTTGTTTCACACATCGGGGTAAGTTTCACTCAAAAGATGTTTCAGAGCAATAAAAGATGAATTTTTGAAAACTGAGAGAGGTTTTTGTCCAAAACATCCCAAGGAAGAAAAACCTCCTTCACTTATTACACAGGTATCATGGTTTTATAGAAATGTCAAAAATTCCGTTGCCTCAGGAGAATTGAATGCACCTCTGAAGTGACCTTGGGAAAATCAAGATTTCTCCTAGCATGGTTGGCCAAATGACTTGCTTGATGAGTCAAATGATAACTAGACAGAAATAAATTTCCAATGAGCTATCATGAGCTCAATTTGGAGTTGAGGAAGACCTTCAAAAGTTGATTGCAACAGCGCTCTGCCTTGAGGCAGCCTCATTCTGCTCATTTTGACTAGTGTTGGGAGATTTGATTTTTTACAGGGTAAATGGAATCCAAATTGCATAATTCCACTTTTTTTGGAAATTAGACTCCAATATCTTTCCAACGAGCTATCACACGCCCGATTTGGACACCGGGAAGGCCTCCAAAAGCTTCCTGCAAGAGAAACGCGACCCACCTGGGGCCCGAGCGACCCACCTGGGGCCTGAGCGACCCACGCAAAGGCTGCGCGACCCACGCAGAGGCTGCGCGACCCACGCAGAGGCTGCGCGACCCACGCAGACACAGGGTTTCGAAATTCATTCTGAGCACCCAGCCTTGCTTGGAATCGATGCAACTGGCTTTCAAACAGGTTTCTATCATTGCTTGATGTTTTTTAAATGCGCTGGTGGCATCATTGATGGTTTCAAACGCTTCAAATGGAGGATTCAAACCCCACAGTCATGGAAATATCGTTTTCAGGGTTTTAAAATGTATGGATGGTTTTATGAGTGTTTTCTCCACCTTATATCATTGATATATCCACCTTGGCACGTATGTTCAAAGCCCACTGTCTTCACACCTATTATACCACCGTGGTCATCATTATTGTTTTACCACTGTCATGGCTTGTGCTTCATGGTGATCTTGGTCATATTGTGTCTCACTGCCCAATGATAAACACGTTCTTATACTCATTGTTCACTGCCCATTGAAAAACACAGTCTTATGATTCATTTTTCCCTTTGACAAAGTTTATCCAATATTCTAAAGGGTGCCTGCTACCATTTGCCAAATTTCACTTGCAATTAAAACAGAGACTGTGCTTCTATCTCAATCCACCTAAAACAGAGCTATTATCATTGTTTGTTTCTTTATGGTGCTTTGACAGTGGGGGATATTTGTTGGGTGTTTGAAACATACATTATAACTCTGTTTTCACTGCATCTATATCAGTATACATAGTGCCAATATCTTGTTCCAGGCCATGTCAGAGACAGAGTCAGTGTAGGAGCAGGAGTCGAACAGTGACTCAATCGTTGAGGTTGATGCACTGAGATGGAACATAGCAGTGCACCAGTAGTGGTAACATATCAGAGAAGCCACATAGCTTTGTTTCAACATCACGACGAGTACTATCTTCACCCGGGGTGGAAGGGGTCTCGTTGACTTCATCAGCAACGCGAGTACTATCTCCACATGGCGTGGAAGGGGTCTCGCCTTCTTCATCAGCGCAGGTACATTCACAGGATAATGACGGAAACAAAGACACCAAGGTCCCATTTTTAATTTTCAACAGGTTGAATATACACATTGCTACTGACAACAACACATCATACAACCGAGACAGTGTTTTCATCACAGGAACTGCATGCACCAGGAGAGCACTAAAATGGCGGAAAAGGCCTGATCCACTCCGGATTTTGGCCGAGGCTTCATTTACTAAGCAAGATACATGATGGAGGGTCTTTGCTCCGAATTTGGGCAAATTCGGAGAAAATTTTGTCATTTTCAAATTTTTGGTCTAAAAAACAGGTTTTGCAGCTACGTGGGTCGCGCGCTCATGCGCTCGCTTTTTTTTGAGACACTTGCTGGAGGAGATTTTTACATTTTTGGATTTTTCATGGTTAATTATGCATCCTCTGAAGTCAACTTAGCATTTCAACAAAATCTGGATGGTCAAACAACTCAAAAACACCATGAAAACCACCTTGCTGCCACCTTTTGCACCAGCAGGAAGTACCTCTGGAAGATTGAGGTTTTGGAGGATCAAATCAACTCCAAATTCAGAAATTCCACTTGGGTTGGAAAGTAGACATCTAGGGATTTCCAACGAGCTATCATGAGCTCAATTTGGATGTCAGGAGCTACCTCCAAATCAGCCTGGAACATGAGCGACCCACGCAGTTCATGAGCGACCCACCTAGAGATTTTTTTGAGTTTTCAGCTGCCAGCTCAGTATTTCGCCTATTTTGGACCAGTTTTGCCTATGGATAGAATTCTTGGGTTTTTATGATGTAAATTCATGTTTGGCATGTAACTTTGGCTTGTTTTTATCTCTTCTAGAAGATTCACTCTCAAATGAGTAAAAATCATGTAATGGATCAGTTTCCACTCTTTTAGAGGCAAGTTGTTAGCTGCCTAGATTGTAGTTCCATGATTAGAATTGGTTGAAACTGATCCCTGAAGAGGGAATTCGAACCCTAGAGGTGGGGAAAGGTGTTAGAGTGATCTATATATTGTAATTTCTGAGGCATTCTACAGGTTGGACTCTTGGGATACTTTTGATATCATTGTACATATTTTTCATATTTTGGCTAAGGAAAGATCAGGGGTTTTGCGGCACTTGCTGGGATCCTTGTGGTGTTCTGTTCTTGATGATGTTTCTCCTTTGTTTACTGTAAGTTTCTTCATGTTTAATGTTGCCATCCTTTCATTATGCTTCTGAACTAAGTTGAATGAGTGAAATAAGGTTGAATCCATTGTTTACAGTGCTTGGCCTTTGAATTCAGTTAGTTCTATATGTTTTCAACTGTTTGGAGAGGATCCAAGTTCTTCTTTGCCCTCTTCAGCTCCTCGTCGGTCTAATCTATCCATATATCCAATTTAAAGCATCAAGATCATCACCTACCTCGCCCCAGCTTGAACTCTGCAAAGGTCTGACCTTATCCCCGGACCCAAAATCTGTTTTCCCATTACTCCAGCGAAAACCCAAAAAACCAAAATCAAACATACCTATCTCTTTACTAGCCTAAAATCAGTTCTTATTGTAAGTCATCTCGCATCCTATTGTTTATTTTCTCGAGATTGACGGAGAGAGCCCTCTCCTGTCCTCGTAGGGCTAGCTACGAGGCTGAGCGTGGTTTGATGTAGCCTTGAGTTTTACTTCATTTCAGCCTGAGGTAGATTTGAGTGCTAACATAGTGGCGACCATACTGGGGAAGATCTCAATGGTTTTCTTGTTATAGACGGAGTCTGAAGTCATGCCAGGTAGCCTTCGAAACGCTGTTGCTATGCATCAGCGAAGTAGATAAATGCTGCTTCAGTCGATCTCCGGTATAACTTGTAATCATAGTACTTAACTTATAAATTGCCCCAGTACGTGTATCAAGTTCAGATCTGATGGTTGATGGTGAACAACGGTCAGACATCGCAAGGCTGAAATCATTCACTTGGCGACTTCATTCACTGAAAGATCCAGACAATCAATGCTTCATGGTGACTTCACTGCAGGGAGATCAGTAGCTGTGAGATTTTCAAGATGGACCGAATCACGAGAAGATATGCTCCTATGAGCCGAGATCACATTCCAGGTTTTCCGAATAAGATGCCCAAGGTAGATTGGTCAAGGAATCTGCCTACGTTTAACAATGATGGTAAGAAAGATGCTGCTTTACATCTGATTAGATTTCACATGCATATTCGAAAGTTGAAGGTGGCTTTTCCTGAAGATTGTTTGATGAAGATATTCCTAGCCACTCTAGAAGGTGAAGCCCAATCTTGGTATGAAAATTTGCCGCTGGCATGTATTTATTGTTTAAAGGATTTTCATGCCCTGTTCATTGAAAGATATCAAGTATCTTATCCATCGTTAAATTTAGTTCATGATTGTTGCAAACATGCTTCTACTTTTATTGAAAGCCTTGAGAAATATTATGAAGATGATAATTTTATGGATGATGAGATCATGGAAGCATTGTATGAAAATCCATTTCAGCAACATAAAGAAGATCATGAAAATTTGCAGCAGGATCAAGATTTTAGTGTGGTGGAAAATGAAGCCATTTTGCATGTTGACAGTGAACATGAAATACATAAAATGGATCAGCAGTATGAGGAAAATTTCTATACTCCTTCACTTGAAATCAATGAAGACAATCACTATTTGAGCAAAAGAAAACAAAAGGTATTATCTCCTCTGTCTGAAGATGAGATAGATCAGCTATTGAAAGGTCATGTTCCAGCTCAAGTTAACACAGATCTACAGTGTGCACATGGTAAAGAAAGTGATGGTGGAACTTCTTCCTTTTCTGAAATGGATGACAGTCCTGTAAGCAACTTTATAGATCAGCAGGTTGAAGTTGAAGTTTGCCATATGGTTGAAAATGATGAAAGAGAAGAGCTTGTTTCATATCTGCCCACAGAAGAAGACAGCATGCCGGGAACTCACGTTTCAGTTTCAGATTGTGATAATGACCAGCCAGCTATTTCAGATCTACATTCAGATTGTGATGACCAAGCATATCTTGTGCTGAAACCCATCAAGGAGAATTCTGCTGTTGAGATCATCTGGAAAGAAGAAAACAAAGGTATGGATTCAAATGTTTTCAGTTCATTAGAACACAGCCTTCAGAAAGAAGCCATTCAATCAGTTCATGAACAACAAGATGTCATCTCCGTTCAAGTAAGTAAAGAAGTTCCTTTGGATGAATCATTGGTAGATGATAGAGATATCATGTTTGAGCATCAGGAATCAGCTGAAGTTTCTTTTCTTATGCTTGATAAATGTAATAAGGAACATGATAATTTGGTTGTGATATCATATGAAGATGACCTACATTATATTCAGGCTACAGAAGATCAGATCATTCAAGATTCCCTTTCAGTTTCTTCTTCATATGTTTCATGTGTTGAAATGTTTTTACAAGAGGAGATCTGCTCATTCACATGTTCAGAATTCTTTGAAGCCCAGGAACATATTTTTACTGAAGTACATGATGAAGGAAGATCAGAATCAGAAGAGAAGGACACCATGTTCTTTCAGCAGGAGGTAAATCTTCATGTTTTTCAGGATCCAATGGCAGATTTGTTACAGTCAGCAGTGAAGGTGTTTATTGCAGTGTTCAGTGATGAAGGAGATCATGGTCAGCTATGTTTTTGGATGCCCAGTTATCAGTTTGTATTGTTGACCAAGAGATCTGATCAGAAGAATCAGTCAAGAAGCCATCTGTTTGACTGGTTACATTGGAAAGCCAATTATACATGATTGTACATATTTCATTAATATGCAGGTGGTTGTCATCATGATTCCAAATCTTGATGGACTGCTGCCTTTTTTCAAAAGCTTGGTAAAGTTTTGTTTTAAGTCAGTCATGAGTCATTTTTGTTTGGTCTGTTGAGTCAGTTTTTTTCAAGTTATTTTAGTTTGCCATCGAGTCGGTTTGAGTCAAGTTTTCAGTCAAGTTTTCATTCAATAAATGTGTCAAAGGTTTTGTGTTATCCATTCAAATAATGATTCCATCGCCCAATGGATGGAGGCACTGTCTGCTCTCCCAAAGTTCTACGGTTCTTGGCACCTCCACGGAGCTGGAGCCACCATCCCCATTGGAGCCAATGTTAGAGTCAGCCTTTGCAGCCTTCCTTCAGTGATCAAACATGCTCTTACAAAGTGATTTTAAGGTGTCAAGGTCAAATTTTGTCATTTCAATGAGTCTTCAAGCAAAATTTGCTCACTAGGCATTAGGTCTAGGGTTGGTTTTCACTCTTTTCAAATTTGTCCAAATGTCAGTCCATGTCACCATTCAGCTGAGTGTGCCATCATTCAGAGGGTTTTCATCATCATGTCAAGTTCCATTGAGTCATTTTACACGTTGTTCATGCTTCAGTTGTGCCTAGGTAAGGTCCATTTCCCTCTCCTAGGGTTTTGGAGGTAATTTCTCTTGGATGGTGAAATCATTGGAAGAACTTGTATCCTGATGTTCACACACCTTCCCCTATTCTTAATATACCTTATTAAACACTTCCCATCACTGAGATCCCTCAAATTCCTCATTTTCCCACAAACCCTAGTTTCTTGCCAAAACTTGGCAATTTTCTAGGCTAGGCCTGTGTTTCGCCCTTTTGGACCCCTTCCCCTCACTCAATATCTGTGATTCCACTTTCCCCTGCTTCCTAACATCCCTCCCTACTTCCCAAAATTTCCCCAAGAATTTAGAAGCCCCCTATCCCCTTCATTTCGCTTCATTTCGACAAAATTCCTTGTTTCACACATCGGGGTAAGTTTCACTCAAAAGAGGTTTCAGAGCAATAAAATATGAATTTTGGAAAACTGAGAGAGGTTTTTGTTAACAACATGCCAAGGAAGAAAAACCTCCTTCACGTTTTACACAGGTATCATGGTTTTGGAGACATGTCAAAAATACCGTTGCCTCAGGAGAATTAAATGCACCTCTGAAGTGACCTTGGGAAAATCAAGTTTTCTCCTAGCATGTTTGGCCAACTGACTTTCTTGATGAGTCAAATGATAACTAGACAGAAATAACTTTCCAATGAGCTATCATGAGCTCAATTTGGAGTTGAGGAAGACCTTCAAAAGTTGACTGCAACAGCACTCTGCCTTGAGGCAGCCTCATTCTGATCATTTTGACTAGTGTTGGGAGATTTGATTTTTGACAGGGTAAATGAAATCCAAATTTCCTAATTCCACTTTAGAAATTATACCATCAGCTTTCCAACCAGCCATCACACGCCCGATCCGCTGGGACACCGGAGGCCTCCAAACACTTCAAAATGCACTATGTGGCAAGGGCCGATTTCACCCACCTGCACGAGCACACGCAAAGGTCAAGGCTTTACTCCACGCAGAGGCCGCATACCCACGCGTATTGGGGAGCCAAATTCATTCCCGAGGCGCCCACTTCTTGCTTGGATGTGATGCAACTGGCTTCAAACAGCCACTATTGCTTAATGTTTTTAAATACATTGGTGGCATCATTGGTGATTTCAAACACTTGAAATGGAGAATTTAAACCCTACAGTCATGGCAGTGTTGTTCTTCAGGGTTTTTAAATGAATATGGATGGTTGCATGAGTCTGTCTCCACCTTATATCATTGGTATATCCACCTTGGCACGTATGTTCAAAGCCCACTGTCTTCACACCTATTATACCACCGTGGTCATCATTATTGTTTTACCACTGTCATGGCTTGTGTTTCATGGTGATCTTGGTCATATTGTGTTTCACTGCCCAATGATAAACACGTTCTTATACTCATTGTTCACTGCCCATTGAAAAACACAGTCTTATGATTCATTTGTCCCTTTGACAAAGCTATCCAACATTCTGTAAAAGGTGCCTTCGCCACTATCACATAAATTTCACTTGCAATTAAAATAGAGACTGTGCTTTTATCTCAATCCACCTAAAACAGAGCTGTTATCATTGTTTGTTTCCTTGTGGTACTTTGACAGTGGGTGATATTTATTGGGTGTTGAAACATACATTATAACTGTGTTTTCACTACATTTATATCAGTATACATAGTGCCAATATCTTGTTCAAAGTCATGTCAGAGACAGAGTCAGTGTAGGAGCAGGAGTCGAACAGTGACTCAATCGTTGAGGTTGATGCACTGAGATGTAACATAGCAGTGCACCAGTAGTGGTAACATATCAGAGAAGCCACAGAGCTTTGTTTCAACATCACGACGAGTACTATCTTCACCCGGGGTGGAAGGGGTCTCGTTGACTTCATCAGCAACGCGAGTACTATCTCCACATGGCGTGGAAGGGGTCTCGCCTTCTTCATCAGCGCAGGTACATTCACAGGATAATGATGGAAACAAAGACACCAAGGTCCCATTTTTAATTTTCAACAGGTTGAACATACACATTGCTACTGACAACAACACATCATACAACCGAGACAGTGTTTTCATCACAGGAACTGCATGCACCAGGAGAGCACTAAAATGGCGGAAAAGGCCTGATCCACTCCGGATTTTGGCCGAGGCTTCATTGACTGAGCAAGAAACATGATGGAGGACCTTTGCTCCGAATTTGGGCAAATTCGGAGAAAATTTTGTCATTTTCAAATTTTTGGTCTAAAAAACAGGTTTTGCAGCTACGTGGGTCGCGCGCTCATGCGCTCGCTTTTTTTGAGACACTTGCTGGAGGATATTTTTACATTTTTGGATTTTTCATGATTAATTATGCATCCTCTGAAGTCAACTTAGCATTTCAACAAAATCTGGATGGTCAAACAGCTCAAAAACACCATGAAAACCACCTTGCTGCCACCTTTTGCACCAGCAGGAAGTACCTCTGGGAGAATGAGGTTTTGGAGGATCAAATCAACTCCAAATTCAGAAATTCCACTTGGGTTGGAAAGTAGACATCCAGGGCTTTCCACCGAGCTATCATGAGCTCAATTTGGATGCCGGGAGCTACCTAAAAATCAGCCTGGAACATGAGCGACCCACGCAGTTCAGGAGCGACCCACCTAGAGATTTTTCTGAATTTTCAGCTGCCAGCTCAGTATTTCGCCTATTATGGACCAGTTTTGCTTATGGGTAGAATTTTTGGGTTTTTATGATGTAAATTCATGTTTGATATGTAACTTTGGCTTGTTTTTATCTCTTCTAGAAGATTCACTCTCAAATGAGTAAAAAATCATGTAATGGATCAGTTTCCACTCTTTAGAGGCAAGTGGTTAGCTGCCTAGATTGTAGTTCCATGATTAGAATTGGTTGAAACTGATCCCTGAAGAGGGAATTCGACCCCTAGAGGTGGGGAAAGGTGTTAGAGTGATCTATATATTTTAATTTCTCAATCATTTTCAGAGGTTGGAGAGGTTGGACTCTTGGGATACTTTTGATATCATTGTACATACTTTTCATATTTTGGCTAAGGAAAGATCAGGGGTTTTGCGGCACTTGTTGGGATCCTTGTGGTGTTCTGTTCTTGATGGTGTTTCTTCTTTGTTTACTGTAAGTTTCTTCATGTTTAATGTATGCCATCCTTTCATTATGCTTCCGAACTAAGTTGAATGAGTGATTAAGGTTGAATCCATTGTTTACAGTGCTTGGCCTTTGAATTCAGTTAGTTCTATATGTTTTCAGCTGTTTGGAGAGGATCCAAGTTCTTCTTTGCCCTCTTCAGCTCCTCGTCGGCCTAATCTATCCATAAATCCAATTTAAAGCATCAAGATCATCACCTACCTCGCCCCAGCTTGAACTCTGCAAAGGTCTGACCTTATCCCCGGACCCAAAATTTTGTTTTCCCATTACTCCAGCGAAAACCCAAAAAACCAAAAATCAAACATACTTATCTCTTTACTAGCCTAAAATCAGTTCTTATTGTAAGTCATCTCGCATTCTATTGCTTATTTTCTCGAGATTGACGGAGAGAGCCCTCTCCTGTCCTCGTAGGGCTAGCTACGAGGCTGAGCGTGGTTTGATGTAGCCTTGAGTTTTACTTCATTTCAGCCCGAGGTAGATTTGAGTGCTAACATAGTGGCGACCATACTGGGGAAGATCTCAATGGTTTGCTTGTTATAGACGGAGTCTGAAGTCACGCCAGGTAGCCTTCGAAACGCTGTTGCTATGCATCAGCGAAGTAGATAAACGCTGCTTCAGTCGATCTCCGGTATAACTTGTAATCGTAGTACTTAACTTATAAATTGCCCCAGTACGTGTATCAAGTTCAGATCTGGTCGTTGATGGTGAACAACGGTCAGACATCGCAAGGCTGAAATCATTCACTTGGCGACTTCATTCACTGAACAAATCCAGAAATCGATGCTTCATGGTGACTTCACTGCAGGGAGATCAGTAGCTGTGAGATTTTCAAGATGGACCGAATCACGAGAAGATATGCTCCCTTGAGCCGAGATCACATTCCAGGTTTTCCGAATAAGATGCCCAAGGTGGATTGGTCGAGGAATCTGCCTACGTTTAACAATGATGGTAAGAAAGATGCTGCTTTACATCTGATTAGATTTCACATGCATATTCGCAAGTTGAAGGTGGCTTTTCCTGAAGATTGCTTGATGAAGATATTCCTGGCCACTCTGGAAGGTGAAGCCCAATCTTGGTATGAAAATTTGCCGCTGGCCTGTATTTATTGTTTAAAGGATTTTCATGCCCTGTTCATTGAAAGATATCAAACATCTTATCCATCATTAAAATTAGTTCATGACTGTTGCAAACATGCTTCTACTTTTATTGAAAGCCTTGAGAAATATTATGAAGATGATAATTTCATGGATGATGAGATCATGGAAGCATTGTATGAAAATCCATTTCAGCAGCATAAAGACGATCATGAAAATTTGCAGCAGGATCAAGATTTTAGTGTGGTGGAAGATGAAGGAATTTTGCATCTTGACAGTGAACATGAATTATATGAAATGGATCAGCAGTATGAAGAGAATCAGTACACTCCTTCACTTGAAATCATTGAAGACAATCCCTGTTTGAGCCAAAGAAAACAAAAGGTATTATCTCCTCTGTCTGAAGATGAGATAGATCAGCTATTGAAAGGTCATGTTCCAGTTCAAGTTAGCGCAGATCTGCAGTGTGCACATGGTCAAGAAAGTGATGGTGGAACTTCTTCCTTTTCTGAAATGGATGACAGTCCTGTAAGCAGCTTTATAGATCAGCAGGTTGAAGATGTCTATATGGCTGAAAGTGATGAAAGAGAAAGTGTCATTTCAGATCTGCCCACAGAAGAAGACAGCATGCCAGGAACTCAAGTTTCAGTTTCAGATTGTGATAATGACCAGCCAGCTATTTCAGATCTAGATTCAGATTATAATGACCAAGAATACCTTGTGCTGAATCCTGAAAAGGAGAACTTTGCTGTTGAGTTCATCTGCAATGAAGAAGACAAAGGTATGGACTCAAATGTTTTCAGTTCATTAGAACACAGCCTTCATGATGAGGTAATTCAGTCATTTTATGCAAAACAAGATGTCATCTCCGTTCAAGTAAGTAAAGAAGTTCTTTTGGATGAATCATTGGTAGATGATAGAGATATCATGTTTGAGCATCAGGAATCAGCTGAAGTTTCTTTTCTTATGCTTGATAAATGTAATAAGGAACATGATAATCTGGTTGTGATATCATATGAAGATGACCTACATTATATTCAGGCTACAGAAGATCAGATCATTCAAGATTCCCTTTCTGTTTCTTCTTCATATGTTTCATGTGTTGAAATGTTTTTACAAGAGGAGATCTGCTCATCTACCTGTTCAGAGTTTTTTGAAGCCCAGGAGCATACTTTTACTGAAGTACATGATGAAGACAGATCAGAATCAGAAGAGAAGGACACCATGTTCTTTCAGCAGGAGGTAAATCTTCATGTTTTTCATGATCCATTGGAAAAATTGTTACAGTCAGCAGTAAAGGTGAGTATTGCAGTATTCAGTGATGAAGGAGATCATGGTCAATTATGTTTTTGGATGCCTAGTTACCAGTATCTATTGTTGACCAGCAGATCTGATCAGGGAAATCAGTCAAGAAGCCATCTGCTTGACTGGATACATTGGAAAGCCAATTATACATGATTGTACATATTTCATTAATATGCAGGTGGTTTTCATCATGATTCCAAATCTTGATGGACTGCTGCCTTTTTTTCAAAAGCTTGGTAAAGTTTTGTTTTAAGTCAGTCATGAGTCATTTGTGTTTGGTCTGTTGAGTCAGTTTTTTTTTAAGTTATTTCAGTTTTCCATCGAGTTGGTTTGAGTCAAGTTTCAGTCAAGTTTCAATCACTTTTCAGTCAAGTTTTCATTCAATAAATGTGTCAAAAGTTTTGTGTTATCCGTTCAAATAATGATTCCATCGCCCAATGGATGAAGGCACTGCCCGCTCTTCCAAAGATCTCTACTTGCCTGGTACCTCCACTATGAGTCGAGCCACCATCCCCATTGAGCCAATGTTAGAGTCAAATTTTTATGCCTTCCTTCGATCAAACATGCTCTTTCAAAGTGATTTTAAAGTGTCAAAGTCAAATTTTGTCATTTCAAAGAGTTTTCAAGCAAAATTTGCTCACTAGGCATTAGGTCTAGGGCTGGTTTTCACTCTTTTCAAATTTGTCCAAATGTCAGTCCATGTCACCATTCAGCTGAATGTACCATCATTCAGAGGGTTTTCATCGTCATGTTAAGTTCCGTTGGGTCATTTTACACATTGTTCATGCTTCAGTTGTGCCTTGGTAAGGTCCATTTCCCTCTCCTAGGGTTTTGGAGGTAATTTCTCTTTGATGGTCAAATCGTCGGAAAAACTTGTATCCTGATGTTCACACACCTTCCCCTATCCTTAATATACCTTATTAAACACTTCCCATCACTGAGATCCCTCAAATTCCTCATTTTTCCACAAACCCTAGTTTCTAGCCACAACTTGGCAATTTTCTAGGCTAGGCCTGTGTTTTGTCCTTTTGGACAACTTCCCCTCACTCAATCTCTGTGATTCCACTTTCCCCTACTTCCTAACATCCCTCCCTACTTCCCAAAATTTCCCCGAGAATTTAGAAGCCCCTTATCCCCTTCATTTCGCTTCCTTTCGACAAAATTCCTTGTTCCACACATCGGGGTAAGTTTCACTCAAAAGAGGTTTCAGAGCAATAAAATATGAATTTTCGAAAACTGAGAGAGGTTTTTGTTAACAACATGCCAAGGAAGAAAAACCTCCTTCTCTTTTTACACAGGTATCATGGTTTTGGATACATGTCAAAAATACCGTTGCCTCAGGAGAATTAAATTTACCTCAAGTGACCTTGGGAAAATCAAGTTTTCTCCTAGCATGTTTGGCCAAATGACTTGCTTGATGATTTAACAGATAACTAGACAGAAATAACTTTCCAATGAGCTATCATGAGCTCAATTTGGAGTTGAGGACGACCTTCAAAAGTTGACTGCAACAGCGCTCTGCCTTGAGGCAGCCTCATTCTGATCATTTTGACTAGTGTTGGGAGATTTGATTTTTGATAGGGTAAATGAAATCCAAATTGCCTAATTCCACTTGTGTTGGAAATTATACTCCAATAGATTTCCAACGAGCTATCACACGCCCGATTTGGACACCGGGAAGGCCTCCAAAAACGTCCTGCAAAATGCACTATGTGGCAAGGGGCTCGAGCGGCCCACCTGGGGCCCGAGCGACCCACCTGGGCAGAGCGACCCACGCAGAGGCTGCGCGACCCACGCAGACACAGGGTTTCGAGATTCATTCTGAGTGCCCAGCCTTGTTTGGAATCGATGCAACTGGCCTTCAAACAGGTTTTTATCAATTGATTGATGTTTTTGAAATGCATTGGTGGCATCATTGGTGGTTTCAAACGCTTCAAATGGAGGATTCAAACCCCACAAATATAATAATATCATTTTCGTGGTTTTTAATGTATGGATGGTTTTATGAGCATCTTACCACCTTGTATCATTGATATATATCCACCTTTGCATATGTGTTCAAACCCCACTGTTTTCACACCCATTATACCATCGTGGTCATCATTATTGCTTTACCATTGTCAAGGCTTGTGTTCCATGGTGATTATGGTCATATTGTGTCGCATTCCCCATTGATAAACACGTTCTTATACTCATTCACTGCCCATTGACAAACATAGTCTTATGATTCATTGTTCCCTTTGACAAAGTTTATCCAATATTCTAAAGGCTGCCTACTACCATTTGTCAAATTTCACTTGCAATTAAAACAGAGATTGTGCTTCTATCTCAATCCACCTAAAACAGAGCTGGTATCATTGTTTGTTTCCTTATGGTGCTTTGACAGTGGGGGATATTTATTGGGTGTTGAAACACACATCATAACTCTGTTTTCACTGCATTTATACCAGTATACATAGTGCCAATATCTTGTTCAAAGCCATGTCAGAGACAGAGTCAGTGTATGAGCAGGAGTCGGACAATGACTCAATCGTTGAGGTTGATGCACTGAGATGAAGCATACCAGTGCACCAGTAGTGGTAACATATCAGAGAAGCCACAGAGCTTTGTTTCAACATCACGACGAGTACTATCTCCACCCGGGGTGGAAGGGGTCTCATTGACTTCATCGCTAACGCGAGTACTATCTCCACATGGCGTGAAGGGGTCTCGCCTTCTTCATCACTGCTAGTACATTCACAGATAATGATGGAAACAAAGACAATTACAATGTCCCATTTTTAATTTTCAACAAAGAACATACACATTACAATGGCCAACACATCATACAACCGAGACAGTGTTTTCATCACAGGAACTGCATGCACCAGGAGAGCACTAAAATGGCGGAAAAGGCCTAATCCACTCCGTATTTTGGCCGAGGCTTCATTAAATGAGCAAGAAACATGATGGAGGATCTTCGCTCCGAATTTGGGCAAATTCGGAGAAAATTTTGTCATTTTCAAATTTTTGGTCAAAAAACAGGTTTTGCAGTTAAGTGGGTCGCGCGCTCATGCGC